>LPNX010812293.1:57665-153483 GCA_001517045.1 Pseudotsuga menziesii
CACCAAGTCACAGAAGGAGGTGCTGCTCAACTCAGCCAGCTGAACGGGGAGCTTCTTCCCACATGGATTAATGGCAGTAGGCTTAAGCCCTACAGTGCCAACTTCCCCACCTCTCCATCTTAGCATGAACAATTGATATAAGTGCAGATGCCCAGTGTAGTTGAAAGGAGGCATCGCACCAGGAACTAGTCTACACCGGCAGACAGTCTAGTCAGGAGGGAATCGCATCGGCGCGATTCAAAAAAAAAAAAGAGTTAAAAGTTTGCACAGGTGACAGGGAGGTTACATCGCAGCAATGTGACGTGTCACCAGGCCACGTATCCAGTTTGGGAACTAGCAGTGAACCGTCCCATCACGGTCTGACAGGCAGTTAAGGAGGAAATGACCGGTATCCATTTCCGTAGATTTGGAGGCAGGCCTCATTAAGTTTCTAGATTTGGCAAAATCTCTGACAAGACCAGCACTTGAGCACGCACAATTCGAGGAGCATGTGAACAGATTTCTGCATTTATTGAGGGTCGGAATGGCGGGCATGGTCTCATCCAGGTAATAATTACGGCCGACGGGTTTTACCAGGATGACCGCCCCATCCAGGACGAGTGACTCGTCATAAATAGAGGAACTACCCAGATACAAGAGTCACATTTGCAAACATCCGAGAGCCATATAGAGCAGTCCTGAGTATCCCCTGTAAAGTATTAGCCACTCCAGTTACAGAGTACAGTGACTTCCAGAGTTCAAAGCCACTGCATGCCCAGAACACTGAGACCTCGAGAAGACATGTTGAGACATTTTGACCCCGGTCCTGGTAACCGTAGATCCGCCATGACGACGTCGCCCAGGGTTGTGAAACTAAGTACAGCACAAGTTAGACAGTCGCTAGGGATGAAGAGTCAAGTGCCAGAAGTAGGAGTGGTCACTAAGGTCTCCGCTGAAAAGAAGAAGAATGCCGAGCCGACCACTGAAGATAAGAAAGCAGAGCAGATGACTGATGAGAAGAAATCTCCCACTACAAGGAAGGTAAAAATCAGAAAAAGAAAGCAACGGGAGAAGGTCGCTAACCCATATGATCAGCTAACCGAAGAACAAAAGCTTCCTAAGGTAAAGAAACAACATATGGTTGTCATAGATCAGAGGCAGCATGCATGCTTCGAGAGGGGTGCTGAGCAAGAAAAGGCAAAACAGCACCTTGAGGATCCAAGGCAGCCTATGGACCTGGACCACGTCGAAGAGAAGAGAAGTGGAATAAGACTGCAAACCCAGCGGAGGGAAGACTCCCAGAACAAGGGCAAAGGCTTGTCCTCAGAGCGGAGTTCATGGGTTGCTTCTTCTCCATCCACAAGGCTCTAGATGGAAGAAAAGGTTTGAGGAGGCTGGAAGATGCAGATTTTCCTTGTGATAAAAGTTCTAATCAACATAATGAAGCAAGGACATCTGTGGAACACTTCTCAAACACTAGAGCGTTCATAAAGAAGAAAGAGCGACGAAAGCAACACCATAGCTAAGGGCAGAAAGCATAAGAAATCCCACCAAGCTACGTTACCGAAACTCCAGAAAGAGCGTGCCGAGGTGATGAAGAATGAAGTTGCAGAACTTCGGGAAAAGTTGCAGAAAACTTCGCAGAAGGCGAAGGAGAAGCTACAACAGGAAGCACCTGCTGGTAGTGGCTCGGGGCGAGCCACAAGTAAGTGTTAGGGGACTGTTGGAGCAGGACCCCGCAGCTACAGAAGAAGCTGCTAATTTTGGCGGAAAGAGAGAAGTTTAGCGGAAAAAGGACAGGGCAGAGCTACGACGGTGTAGCACGTTTCCAGCTGGAGAGCAGAGCTGGAAACCATGACTTTTGGGATAGAAAAGTCAAGAAGGCAACGGTACCAGAGCGGTCGAGAGAAGAAATCTCAACCACTGCATTGAAGGCAGTGGCGGAAGACAGGAGGGCTCAGCGACCCTCATAAAGAAGAAGGAGCAACGAGGCTCAGGCATTGAAGGCGAAGGACAGAAAGAGAAGCGGTGCATAGTACCCATGGTCAGTACCGGGAAGCATGGAAGACTGCAGAAAGCTGCGGTGTGACGGGAAGCGGCTACCTCAAGGACAGAGAGGACCGACTGTCACTGTTTAGGGTATGGGTTTACTGTTGGGACAGGCCCACAGTGTTGTAATGGCACGACCTTCGGGCTGCCTATAAAAGCTTGCATTTTTGTATTGTAAAGGGTTGGTTGGGTAGCTAATCAATCAGTAGATAGTCGATCAGTAGATAGTCTTGTAGGTTCAGAAATCAGTCAGACAGACTGCATTGTAACGATCCAGACACATAGTCGTCTGTGAGTCATTTGAGTCTGTATGTAATCAATTGCAGAGAGAACAGAGAGGGAAGGGATATAAAGAGAAGATCAGAGATCTAGGAGAAACTTTGCGTTACAAGGGTAGTGCAACAAACTGTGCTAACTTCCCTCAAGAGATATAATAGAAGCACAGTTTGGTGGACGTAGCTCCCAGCCCGGGGGTGAACCACGTTAAATCTGCGTGTTATGTGTTGAATGGATGTGATTATATTTGCTTATTGTTACTAGTTATTATGCATGTAATGATAGTGGCAGTAGACGAATGTATGTATTGTTTCGTTCATAATATTGCAACAAGCTGAGGATAAGTCGAAGTATTGCAGTAGGTTGTTTAAGGGACTATTTCACGTCTGTCACTAATTACCAGTTACTCGTAGTAGACTTCTGAGAAGTAGTGTTGCACATCGGCGCAATCAACGTTAAGAGCATAAAGTCGCAGCGGTAAGGTATCGCAGAGGAGCGATATCGCATTGGCAGAGGAGCTGCGATGCGAGATACTGCGAGCTGGGGGCTCAGCGTTGAGGAAAGGATGGATGTTGCGCGGTGCGCAGAGATGTAGTAAGGATTGGGAAGTTGCGAGTAAGTGGAAGTTGTGTGACGTGAGAGGAATCCGAGCAACCGGCGCGGGGTTGAGCATCGCTTGGAGGAAAGTGCTGCGAGTAGAAGGGGACGTGCGATGCGCAGAGCTAGTTGACCTAGTGGTGCATAGGAAAAAAGGTGAAAGAAGTAGGATGTCCAAAACCTGGTCCAAGACACTTGAGTCTTGGCCAACCCATTAGATTCACTTCGGGTGAGACTTCAGATCGCTTTGCGGTCTGTTGCCGAAAGGGCCAGTGAGTTTGGGGTGTTGTTGATTAATTATAGTAAACCCGGGTCTGCCTACGCAATCAACACAGCCCCCAGCCTACCATTGCACCACGTAGGCCCTGATACCGAAGGAGCCACATCCACTAGTCCAAATGACTCAAAGAGCGTAAGAAAGTGATTAGCGAGTGGGTCCAAAGAGGCTTTGACTCCCCAAATTTCAGACGAGCAGAGAGTGAGGTTAAGATCACCACCTATGACAAGATGTGGCAAATTGAGAAAACCACCTCTAAGAGCTTTGTCCTAGAAAGATTCACGATCCCTATATGGACCGTAGACGTTAAGTATATTGAGGGGGTCTGGCATCCATCGAATAGAATCCTAGAGCAAGATTCCCACGCAGGTATGATAAGCCTTACAATTTGCCTTTAACGGGTTCCAAGTAGAGAGGAGTGCCCCGGAGAGCCCACGGGCACTGACTGCACAAAATTCCCAGGTGGGGAGTAACTTCGAGAAGGCATAAAGGGCAGGGACATCACTACACATTGTTTCCTGCAGGAGGATAAAATCCGGGTTGATAGATTTGAAGAGAGCGCGAAGGTTGAGGGATTTGGTCTTGCCTCCCAGACCACGAGTGTTAAGGGAGAGAAATAGCATCAGGAAACATCCTTTGGGGGTGACAGTGCTCTAAGACCCCTGGAAGAGATGCCTCTGGCTGCATCTTTTATTCTGACAGAGAGTGGTATGTAGGGGGGAGAAGCAGAGGAGAGATCTGCCTTGCAGTCTTTTTTCCCTTTTGGAGGTTTTCTGACAATCACGTTTGCAAATCTAATGGAATTTAGGTGAAGGGTGGAAGGAGAAGAAGGAGTGGAGGCAGTGAAGATAGAGAGGGATTTTTTAAGAGATGGGTCAGAGAATGATGGGGAAGAGGTGGGACTATGAGGTGAAAGGACCTGTCCAGAAGGTGGAGCTTTAGGTATAAGTGGAGGAAAGTCCACTGTCGATTCTAATGCAAGGAGACTCGAGTCCGATGGGGGTGACTGCAGGTGGGGAGAAAGGGTGTTTTCAGAGCTGGGGAAAAAAGGGAGCGCCTCTGAGTCCTTTAAAGAGTGTAAATGTTTGGGAGTTAAGGCTGAGCAGGAAGGAGGAGTCGTAATCAAAGGAGGAGTTGAATCAGTGGATTGAGTGGAGTGAGGGGGGATAGATTTATGATGTGACTGTATCAGATTATCCACCGCTTCTAGAAAGGAGTCTGGAATCAATTTAGAAGGCAGGGAAGAGTTAACAGACAAACCTGGAGGAGTATGAAGACCTTCAGCAAGTGGGGTCGGAGTCTTGAAGGGTCCAGGTTCATCAGCGTCTGAAGAAAAGTCTCTTTCAAGTCTATCTGGGCAATTGTTCCTCAAATGACCCACAGAGCGGCAACATCTACATCGAAAGGGCACGTGCAGATAATCGAGCCTCTGTATCAGCAAGCGTTTGTTACATAAAATTTCAATTTCTGCCGGGAGCCCCCGCGAAATATCCAGTTCGACAAGGATTTTAGCCACCCTTTTGTCGTAAACTAGGTGAAAATCATCTTCAACAGAGACAAACCTCCCAATGGTGTTCCCGATTCCTTCAAGTACTTGTCTGCTCCATAAGGGGAAGGGGAGGTGGGGTAAAAGGACCCACAAGTGGAGTTTAGATATCCTCTCTCTCAGGGGATCGAATTTTGAATGCCAGCGTCCAAGAACCAAGGAGCCCTTTCCAATACGCCAGATGCCTTCAAGAACCCGAGTGCAATGATCAACATCCAGGAAAACAAACACTATCCAGCCGTTCGATAGCATACTGATGGTCGGAACATAATCAAATAGAGGCTTCCAGTTAGCTGAGGCCCAGTCAATCCAAGATGCCTTGTTCATACGACAGTACTCTAATCTACCAACCAGAGCACGGGAGCATAAGGACTTAACGCGGTCCATGAAAAAATCATGTCCCATAATGTAACGATAGTGTTCTTCATGTGCCTTAATGCACTTTGCTCTACGCTTCCTGCGGTGTCAATTTTGCAGAGCTTGTTCTGCCATAGCGAAAGTCCCTTCAATCTAAACTTCCCCAGTACGTTGAGCTGAAAACCAATATCACATTCACCTGAAACCAAAAGGGACCGAATCCTCGAAGTATGGAGGATGTAATCACTGGAGAAATACCATTACCAAAGAACGCTCAAGCAGAAGAGACAAGGGTTATGTCTTGGAGCGGCTTCAAACCCCCAGCCGACAGCTTGAAGGTGGTGGACAAAGATATAGTGTGCCAAGCCCACCACAACCCTGTAGAGAGAAGTCAGAGCTGAGAAAGCAGCCCGTGAAGGGTTAAGGTCAAAAAACAGAAGCCAAGGAGGGTTTAAGGTATAAGATAAGCAAAAATACCATGAAAAAACGGTAAACCAACCCTACCGTTACCCCATTCCAAGAAGAAGTTGAGTCACAACCCGTGAGGGTTTAAAGGTCAACGGAGAAAGAAAACACTATCGACAGGACCGAGGAATCCACTAGAAGGGTTCAGAGACCAAACCTTCTGGACAGAATATCCTCCAAATTAGGAAAAAAAGTCAACCCTATACCTTAAAAAACCCACGGTAGAGTAGGAGGAAAAACCATGCAAGGGTGGTGTGAAACAACGTCAACCAATGCAGCCGAAAACAACGATTCCTTCCCACTTTTTGATAAACTTGGTTGGTACTAGTCCCCCAGTTAAGGGGAGGGACTCCAAGTATGGCTAACAAGCTGGTACCCACCTCCAAAGATAGTGAACCCTAAAACAGTGATTACCCTAATGACAGGAGAAACGAGGGGAAAGGCGAGCAGCAAGAAACCCTCCTTCCGGAGACCCAAAAAACTGAGTTTCAGATAGAAGTAAATAGGTAAGAGAACAGACAGTAATACAACTCATGGTTTCAAAACCATTCACAGACCTTATCAGAAGTACCTGGACACATAAAAGGAACGACATTGTGACACAAAGAGGCAGTAGACCGAGCCGTTTCACAAGGTGCCCATCTATCAGCTCAACGAGGGGTGTGAACGTCGCCATGGTGATGCAGGTGAGGCCTGTGAGCTTTGCTCATGGTCGAAACCCCAACTCGTTGTCTACTCTAAGATGACTACAAAAGGAGTTACTGAGCCTGACTTTTGTTACCTTAGGATCACACTTTCTTTAAAACTACTTGTCCTACATCTTAAACTTTTAATTGCAATATAGAGATGGAAGAGTCAAATAATTCATCCTATTTAATTTATGGTGAGGAATTTATTCTTCTTGAAACCCTTTTTGAGTGGTGGATGGGATGATACATGTAGTTGTCTTATTGGCGTAAGTTTAACAAGAACCAAAAATATTAAAAATATATAACTTTAACTTATGTAATAAATACTGTATTTATATAATATAACATATATTAGTTACCAGCTTCAATTGGCGTAAGTTTAACAAGAACCAAAAATATTAGCAAATCTCATTTTTTTGGAAAACACGTCTCCTTTCAACTTCTGTATCGAGATTCCTGTGCACATGTTTATGGAGGAAAAAACAAAATACAACTTTTCAACTTGCTAGATTTCCAACAGAACCTCTTCGGGATACCAAGATAGCTTTCATCATTAAAATTTTGGTTATTAATCGTTATAATAGCCTTAATTTATGTTCGTAAATGTATTTTAACTACCCCTATTATATTGATAATCAAACAATTTGAGGTGAAAAGTATCGTCCATCTAGTTTTTTTTTTCAGGAGGAAAAAATCAGTCCTTGTTATTCTTTATTAAGAATCAAAGGGCCTAGTTAACAGCCGCCCAAATGGGAAATACATCAGCATAGTTACATCAAGATGAAACTGGATCACATCCAATTGCTACCGGAGGGAAGGGAGAGCAAAAAACAAGTGGTCCCATCAGTAATCTGCCTCATCATGTAATAGATCGATTCACATCATTCCAATCTATCGGGAGACATGGGACCAGAGCAGCGGTCCAAAATAAACACTCGGTCAATATACAATACATTAAAATAAAGGGAAGAAAACCCCAGAACACTCTCAAAGGAGCTGGAAAGAGTCACTAGTGACCAAATGGTCATCAAATATTTCAAAAAAAATCCAGTACCGAGAGAGTATGTGAGTGCAAGTTTTGAAAGACGGTCTGCAATCTCGTTATGTTCCCGATAGATGTGAATGATGGAGAGATATTTGAATCTTTGAATAAGCTTTTGTGATTCCCTACACCAGTGAAGGAGTTCTGGTGGGGAAAGAGCAGAAATACCTTTATCCCAATTGATAATGACCTGCGATTCACCGTAAATGCAGGCTAAAGGGATACCCATCATTTGGGATCAGTGCAGAACTGCCCAGAAGCCGAGAAGTTCTGCTTTTGTATTTGTTCCCTGTTCGACCCCCAACGCAAATTCAAGACAGTGATTCTCATTGAGAAATAAACAATAACCAATGCCTGTAGCTGAAGAAGAATATGCTCCATCAAAGTAACCACATGGAAAGATCATGGGTGGTCTAGGCCCGATCTGTCTGACTGATTTAATTTTCCTTCCCTTTATGACAGGCCGAGAGAAAGTAATTTGTGCAGCATTTAAAATCTGGTGTACAACATATAAAATATTAACTTTATAACCATCAAATACAGCTCTGTTACGAGCCTTCCAGACAGTCCAAATCGCATAATGGGGGATGTAAAATAGAGCCGAGCTACGGTGATAGGAAGCGACCCATTCTTCAAAGAAACTAGAAATAGAGTCCGCTATAGGAGGAATACATATCTGCAACTGATCATATACAGCCCCCAGAATACATCTCCATATTGGAAAGCATGAGAAAATATGGTGAACAGTCTCTTCATATGCAAAACACATGGAGCAAATACCAGGCCCCATTTCCCCCCTCTTCTGTAACTTATCCCAGGTGAGTATTTTATTTTTCAAAACCAACCATGTAAAACAACCAATCTTTCTTGGAAGGAGATTCGACCAAAGAGTGCTGAAAAGTCGACTGCCCAGGTTTGGTTGATATGAATCCACAATACATTCATACACTTTTTCAGCAGAGATTATACCACTAATCTTATTAAATTCCCAGATCAACGAATTAGATGTATTGGTTAATCGAATGCCATTTAGATCCAGGTACCTGATAAAAGAGTTCCAGATATTTTTCCAATCACCTTCCAGATATAATTCATCAGCAGTGCCAGTAATGTTGCGCATCGGGTAACGAATTATGCGCCTGTGCAAGAGTAATAATTCTCAGGTCCTCTAGATATGTTCTCAGATCTTCTGGAAAGTGTAAAGAAATGGGATTACCAATCACAGGATCAGTACCAATCATGATGTGAATACCATTTCCCATTTTCCAAGTTAGATGTGATCCCATCCAGGGAAGAGTTTGAATAAACCCCCTCCAGATAGCTGATACACCCCTCGTATTGAATTTTTTCTCCCGGAGCCAAGAGATGACAGTGGACTGCCTCAAATATTTAGAGATAAGAACACGATGCCAAAGACTATCACAGAAGAGGACTCTCCAAAAAGTCTTAAGACGAAGAGCAATACTGAACCAATGAAGATTTTTGATTCCCCATCATTCAAAATTCTTTGGCCAAGATAAGTCCGACCAGCTAGCAAGGTGGTATTTATGAGTATGCCCTGATGATCCCCAAAGGAAAGAAAAAGTGACGCTTTTGAGTTTATGCAGAATGGAGACCGAGAGTGGTGCTAAACCCATCCAATAGACAGGGATACTAGAGAGAACAGATTGTACCAGAACAAGCCTTCCTCCCAAAGAGAGGAGCTTATGAGTCCATAGACTGATTTTCTTTTCAAATTTTTGGACAAGCCAAAGCCAATCCTTGGATTTGTACCCTAGAGGTTTGATGAAAAACCCAAGATATTTGAAGCCCAAAGTAATGGGGAGCAGTTTATAAGGGACAACTCTGGAAAGATTGTTAAGTTCAGGAGCAGGAATACAGTTATGGAGAAGTACATATTTATCCAGACTAATTGACATACCTAATGCTTTACAAAAGGTGTCAAGAATCACATCAAAGGCTGCCCATTCTTGAAGAGTTCCATTGCCCAGTAGGATAACATCATCAACAAAGAGAAGGTGTGTCAGGGTAAGTGAAGAGGTGATTTTGACTCCTCGGATAAGACCATGTCGATAAGCATCATCAATTAATAGACTAAGGCCTTCAATGACAAGGATAAAGAGCAAAGGAGAAAGAGGGCATCCTTGACGAATGCCACGCGAGGCAGGAAAAAAATTTGTTGGTGTACCATTAATAAGTACAACAAAGGTAGCAGAGGAGATACAACCCATAATCCAGTTAACAGTTTGCAGGGGAGTACCGATCTGAATCAGGATGAGGTGAATAAAGGTCCAATTAACCCTGTCAAAAGCCTTTATAAGATCAAGCTTGAGGATGAAAGCACAGAGATTTTTTTATTTAATAGAGTGAAGAGATTCCTGAACAATGCCAATGGGATCCATGATCTGGCGATTTTTGAGGAACCCATATTGTTCCTGAGATATACCTGTGTCCAGAAATGGTTTGACTCTGACCACAATGAATTTTGAGATAAGTTTGCACAGAAGATTGCAAAGGGATATGGGCCTAAAGTCAGCAAAGGTCTGCGGCTTGTCCTTTTTGGGAATAAGGGCAATAAAAGTAGAGTTCATAGAACTGGGGATGAAACCTGAGACTCTGGTCATATTAACAGCTGATAAAAGTTCCGGCCCCAAAAGTTCAAATAAATGAAGATAGAACTCCACAGGCCAACCATCCGGTCCTGGGCTTCTATCCTTTTTGAAAGATTTAAGTGCAAGTTCAACTTCCCCAAGAGTAACCTGACAGGTAAGGTTAGCAACCTTTTCAACAGGAATCATCCTGGGATAAAGGAGAATGACCTTAAGCTGGTGATAAAGACTTGTGCCCCCATCATCTTTAAAGATATTGGCAAAATGAGATTCACCAAGATTTTTTAGTGAGGTCTCGTCCTCATAAATATTACCAGCCTCATCTAAAAGGGACCAGATAGTATTCTGGTTTCTCCGACCAGAAGCTAGCAAATGAAAGTATTTCGTGTTAGAGTCACCTTGCAAATCCCATTTTGATCTACTTTTCAGTTGTCAAGAGAGAAGAGATTGATCCAGAATCACTTTTCTCTTTGATCTAAGAGAGGTAAGATGTTCCAAGTCACTCGATGATAAAATACCACTGGAAGAGTTAGCAAGGAGGGATGAAATGGACTTTTCAATATTGATAAAGTCCTCATCCATTAGGGATTGATTATTTTTTATCCACAATTTTACTTCAGGTTTGAGAGAGCGCAGCTTGAGAAGGAGAGAGTCAAGTGCAGAATCAGAGTCAGACTGCGAGAGGAGATGCCACTTCGAAAGAACCCAGTCCAATTTTTTTTGATCATTAAGCCAAGACCTATTAAACTTGAAAGGGTAGTTGAAAGAGGTTCTTTGCTTGTCCCATTCCAGAATTATAGGATAGTGGTATGAAATGTCTGAACAGTGTGTCCAGACTCTATGGGTCCCTAGGGAGGGGATAATAGAGCCCGAGATCAAAAAATGGTCCAATCTTTTGCTGATGCCATCAGAGCCAGCACGGCCGTTACGCCACGTAGGGCCAGCAGATGTGGGAGCCGGGTCCCGTAAGTCAAGGGAATCAAAAAGAGATAAGAAATAGCCAGAAAGGGGATCCGGTGTGGGGTTGAGACCCCAAACCTCCGAAGAGTGCAAAATCAAGTTAATATCACCACTAAGTATCAGATTGGGGGAATTGAGTATGCCACTGGATAGTGCAGTATCCAAGAAAGATTCCCAGTTCTTATAGGGACCATAAGTATTGAGGATGGATAAGGGGTATGAGAGACCTCTAAAGGAAGCCTGAAGGAGGATACCAACACAGGTATGATAAGCACGACATCTGACTTTTAGAGGGTCCCAAGCTGAGAGAAGACCACCGGAGAGTCCTTTGGCATCAATGGAACAAAACTCCCAAGTAGGGAAAAGCTTAGAGAAAGCAAATAATGCAGGGAAGGTGCTACACATGGTTTCTTGAAGAAGGACCATGTCCGGCCTGAGGGAGTGGAAGAGAGAGAGGAGGCGATGAAGTTTGGCCTTGCCTCCAAGGCCCCTAACGTTAAGAGAGATGATTTTCATGGAGCATCGTGATGGGGAGACAAAGCTCTAAGTCCCCGGGGAGGCAAGACACCATCAGCTTCACTTAAGCGGGCAGAAAGGGGAATGTAAGGGGGGGAAGCAGGGGAAAGGATCTTGTTCCCCTTCTTTTTTTTCCGGATAGTCACATTTGAGAAACGAATGGAGTTCAGAGGTAAAGTTGAGGGGGAGGATGGAGTAGAAGCAGTGAAGATGGAAAGGGTATGTCTGAGGGAAGGATCAAAGAAAGAAGGTGAAGTAGTAGGACTGGTGGGAAGAGTTGGTGAAGTGACTCGTGTCCCCAAAGGTGGAAAATTAGCTAAAGAGGATAGTGAGGGTAAAGGAGGAACAAGAGCAGAGGAAATATGTGGCATAGGAGTCGAGACCGTAACGAGAAGTGAAAGGGGATTAGAAGTAGCTTCTATAGGGGGAGGGCAAGGGGAAGAAGCAACTACATGCAGAGCCTCTGCTGAAGGAGAAGAGGGAAGAGATTCTTGTGCAAATAAAGGTGGCCGGGAGGTAAGTGACAGAGTATCAATAGGAAGGGACAACATCGAACGCATAGACTCCCCATTCAATGTTTCGACCAAGGGAAAGGTGGAAAGTGCCTCACATTCGGATAATGGTGGCCGAGATGAGTTCGTTAGAGTCTCCTTAGTATGAGACAAAATAAGACCATCAATGTCCTTAAGATAAGGATCAGAGACATAATCAGTAGGGAAGGAGGACGTACCATGAGTACCTGGAGGCGACCGGGGAAAACTGCAGTTTTTTATACCCGTCGACTGGAGGATGTCAGAGCCCGAGTTTTCATTAAAGGAGCGAAGGAGAAGGCATTGACGCTGCAAGTGACGTGTCTCATGACATAAATTGCACCTGAAAGGAACTCTGAGATAATCCAACTTCTAGATTAATAAACGTTCCCCATAGAGAACTTCAACATCAGCAGGTAACCCCGACGATATATCCATTTCAACCAGGACTTTTGCAACTATCCTGTCAAAAACCAGGAGAAAATTTGGCTCCACAGCCACGAACCTTCCAATGGTGTTGGCAATGCCTTCCAGCACCTGTTTGTTCCATAAGGGAAAGGGTAAATGGGGTAAAAGAACCCACAAGTGATTCTTAACAATCCGTTCTTTTTGTGGATCAAAACGCGGATGCCAGTGATCCAGTACCAGAGAGTCGTTCCCCATATGCCAAATACCATCCAGAATCTTCGAACAGTGGGCTTCTTCTAGAAAAACAAATACAATCCAGCCCTTGGATAACAGACTGATCGTGGGAACATAATCGATCAGAGGCTTCCAGTTCGCGGTCGCCCATTCAATCCATTCCATCCTGTTCATGCGGGCATACTCTAAACGCTCTATCAATGCACGAGTGCAAAGGGCAAACACTCTATCCATATATATATCGTGCCCAAGTACAAATCTGTATTGCCCCTCCTGGGCCTTGATGCATTTTGAAATTCTTTTTCTGCGAGATCGAGGAAGGGTGGTCTGTTCATTCATTTTATACCCGAAGCAGTGACCACAACAGGATACTACGACACAGGGGAGTCCACCTTAGCAAGAATCCAGGTGTTAAAGAGGAGCACAAAGGCATCCACGACCAAGTCCATGAGAGCCAGGTCACCAGAAAGTCAAACCCTCAAAGAAGAATAAAAACAGGAGGAATAACCTGATCAAAAAACCCTAAACCCCTAAGATAAAAAGGCCAAAACAGAACAGAAAGCCAAGCCCTAGCAAGGGTAAGAAACCCCACTTTAAACCTCAAAGAAATCCATAGGATGGTGACATTATGTTGTAAAAAAGATAATGAAACACATGCTACCCTGGTAGAAACCCCACTAGAGGTAAAAATACAAGGTGAAAGAACAATCGAATGAGGGATAAGGCACGACAGAAGTGACAGAGCACGTGGAACCAAGCACCCTGAGATACAAGGGTTCCAAAGTCAACTGAACCGACAATAAGATAGGCAGGAAGAAAAACCAAGAAAGGACAATGATACCCAAGCAAGGTGTCTGTACTCGGCCAAAATACCAAGCGCTGTCAGTCTGAAACCGATATTCTTCCCACTTTTTTTACCCTTGGTTGGTTCTAGTCCCCCAGCTAAGGGGAGAGACTCCAAGAGACTGACCACACCAGACCACCCTGCAAAACAGAAAAATACCCTAATCACGGGACCAGATAAAGGATAGAATATACCAAATGAAGTGGATAGGGTCAGAAAGAAGAGCTGGAACTTCCCTAGGAGGCTGATAGATAACGCCATGCGCAGCATCATCACCCACAGCAAGGGGGAACCAGGTCCAGGCAGGGTTCGATGAGGGCCAAGGATTTCTCCATCGCCGAGATGTTGAAGAGTGATCGTCCATCTAGTTTAAGTATATAAGTACCAACTATATAGTTGAGGTATCCAAGTACCGTATAACTACTTGAGGTGGACCAACCTGCCTCGGTATAGTGATCAAATTGCCATTTCCACGGTAAAGTGCACAATTGCCAGTCTAAAATTTGAGTAATAAGCTATTTTTTTCTTGGTATAATGTACTAATTATAATCCTGGTATGAATTACACATTGGACAGGGGACAATTACTTCTTTTTTTTTTCCAGATGGAAAGATCCACGGGAAACCGAACAATACTTCCTCACATTCGTGGATGGTAGAGGTGGTAAACCGCCGGCCATCCTAGCAGAAGGTTTAACCCTAGAGAAATCAAGGCTTGAACCCATGACCTCCCCCCGAACCGAAAGAGTGTACACACGTCTTACCAATTGAGCTAACCCTTGGGGCTAGGGACAACTACTTATAGGCAGTCGAAATTCTGAGTAAAACCATCCCCTTAAAAAATGCATTTGGCGTAATTAACTGCTACTTGAAAACTTTATTCACTATGCAAAGTCATAAGGAGAGAGCATCCACATACCCACACTATGAAGTGATTATTTAGTGCTACATTTTTATGTAGTAACTTTATATTTCTCAAGTGAAACTTTGGCACAATATTAAATTTTTTATAAAGCAAGATATTAAATAGGATAAACTTTTACAAGGTGAAATATGGAAGATTCATGATTTATTTATAAAAGTAAATATTAAAAACATTCATATAAGTAAAACTGGAGAAGGCATCTGGCGTGAAGAATACAAGGTGTGTGGCATGAAATATTCTTGTAAATAACATGTGAAAATATAAATATAAATTACAATTTTCTTACTTTGTTATGCTCTCTCTCTGTTCTACTATGTTTTCACTAATGCTTGATCTACATATACACAGACTTAGTTTTGCTTCTCTCGAAAGCTACCGAATTACCTTAAAAATTGAAATTAATTCTTGATTGAAATCTACCTAACATATTGACTTGCAAAATAATACACGGCTGGATAAATTTAGGGAGATGATATACCGACTAACAAGACTGCACTTATACGGACTCTGATTGAATTAGTGGAGATGTGATCCAGATCTGCTCATAATTAATATTTCCAACAGTCCCCCTTAATTATGAGTAGATGAGGAATATAAAACAAAATTTTATCAAATTTTAGAGATGGAACTTTACTTTGTTCATAATAAACTTTATTGCGCAAAATTTTTCACTCCTAAGCAACTTCGCATATACTAGAATATGTACCTTGGAAATGGTTTTGTAAATATGTCTTCTAGCTGATCTTTAGATCTACAAAATCCTAAACATATTTTTTGTTATTTACCTATTCTTTGACGAAATGATACCTTGTGCCAATATGCTTGGTTCTCTTGTGGAACACATGGTTCTTTGATAGTGCAATGGATGAAATGTTGTCGCAGTATATTGTAGTGGGTTCTTGTTAGTTCTGTGACAAATATTTTAACAACCTTCTCATTCAAACAACTTGACATGAAACACTTGTAGCTATGACATACTCTGTTTCTGCTAAAGAAAGAGTCACAATGGGTTGTGTCTTTGAGTCCCATGACACAACACATGTACCAAAATGAATTTTCAAATGTATATCTAGAGGTGCTTTTTCTATCATCCATGTTTCCTCCGATGTCACTATTAGTATATCCAACAAGGCTAAAATTTTCTGAATTAGAATACAAAATACCAAAGTAGTTTGTGCCACTTACATATCTCAAAATTATTTTTCCTTCTTGCCAATGAGTGTCTTTTGGTGACTCCATAAATCTTAAAATTGGACCGATTCCATACATAATATCAGACTTTGTCGTAGTAAGATACATACGGCTTACAACGAACCCTTTAAACAACATAGGATCTAGATCTGATACACCATCACCTTTGTTCAATTTCAAACTTGTTATCACTAGTGCTGGGGCATACTTACAGTTAACCATATTAAATCTTTTCAAGACTTCATTTGCATATTTGGATTTTGAGATGAATATACCATCTTTGGATTGATGGAATTTAATAACCAAAAAAATATCATAAACCCAAATCGATCATTTCAAACTCACTCTCCATGAATGATTTAAAATATTCTATATGAAAATCACCAATAAATATCAAATCATCTACATACAAGCAAACAATTAACATATTACCTTGGCTTGTTGACTTTGATGTACAATGTTGGTTCACATTCACTTCTATGAAATCCATTTTGAATAATGTAGAAATCAATGTGGTTGTACCAAGTGCTAGGAGATTTCTTCAATCCATAAAGTGTCTTTTTAAGCTTGTATACTTTGTCTTCTTGTCCTGGAACCTCATATACTTATGGTTGTTCCACATAAACCTCCTCCTCCTGATAACCATTTAAAATGCAAATTTAACATCCATTTGGTAAACGATCCTTTTGTTGTGTCCAACAATGGCCAAAATTGTTTAGACTGTATCCATGCATGCAATAGGTGTAAATGTTTAATTAAGACCTGTGTCGGGATGTTGTGTGAAATCCCTTGCAACTAATCTTACCTTGTGCTTCTGCGCATTACCATTTGCATATTGTTTGGTTTTATAAATCCATTTTACACTTATTACATCCTTGTCTTTAGGCACATCTACCAACTCCCATGTTTGATTCTTTTCAATGCATTCTACTTCTTCATCCATGGCTTGTTCCCATACATAATTCTTGATAGCTTCCTTAAATGTTAGAGGATCATCAATTTAAAAAAATAGAGCAAAAACTAAGAATGAATTTGTTGTATCATCATTATATATCTCACACAGATTTATTGTTTTTTGTGGTAACAAGCTTTTTAAAGTTGGATATGGAGATGGAGAACTACTTGGACTGCTTGTTGGAGTTTATTATGCTTTTGGTGTACTTGTTAGTGTAGCTTGAGCTGCGATTTGTGGAGCAGTAGCTTGTACTGTGATATCTTGCACAGTCCTAGGAGTGGATGGTACTGCGACATTTTGACTTGCATGTGGTGTTTGAGCCACTTCTTCCATCATATCATCATGTGCGACGGGCAACACAATTCTTACTGTCTTTTCTATACTTCCATCCCATGCTTCATTTTCAACAAACTAAATATCACGACTGATTATAACTTTCCTTGTCATAGGATCATACAATTTGTATGCTTTGTATCTTCTAAATAACCAATGAAAATACATTTTTGTCCCTTATTTTCTAATGTCTTCCTCATTTCATCTGGAACATGTGCATATGTGAAACAACCAAAAACGTTTAAATGAGAAACACTATGTTTCATACCTACCCAATCTTCTTGAGGAAATTTTTTCTTCACACTCTTCGCTGGGCTCTATTGATGATGTATACAACAGTTTTCACTGCCTCTACCAATATTCATTTGGAAAATGCTCAACTTCCATCATGTTTCACACGATCTCCATAATATATCTATTCTTCCTCTATGTGACACCATTCTGTTGACGCGTGTATCCTGTAGTGAATTGCTTTTGTATACCATGTGTCTTATAGAAATTAAAAAATTATCATTTGATATGTATTCATTGCCTTTGTCTATCCTTAAGACTTTGATGCGGTATCCACTTTGCTTCTCGTCAAGTTCCTTGAACGGTTGAAAACATCCAAATCATCATATTTGGGTTAAAAAATAAACCCATTTTTTTCTTGTGAAATCATCAATAACCGTGAGAAAATAATTGTAGCCTGATATGGATGATGTTTGCATTGGCCCACATATATCTGAATGCACAATTTCAAGTGGTGCATGCGCTCTGTATGACTTTCCAATTAGGAAGGACTCTCTATGTTGCTTGCCAAAAATGAAACCTTCACATATTCTTTTTTTCAATTAGTGGTTCCACCATATTATTCATGTGTAGTAGCTTCATCCCTCCAAAATTCAAATGTCCAAGCCTGAAATGCCACAACCAAGACTCATCCTAAACCTATGATTGAAATGTTGCTTGTATTTTTGTAGTACTGAATTTTTCTTCCTTTGAACATAACTTGTATGATTCTTTACTTTATGCCTTGAATGCAACACCTAAATCCTAATTATGTGCTTCATGAACAACTTGAGTTATCTTTTCCTTCATATCAGGCCTTATCCTTAACGAAAACAATTTATTGTTTTTCATCTGTACCTTAGCAATGGAAATTTTTCTTGAATGTATGTCCATAATCACACAACTATGGTCTTCCTTGTAGACTCTGTATCCTTTTGGTAATAGTTTCCCAATACTCATTAAATTGTGCTTTAGGCCCGCGTCATAATATACATCAGGCATAGTTTTCTTCTCCCCCATTTTGGTTAGAATACCAACAGTTCCTTTTTCCAAAACAATGACTTGGATATTATTTCCAAGTGTGACATAGTTTGAACTAATTTATCCAGACTTGAAAGAAAATTTAAATTACCAATCATATGATTAATGCAGCCTGAATCTAAATACCATATATCACATGGAATTTCTTGGACAACATTACATTCAACTGGGGATGCACATGCCAAAAACATTGTGTTGGCCAAATTGCTAGTGGTACTTGACTGGATTTTACCTTGCTTGAACCCTGGTCATGATGTTTCTTCCTGCATTCATATGCATAATGCCCAAATTTCTTATAATAATGGCATTGTATTCATGATTTGTCAAATCTTTGGCCACTTTGTTGAATTGAGTTATGATTTTTACCTCTACCAACAACATTTCCAAGAGTGCTGTTGCGTCCTCCTCTAGAAAAACTTCTTCCCTTGCCTCTATCATTGAATCCCCCTCTTCTTCTTCCATGGATTATGGATGACTATCTTGCAAATGCAATTTCGAATGATGCACTTGATCTATTTAGTTTGTGTTCATGATTAGTGAGTGAGACTTGCAGCTCAACAACGGTATATTGGCTCAAGTCTTTGTTTTATTCCAATGTGGCAACTAAAGACTCAAATTTTGGGGGAAGAATCCTAAGAACCTTCTCAACAATTTTTTTTTTCATCGTTGGCTTCTCCATGAAATTTCATTTGATTTATCAAGCCAATAACTCGAGTATAAAAATATTATACTGAATCTGAATCTTTCAATGACAGAGTTTCAAAATATTTTCTAAGAATATGCAATTTAGTAGTCTTTACTTTGTCCAACCCTTGATAATGTTTTTGCAATGTATCACATGCCTCATTGGAGGTCTTTGTTACTGCTACTCTTGGGAGTATGCTCTCATGCATTTCTTGATGTATGTAAAACAAGGCTTTTCCATCCTTCTTTCTTTTGTCCTTTAAGGAAGTATATGTTGCCTTATTTGTTGGTTCTACATAACCATTTTCAACTATTTCCCATACATATTGACCTCTAAATAGATCTTTCATGTCCACGAATCAATATTTATCATTCTTTTCTAAAAAAAAATAAGAGTTTGTAGACTACATTTGTGCACTAGAAGCGGAAGCCATTTTTATAATTTTTTCAAAATAGAGCTTCTCCTCTTTCTAAACCTGCTTTAATATTAGATCAAGAGAAAACTACATAGTTAATCTTGGGAACTGCAGAGTAAAATCTTTTTTCGAATCTGGGTTGCGCAATAAATACTTAGCCACACCCACTTCTACATAAATTTTCATTTCGACGAACTTTACTTCGACAAGCTTTGCTTTGACAAGATTTACTTCGACAAGTCTACACTATTAAAATATTATTATTAACTGCAACGTGAAAACCTTATTCACTATGCAAAGTGATTAGGAGAGAGCTTCAATATATCCACACTATTAAGGGATTATTTATTGCCGCATTTTTACTCAGTAACTTTAAATTCCTCAAGTGAAACTTCGGCACAATATTAAACTTTTATAAAGAAAGATACTAAATAGGGTTTTGATACGAAGTTATTTCACGGTAATAAAACTTTTACAAGGTGAAATGTCCAAGATTCTTAATCTATTTATAAAAGTAAATGTTAAAAACATTCGCATAAGTAAAACTGGAGAAGGTGTGAGATATGAAATATTCTTGTAAATAAGACATGAAATATAAATATAAATTACTGTCACAAAAGGGACACCTGCGGTTGCATACACAATCATTGAAACTTTAGATTCCAGTTTTACAGGAGCTTGGGCTCTTCAATAATTTCTACAGACTTCTAGCTGGATCTTTTCAACCTTTTCTTACTCTCTCTCTATATTCTACTCTGTTTTCACTAATGCTTATCTACATATACATCTAGACTTAATTTTTCTTCTCTCAGAAGCTACCGAATGACATTAAAGACTGAAAATTAATTTCTTACTGAAATCTACATAAAAACTCGACTTGAAAAAAAATACATTGCTGAATAAATACAAGGAGACGTGATGCATACTTGCTAACAGACTCACTGGAAATACTGTACTTATACGGACTCTGAATAAGGTTGAGGAGATGTGATACATATTTTCTCGTAATTAATATTTCGAACATTTTCTGTCACAAGTATTTCGGGTTGCTAAACAACTTCTCTTTTGTTTCATTATTACAAAGCTTGTAAAAGCGGAACTAATGCATTATTTTATAAACTGAACATGTAAGAGATTAACTCAGAATAGCAAAAAATATGATTAACCATTAAAAATTAATTATTTCAATCCGGGCAGCCCAAATATGCGACAATTTCAACCGATTTCGACCGCTTTTCCTAATGTGATTTCGACAGAATCCAACAAAATTTTTAAAAATGCATTTAACTGTGTTTAAATTCCCCGTAGCAAATTTTTTAATTTCAAACTTTCTAGGATGTCTTAGGACATAGTAACATCACTACCATGATTTGAGACACTGAGTCTTTTTTACAAAAGAAAAATACCATTTTGTCTTTTCATACCTATTCATGGAACTTGTTTAAAGAAAGTCTGTGTTGTGTAATGAACTTGATCCAAAAATTTTCCCTTCCAATTATAAGGAAAAGTACATATCCTAGTCTATTGTAGAGTGGGAATGTGGGATTTAATACCATACCACACAAAACTCACACAGAACTAATATAAAAATCCATAACATTGTTTACTCTATGATTCACATATCATGTAGGAAGTCTGTAATACACAGTTTGGTTGATTAAACCATTAGAGTCGGAATGTGATAGGGTGACAAAGGACATGGGAATGGAAATAAAGGCAATGTCCCAGGTAAATAGTTGGTGAGGCGGGTGCATTTAACTCCATACTAAGATGACGCAAAATGAATATTGCTAATTGACAATGTTAAAATAAAAGTACTTCGCAATAATTTTATATTTGTGCAATTAATAATCGATTGGATGGGTGAGGGTTATGAATTATTGAAGGAAGAAACTGGGATAACCTTTTGTTATATTAACAAGTGGAATAAGCAACGCAGTTGCTTAGTACCTACCATTTATGTAAGAAACAATGTAAAGTAAATTAGCATCGCACATCATTCATGGTCATTTACAACAACATGAGTGATTTAGGCGTTAAGTATCCCTTCGTAGTCTTATGAGAAATTTTTGGTAGACATGAAACATCTAACACTAGAAACTACCATCCATAGCCTCATAAGCGATTTAAGGCATACATAGCCCTTCATAGTAAGGAGAACTATTTTTTATAAGCATTATGCACCCAACAATAAAATAGTAAATGAAATTAGTAGCAAAGCTGCTTATACATGCCTCTTAGAAATAATTTAATGTAATAGTAAAACATAATTAAAAGTTAAAATTATTATGTAACATTTTAACAATGTAACTTAAAGAAACCTGACATGTCTTGCTCCATGTTTTTGAAGATACCTAAGTGTTAGCAACTATTGAGTATCGATGATGATATATTAGCCCTATATGTAACACTTTAGAGTATGAGTGAAGTAGAACACAAATGCTATCTAATATTACTTAACCAAGTAAAACTAATATAACACATCAAGTTCTTTTTTGCATTGTAATAGTTATTATTTGTTATTGAATGTGATTACTATAAAAAATCATATAAATGCATATTAAAATTGGATTCATAAACATCACAACACTTTTTCTTTTATATAAAAAGTTTTTAAATATTTACTAAATAATTCTAATATTTTTCAACATAATTTTCAACTATATTGTATAATTTAATTTTATAATTTTACTTATAATAACTAAAAGTAGTAAAGCATATCAATATTTTTTATTATAAAAATATGATTTTAAGATTTAAAAACTATTAATAAAATTATAATTAGAAATTGAAAAATTAAATGTAAAGTGAATTATAAAATTAATATTTTAAATGTAAAGTAAAATATAAATTTGTTTTTTAACTTAAATTAAAATATGAACTCCAAATTAAATTGTAAAATTAATATTTTAAGCTTAAAATAAAATATAAAATTGTTTTCAAACTTAATTAAAAGATACAAAAAAAAATTTAATATTTAAAATAAGTTTGGTTTCATTTTTAAATTGAAACATCTATCTACAATGAAAATATCCATTACTACTTGGACAATAAAATGAAAGATTTAAATTTAAAATGATAATCATTTTATACATGTTAGTAATATCAAAAATATGTTTTAATTTTACACCCTTTAAAATACAAGTAAAAAACACTTTTAAATTAAAATAATTGTAATTTAATTTTTGTTTATTTATTTTAACAATTATAATAATTTTATAAAATAATAATTTTATAAAGTTTAGTTAATTTTTAATTAATTTAATTTAAGAACATTTTTTTTTAAATTATTTAGTTAATGATAAAATAATCTTTAAATTTAGATATATTTGCATTTATTTTTCTGAAATAAAACCAATTGAAGCCATTGAACTGTCAACAAATTTTGCAGTGCATCTTAACTTACCATGAAGACTTTGGCCCCCGAATTAAGAGCATTAATGATCATCTTTATCTCCACAGGGCCAGTGATTTCAACTCTCCGATCAGCCACCACCTTAAGAGTAGCAGCGCAAGTCCAATCTCCTTCCCGGATGCCTTTGGTCGAGGGATCGAATCCAGGGAGCTCACCTTTATTGTATCTGGCTTGCTGCTCCTTCCTGCAAGCCATGTTATAACTCACACGGTCTCCAAACTTTCTCTGCAGATCCGCCACGAATTGCAGAGCCTCTTTCGTGAGGATTTTCTCATACCCGTCTTCAATGCGCCCCCTTATTCTCACGCCCTCGGGGAATTCATGCGTGGTTTTGGTAGGCTTGTTCTGTGTATAATCCATCAGCGATTTTGTTGAATCTTTTGGGTTCTCTGGTTTGTTTGTTTCTCCGAAACTGAGAATTGAATACATTTGTGGGATGGTTATCAAATATATAAGTAGAGGGGCAATACAGGATTGGGATCAAAAGCGTTATCTAAATTTAGAAAATCTATATTTGGGCATAAGTGTTAGAATCAGAGTCTGATACGTAATGTAATGGATCATTGGGAAGCAATTTGGCAGATCAGAGAAGCTGACAGTTAAATTATTCGGGATTGGATAATTATGCGAGAGACGATCCTGGTTTCGCCAAGCTTCCCAGCGTTTTGCTAGACCGACTGCATATACCACGCCGATCGTCGACCCTGCCGGTTTTCCAAGAAGCTCCGGCGTTTCGAAATGGTAAAGAATGCATCGTCTCGGCACCTTCGTCGTGGAGATCAGGCTATTCTAACCTTCAAGAAGAAGAAGAATCAATCTCTCTGAAACAATATTTGAGCCCAATATGAACAATGCATGCACGCGTATTATTTTCTCACTGATCTGGGTTGCCGACTAGCTTCATGACCGCAAGTATTATATATATATAATACGTGTTGGTTTTGTTTTCAGTCTGCGTTTTGGTATCTCTCACCTATTTACAGATCAACAGATTAAAAATTAAATCAGCTCTAACCTGGACACTGGACATGATCACAACTGTAATTTTATTACATCTGAGTCCACCAAGGCTGCGAGTTTGTGTGAATTTCAGAATCAATCTGTGGAATATATTGTAAACCCATGACAAATTAGTAACGACTAACTAAACCTGCCATTCTCAAGATGAACTCAAAGTTGTGCTAAATTTGGTCTAGAACTGCAGCAATTCGGTGGAAATCGGGATCAAACAAGGGAGTACTGAGCATTGTGGCCCTGTGACCGAGTACCGGATACTCAGTGTTGTGAAGCTGTTGCCATGATATTGGGAAAACAATAGAATTGAGATCAGCTTGGTTATGGTTATTTATGTTACTAGTAGAGACTAGATCTTGAGACTTGGAGTTTGTTGTAATATACATTGGCAATGTCTCCTCCTGCGTGTGGCTTGAAAACGGAGGCAGCATTTCAGACCACTTTAAGTGGCAGGTACCTCATACTTTGCCCAAACAATCTGCAAGAAAATGGATATTGAAACATGATATATACATTAAACACTTGTTTACTTTATCTAATATTTTGCCGGCTCGATTGGAAATTGAAAGTTTTAATGCGGAGGGCAAAACCACATGCGAACGCTGTTGTATTGAGGATTTCGCCAGTAAGACCAATGCTGCTTCCACAGACAAGCCATGGTTTGAACTGCAAAGGGTTGAGCGAATTGGCTTTTGAAGCTCAAATCATTTGAGCCAGGGACAGCTTTACTAATTTCCTGAATTAGAGCTTTACGTCTGCGCAGAAACTAAAATGGATTACCATTCCGCTATATTAAAAGTCAAATAAAAAGATTATCTTTCCGCTGTATAAATATTGACTTACTGGTAGAGGGATGAATTTCTCTAGATTTCTGCAAAGTCAACTCCAAGACGAATTGCTGAAGTGAAAGATAGAAAGCTGCACCAGCAACTTGCAGGGGTTTGAACTAGAGACATACCGACATACCGTGGTCATTAATCCATCATTTACAAAATTCCAAGAAACCTGTGCAAACTTTGAATCCCATTGGACTACATTGAACTTTTTGAGGGCGCAAGCGAGGGGTTTATATGCGGTTTCGATAACGAGATCGAAGTTGAGTGCGGACAGAGGAAAATGCTCGGCCTTCAAGAGTAATTGTCGCCCTTGCTTGAAGAAATAGGGTTCTTTCATGCGTTTTGCAGTGGCTGGGTTTCTATTTTCATGGAGGACTTCGTAGGAAAGCACAGTCAGATCAATAATTTCCGTGAATTTACCCACACACCTGCAAATGCAAAATCCACCAGTCCTTGGAAGTCATGGATGCGCTGACTGTTTGAATTATAAATAACATAATAATAAAATATAATAATTGCTGATGTCATAGTTGCCAATTGTCAAGTGAAAACAAGATACCAAACTCGAAGGCTGACATCATCTGTGATTGCCCAATTAGAAGTTGACAAAATAGCAAAGGCAAATATTTTTATTAAAATTTAAAATATTTTTTTTCAAACTCCAAAGCTAAACTTAAGAAAATAGATTTTAAATTTTTGGTCAAAGGGCAACTAATAGAAGGTCAAAAGGCAAACGATTGCAATATACCTGCTGTGGCAGGTATAACAGGTGGAATAAGCAACACAGTTGCTTAGTACCTGCCACTTATGTAAGAAACAATGTAAAGTAAATTAGCATCGGACATCATTCATGGTCATTTACAACTACATGAGTGATTTAGGCGTTAAGTATCCCTTCGTAGTCTTATGAGAAATTTTTGGTAGACATGAAACACCTAACACTAGACACTCCCATCCATAGCCTCATAAGCGATTTAAGGCATACATAGCCCTTCATAGTCAGGAGAACTATTTTTTATAAGCATTATGCACCCAACAATAAAATAGTAAATGAAATTAGCAGCAAAGCTGCTTATACATGCCTCTTAGAAATAATTTAATGTAATAGTAAAAGATAATTAAAAGTTAAAATTATTATGTAACATTTTAACAATGTAACTTATGTGTAGTTTGAAAGCAAAAGAAACCTGACATGTCTTGCTCCATGTTTTTGAAGATACCTAAGTGTTAGCAACTATTGAGTATTGATGATGATATATTAGCCCTATATGTAACACTTTAGAGTATGAATGAAGTAGAACACAAATGCTATCTAATATTACTTAACCAAGTAAAACTAATATAACACATCAAGTTCTTTTTTGCATTGTAATAGTTATTATTTGTTATTGAATGTGATTACTATAAAAAATCATATAAATGCATATTAAAATTGGATTCATAAACATCACAACACTTTTTCTTTTATATAAAAAGTTTTTAAATATTTACTAAATAATTCTAATATTTTTCAACATAATTTTCAACTATATTGTATAATTTAATTTTATAATTTTACTTATAATAACTTAAAGTAGTAAAGCATATCAATATTTTTTATTATAAAAATATGATTTTAAAATTTAAAAACTATTAATAAAATTATAATTAGAAATTGAAAAATTAAATGTAAAGTAAATTATAAAATTAATATTTTTAATGTAAAGTAAAATATAAATTTGTTTTTTAACTTATATTAAAATATGAATTCCAAATTAAATTGTAAAATTAATATTTTAAGCTTAAAATAAAATATAAAATTGTTTTCAAACTTAGTTAAAAGATAAAAAAAAGTTTAATATTTAAAATAAGTTTGGTTTCATTTTTAAATTGAAACATCTATTTACAATGAAAATATCCATTAGTACTTTGACAATGAAAGATTTAAATTTAAAATGATAATCATTTTATACATGTTAGTAATATCAAAAATATGTTTTAATTTTACAGGCTTTAAAATACAAGTAAAAAACACTTTTAAATTAAAATAATTGTAATTTAATTTTTATTTATTTATTTTAATAATTATAATAATTTTATAAAATAATTATTTTATAAAGTTTAGTTATTTTTAATTAATTTAATTTAAGAACATTTTTTTTTAAATTATTTAGTTAATGATAAACATTTAGATATATTTGCATTTATTTTTCTGAAATAAAACCAATTGAAGCCATTCAACTGTGAACAAATTTTGCAGTGCATCTTAACTTACCATGAAGACTTTGGCCCCCGAATTAAGAGCATTAATGATCATCTTTCTCTCCACAGGGCCAGTGATTTCAACTCTCCGTTCAGCCACCACCTTAAGAGTAGCAGCGCAAGTCCAATCTCCTTCCCGGATGGCTTTGGTCGAGGGATCGAATCCAGGGAGCTCACCTTTATTGTATCTGGCTTGCTGCTCCTTCCTGCAAGCCATGTTATAACTCACACGGTCTCCAAACTTTCTCTGTAGATCCGCCACGAATTGCAGAGCCTCTTTCGTGGGGAATTCATGGGTGGTTTTGGTAGGCTTCTTCTGTGTATAATTCATCAGCGATTTTGTTGAATCTTTTGGGTTCTCTGGTTTGTTTGTTTCTCCGAAACTGAGAATTGAATACATTTGTGGGATGGTTGATCAAATATATAAGTAGAGGGGCAATACAGGATTGGGATCAAAAGCGTTATCTAAATTTAGCAAATCTATATTTGGGCATAAGTGTTAGAATCAGAGTCTGATACGTAATGTAATGGATCATTTGGAAGCAATTTAGCAGATCAGAGAAGCTGACAGTTAAATTATTCGGGATTGGATAATTATGCGAGAGACGATCCTGGTTTCGCCAAGCTTCCCAGTGTTCTGCTAGACTGGCTGCATATACCACGCCGATCGTCGACCCTGCCGGTTTTCCAAGAAGCTCCGACGTTTCGAAATGGTAAAGAATGCATCTTCTCGGCACCTTCGTCGTGGAGATCAGGCTATTCTCAACTTCAAGAAGAAGAAGAATCAATCTCTCTGAAACATTATTTGAGCCCAATATGAACAATGCATGCACGCGTATTATTTTCTCACTGATATGGGTTGTGGAATAGCTTCATGACCGCAAGTATTATATATATATATATATATAATACGTGTTGGTTTTCTTTTCAGTCTGCGTTTTGGTATCTCTCACCTATTTACAGATCAACAGATTAAAAATTAAATCAGCTCTAACCTGGACACTGGACATGATCACAACTGTAATTTTATTACATTTGAGTCCACCACGGCTGCGAGTTTGTGTGAATTTCAGAATCAATCTGTGGAATATATTGTAAACCCATGAAAAATTAGTAACGACTAACTAAACCTGCCATTCTCAAGATGAACTCAAAGTTGTGCTAAATTTGGTCTAGAACTGCAGCAATTCGGTGGAAATCCGGATCAAACAAGGGAGTACTGAGCATTGTGGCCCTGTCACCGAGTACCGGTACTCAGTGTTCTAAAGCTGTTGCCATGATATTGGGAAAACGACAGAATTGAGAGCATCTTGGTTATGGTTATTTATGTTACTAGTAGAGACTAGATCTTGAGACTTGGAGTTTGTTGTAATATACATTGGCATTGTCTCCTCCTGCGTGTGGCTTGAAAACGGAGGCAGCATTTCAGACCACTTTAAGTGGCAGGTACCTCATACTTTGCCCAAAAAATCCGCAAGAAAATGGATATTGAAACATGATATATACATTAAACACTTGTTTACTTTATCTAATATTTTGCCGGCTCGATTGGAAATTGAAAGTTTTAATGCGGAGGGCAAAACCACATGCAAGTGTGAACAAGAATCGAACGCTGTTGTATTGAGGATTTCGCCAGTAAGACCAATGCTGCTTCCACAGATAAGCCATGGTTTGAACTGCAAAGGGTTGAGCGAATTGGCTTTTGAAGCTCAAATCATTTGAGCCAGGGACAGCTTTACTAATTTCCTGAATTAGAGCTTCATTAGGTCTGCGCAGAAACTAAAATGGATTACCATTCCGCTGTATTAAAAGTCAAATAAAAAGATTATCTTTCCGCTGTATAAATAGTGACTTACTGGTAGAGGGATGAATTTCTCTAGATTTCTGTAAAGTCAACTCCAAGACGAATTGCTGAAGTGAAAGATAGAAAGCCGCACCAGCAACTTGCAGGGGTTTGAACTGGAGACATACCGTGGTCATTAATCCATCATTTACAAAATTCCAAGAAACCTGTGCAAACTTCGAATGCCATTGGAATACATTGAACTTTTTGAGGGCGCAAGCGAGGGGTTTATATGCGGTTTCGATAACGAGATCGAAGTTGAGTGCGGACAAAAGAAAATGCTCAGCCTTCAAGAGTAATTGTCGCCTCTGCTTGAAGAAATAGGGTTCTTTCATGCGTTTTGTAGTGGCTGGGTTTCCGTTTTCATGGAGGACTTCGTAGGAAAGCACAGTCAGATCGTTCAATAATTTCCGTGAATTTACCCACACACCTGCAAACGCCAAATCCACCAGTCCTCGGAAGTCATGGATCCGCTCACTGTTTGAATTATAAATAACATAATAATAAAATATAATAAATGCTGATGTCATAGTTGCCATGTGTCAAGTGAAAACCAGATACCAAACTCCAAGGCTGACATCATCTCTGATTGGCCAATTAGAAGTTGACAAAATAGCAAAGGCAAATATTTTTATTAAAATTAATTTTTTTTTTTTTCAAACTCCAAAGCTAAACTTTAGAAAACAGATTTTAAATTTTTGGTCAAAGGGAAACTAAAATAAGGTCAAAAGGCAAACGATTGCAATATACCTGCTGTGGCAGGTATAAAAATAACATGTTACTACCCAGGTACATTCAAATCAAGTTTAGATGTTGCACTTACCATTTACCATATTGCCTATGCGATAACAAAATTTACAATTACAAACCTAATACATTCAATTCTCTTGTAAATGCATTTGGCCCCAACCTCGTGAACACATTGATGGAAGGATAGATTAGAGGTCCTAATTTTAAACAATATATGCGAAGCAAGCTCTAAAAATTCCCACCTCTCGAAGAATCCTAAGGCCAATAGCCTTTAAATTTTAAATCACTTACCTTTCATGATGATTTAACATTACCATATGGCATTTAATCAGAGCATATTTACAAGTGATTGTTCACTTCAAATAACACATGTATTTGTATAAATAATCATTTAATCTACGTTGACCATCCCAACCATGTGGTCTACTTTATAGATATGAAGACGCTAACATGCTTAAAATTAATTTAAAAACTTACAATCAACCATATTTCTCTTCCATGCTTAAAATTTTGTTTTCAAAGTAAGTCACTCAATTCCTTTTAATTTCCATTGTGTTGAGGCCTGGAAAATTTCAGGTACCGACAATAGGGATTCTCCCCAATAACCACTCCCAATGAGCTCGCTTATTGTTTGGTACGGGGAATCCCTCCGGTTTACGGGCCGACTACCGTAAAATTAAGTAATGGTTTAAAACTATTTTATTTTATGTTTTATAATGATATGCAAGTGCCTAATTTAAATGCAGATGATTATGAAGTAAAGGGTTCACAATGTGAAGCATAGGTTCTTACCTCTTGTCTTATCTCCTTCGTTCCTAAATCACCGAAAGAAAATTACTAGCTTAAACTAACTATCCTATCCCCAGGGAGAAAATTATTATTTATGTGAGTAGTGTACTGTAAAATATGCATAAAGAATATTACAGGTAGCTAATATAATTCAGAACACATGAATACAGTAGAAAGATAAACAAAGAGATAGCTCAATGTTGATTAAAACATTCATTACTCAATTTGTTGCATAAGCTTCATCAAATAATAAGAAATAATTCATAATATAGAAGTAATTCACAAGTTAGAACGATCTCACAGGTTCGTAGAGTAAGATGAAACATAAATAATTCTACATTCAACCATCCACACAGCATGCATTTGAAACTTGAACAACTCCTTTTCCAGCAGAAAAAACCAATCCTTCTTTATTATAGAAAAAAATAGTTCTTCTTACACAAAGCCTTTCACATAAGAGAGCATGGAAATCCCTTTCTCATTCGATTCTACCTATACTTACACATTTTCGAATGACTTTTGGTCTCCCTGCCCTTTGGGCTTCCTTTACAATTCGGTTACAAAAAGGATTTGTCATCTAGTGTGGTCGCTAATTAAGACAAAAATACAAATATTACAAAATAGGTTTCCCATGTGTCAATAAGACAAAACACTTTAAGTAGACCCAACTAACTCATCAATAAACTGCTTCCATGCTATAGCATTTGTAACTATTTTCTCAAAATCTGATGGCTCAAAAAATATGACAGTGACTTCGTGCTTGGCATCCTCAGCCTTTATGTTAGCCATTCTAGCTGGAAGCACTCGGAGCTAATCTTTCAACAGATAGTTACTTACTGCTGCTTGAGAAATTACACTTTTGAGCACCCTTTGGTCCAAGCTTTTAATCACCTGTATGCCCAACTCATCTTCCTGCAATCTAGCATGCAATTGTTTCAAATGTTCTTCATGTGCAAGAAGTTCATCTAACCTTTTCTTGGATGATTTTTGGCATCTATTGTAAGTTGTAAGTACCTTCTTACAAAACTCCATGCATTGGTCCTTAGTTCTCTCGACTGCCTCTATCAACTTCTCAGCAATTTTATTACCAAAACCTATCAGTTCGTATTCAAGATGCATCCTCTCTGAATCTTTGACTAGTGTATTTGCTGGGGGCTCCTTGGTTGTTTCCAACCATGTCAATATTTCTTGAATGATTTCCATGACATTCTGAGTCTTGTATTTGAATTGAGAGCTATGAGAGAGATTTCTTCCAGTCGAGCTTCTACTTTCCTAACCTTCAAAACCTCCTCCGCGATCTGGACCTGCATTTGATATATTTTGCTCCTAAGCATAAGAGCATGCTTTGTCAAAGGTGCTAGGCATGTTCTTTGTTCGTTTGCTACCTTCAACAACACCTCCAATGAGCTCTTTTGAGCCTCTAGTGCCACCACTTGGGATTCATATTGTCCTGCCTTATGTTTAGCCATCGACTTCTGTGTTTCCAACCCTGCAATTCTGTTTTCCAATTCTCCTTTCTCTTTACGAAGATTCGTGTCTGATAACTTCAAAGTATCTCGTTCTTCTTCTAGGGTTTGGTATTTCTGTTGAAGCCTCTCATAATATGAAAGAGTAGCTTCATACTTTCTCTTTGATTCTCTGCCTACCCTTTCTTCCTTCCGCAAAACTTCCTTCATCTTTGCCATCTTTCCTTTATAATGGCCAATGGTCTCTGTTAGCTTATCAACATTGTGAGCATTGGCATATGCAGTTGCAATACCCATGGAAGCCAATTGCTTGGGATTATCCTCCACATTTTTTACCATTGTCTTTTTTGTCACTGTGGTTATCGGTGGCTGAGTCCCTAGCTTTAAACTTTTCTCTGTTCTCCACTTAATAGATTTCGTTTTAGGATAAAAATGAATATCTTCCAAACATGCCACATCATACTATTTAGATGGGGTAAATGGTACTAATCCCATTTCAACTATGGGAAGATCGCCTCCGGTAAGTATGCTTCTTGATGCAGACACAGGGTTCTCTGGATTATCCCGAACATGGCTTTGTCCTGGATTATCATTACTTAGATCCTCCATATCCTGTTTCTCTAGTTCTTCTGTAACCACCCTTGGGTTCGATGATCCCTGAGCGATGGAACTTTCTAATTATGCAATCTTTCCTAGAATAGCTTCTTCATTCTTTTTCTTGGCAGCTTCTTCTTCTTCTTTATCTCTCCGTGCATCTTCTGCCAACAGTTTCTTTGCTCTCGCTACCAATCTGTGAGCACTCTCTTCTTTGGCCTTCTTTGCATCTCCTTCTTCTTTCTCATTCGGTTTTGGACTGCTATTGCTTCTCCCCTTAACTCTAGAGGTCTTCCCTTTCAAACACTTGCTCAAAGTGGCCATGCTATAAACGTTCCTGTATACTTGTTCCTCTTTATATACATAGTCTGCATATTCAAAATTCACCTTATGAACTGCCTTATAAGCTGCCACCTTACCTCGGGAGTCATTTCGGTGAAATCTCTTTTCTTCGAAATGGAAGTTCTCCAGTTCCTTGAAGAATTCTGGAGCATTCTTAACCTTGGAAAACTTGTAGCTTCCCACATAGAATGGTACTGGTGGGAACACAACCTTCTTCAAATCAAACAAATAATTCCCAAAACCATCTAGAAAAACTTGTCTAATAGCTTCCTTGTGTACTGTGTAATCAGTCGCGTATTTGGGAAGTAATGAGGGTGCTTTGGTTCCCCCATACATCCTTAGATATTTACCTTCATGGGAGAATATGTAATCCCCATATTCCTTGATGGATTCTAAAGCTCCCTCAGACAAGCATGGGCATTCTTCCAGGAAAATCAGCTGATATAGGGGACTTATAAATTATTCACATATGACTTCTACACATGGGATAATTTTAGGTCTGGTAGCCACCTTAGTGATCCCAGATCGCAATATATTTTCATACATGGACAAGTCTTCCAACCCTGCCTCCAAAACTTTCTTTTCCACCAGCATGTGGAACATCTAACCCCACTTGAAATCGGGTTCAGCTCCAGTTATGGCCTTCGTATCCTCATAAATGATTTCTACCCTTGTCACGGGCACAATTTTGGCCACTTCTGTGTCTGAATCATATTCAACAATCTTGGGATTCTTCTTCCCTTTCTTTGTTGTGATGTCTAAGGTGAGTTGTACGTGTGACAAAATAGAGTTGTCTTAGTTTTTTCCTTGTAAACTAATGACTGCATTTGAATGAAAGAAAAATAAATATGCATATACCGAACAAATCAAAACCTTCATTCTGTTTTACTTTGTCATTTCCATCCATTGGGACAGGAAACACATGACGCGGGTCAGGGTTACAGTTTGACAACAACAACCATTGGACACTGGAAAGCTTCGGCCTTTGCACTTTTAGAAGAAGAAGAAAAAACCCCAATTCAGCAATACCTCCCTCCCACAGGTGCAACAAAAACTTCGAGCTTACGGCGGCGATGCCCTAGGGTAAATGACCAGGCTCACTATCCCACGACTGGAACATATAAACCCAAAACCTACAGGCTCTGCGTGAAGTAGGGAAAATGCGACTTTCACCAATGCCCAAGAGCAGGATACACACTAGCTCCATGTCGGCATAAAGCTCGGCTCTCTAGATGTCCATCATTGACCTAACTAACTGAGGGAGAAATGCCTTTGGACTAACTAATGAGGTTTTGCAAGCACGTAGCGACTAGGGTGAACTTAAAAATCGAAAATGTGAAACCTAGAAGATATACAGGCAAAAACCCCTTTTAAACCGAGCAATGACAAAATCCTGACCTACCCCTGCACAATCGTATCAATGATCGATGGCTTCACGGCTTAATCAAATTGACTGATTGAAAGAAAAGACTGAAAGCTACATGGCAGGCCATAGGCTTGACACACGACTGAAAGCACTCGATGAGGATGAGCCACATGAGCTCCACAGATGATTTTTCATCAACCGTACAAAAACGCTTGAATGGGATAAATGCTCATCAATTCCTCACCCTCTTCGTAAAACGAAAATGGTAAAAACCCTTTCACTTGGTGAATAAATAGGCTTTCGAGGGTTAACACCTTTAAAGTGGCATTAAAAACCTATATGTGTGAGAAAAATGCCATTGACGCCAAATGCTTCAGGTTGGAGGACATAAGTCAACATAGGAACGACCTCGACAACGGCTGCTAGAACATTCTAATTCAATCGCAACTGTCGGCTCACAACTCAACAATTCATCCACAATTTCTTTTGCGGCTTGGCAGTTGAAACCACATTGGTGAGAAAGACAGGATGCCAGCGGCCATAGCAGCTCTGAGATTAAAAAACCTTCGCCATAGCAGAACTTACAAGGATCGGGTCTTTGACAAAGGAACTCCTCCGCAGTAGCGGTAGTACCAAGGGAAAAGCTTCTGTAATGGCGAGGCTTAAATAATGAAGAAAAATTCCACAACAAACTCGTAAGTGTGTCCATCGTTGCGGGTGGGACCTTAAAAACTTTCTGCTGAAGCGGCTTCAAAAAAAATAGACCGAGACACAAACCAAAAATTATCCGCTGTAACGGCTTATACTTGAGGAAGCATCTGTCGTAGCGGCAAACCAAAATGAAGCATCTGCAGTTGTGGCTCCCAGATATCAGACAAAATGATGAATTAAGAAGTCATCCACCATAGCAGGCGTGACTCGAGAAACCTTATGCCGTTGCGAGATGAAAAGACATCGAAAACTTTTTCGATATGCAAACTAGAAATCATCTGCTGTAGCGGCTTGCATATGAAAAGGTACCCATCATGGCGGCTTGAAACAAAAGAGTGCACCCACCGTAGCGGCTTGAAAATAAAAAACTATCTGTCATAGCGGCTCGCAGATGAAGAGCTACCTGTCGTAGCGGCTCACAACTTGGGAAACCATCCACTGTGGTGGATCAAAAACACACTTTCTACCTTGATAAAACTCAAATTTCTTGAGACTTTTCCTCATGATAAACAAACAAAATTGCTGGATCTCAACATAAAAAAAAAATCCGTAAGAGGAAAACTAAATTTTTAAAAAGAGGGGTCCTAAAAAATGTAATTTTTTTTTTTGGGGGGGATGTTGCAGAAGCAACAATTGGTGACTTGCTGGGGAATTTAGATCTTTGAAAAATTGACTTTTCAGACTAGAACTGCTTTAAGCTATTCCATTAAATCAAAACTTTTCAAGATTTCTTTAAGTTGTCTAAATTTTTCTAGAATGCAAGATTTATAACTTTAACATTGATTATAGTCCAAATAGGATAAGGGAACCAGGATTTCAAAGTCTCAATAACTCTTTTGAGGCTAAGATATGAGGTTCATTTACTTCTGCTTTTGGACTACTTCTAGCTTAGACGCTACGGATTGTAACAGAGTGTGGACAAACATATTCATTTGTTCCTCATTCCCATGCATTTTGCATTCTTTTGATGCTTTTGGACTTTTTTCCTTTTGAGTCTTCCTAGATTGCTTATTTCATTTGGAACTTGGTTTAGGTTCTTCCATCCATAGTGTCCTTTTGTGTGAGAGATATTTTGCTTTTTGCTCACGGATGAAGAAGAACCTTTGAGCATTCTAATCCAATACCAATTTTATTCAGCACATCTTTTGACGTATGCTTTCTTTCTGGGAGTTTTGACTCTTTTAGCCTTTTGGCTTTTATTTGTGGCATGGGATTATTTTAAATACCATACACCTGTCCACCCTACTTCCTTTTTGTGGGTCTTTAGCTGTTAGCTTCCTAGTACATATTTTTTTAGTGTGAAGTGAATAGAGCCTCAAAATAATATTCTGGACTCTTCTTACCTCAGTTATTTAACAGGGCTTAAACATGACTTCAATGTGTTCATAATCTATTCAGATAGTCTATCAATATTAAAGGATCTTAACCATGATATATGTGCATTCAAATAAGCAGTCTGTCAGTCAAAAGATTTGCAGTTTATCCAAAACGCCAATGTACTCCAAATGCCAAAGATTGTGCTGGTTTATTTGCAAACTGAAAAATAAGGCAAATAACAAACTGCAAGACATCAGAGTTTAAGAAATCAAAATGTAAATAAAGAAAAACTAACTAGGGAAAATGAAATGGAACAAAATCAAAAGGTTTATTTATGTACAACGAACTTCAAAAAGCATCAAGAAAAATAAGGTTTGAGAACCAAACCATTAATTGGCAAGTTCTCTTCCCACCCTTGCAAATCTTATAACTTGTAGGTTGAGGGGCCTAGCTTTTCTACAATCTGGAAAGGGCCTATCCATAGATGTTGAAACTTAGTATGTTTACTCTTTTCATCATGTGGGTGATCCCACTTCAGAACCAAGTCACCTACTTCAAACTCTTTTTTCCCGGCTTTATGTTTGTCAAATCATCTTTTCACAATTTCTTGTTGTTGTTTAAACCTCTCCTTGGACTTAATTCTAGAATTTTCTAATTTTATCAGAGTGTTGATTCGGGCTTGTAAGAATTCATCATTAAATCCTCTAGATGCTTGAGCTAGTTGAGAGGAAGGAAACAAAATGTTAGGAGGTAGGATGACTTCTTTCCTGTACACCAAGATATAGGGTGACACACCCAAGGAGTTCTTGGGTGTGACTCGATCAGTCTAGAGTGCATTAGGGAGAGCTGTGTGCCAACTTCTTTGATTCTCCATGACTGTTTTCTTTAAAATTCTAATGAGATTTTTATTTGTAGATTCGGCTAACCCATCATTAGAGGAAATTTGAGGTCTAAAATGGGCCTCCTGGAAATTCGGCTAACCCATCATTACATAACCGATTTCATACATAATATCAGACTTTGTCATAGTAAGATACATAAGGCTTCCAACGAACCTTTTAAACAACATAGGATCTAGATCTGATACACCATCACCTTTGTTCAATTTCAAACTTGTTATCACTGGTGCCGGGGCATACTTACAGTTAACCATATTAAATCTTTTCAAGACTTCATTTGCATATTTGGATTTTGAGATGAATATACCATCTTTGGGTTGATGGAATTTAATAACCCAAAAAACTCATAAACCCCAAATTGCATAACTTTTAAATTATACCAATATTGTTAGCAATGGCATTACATAACCGATTCCATACATAATATCAGACTTTGTTGCAGTAAGATACATAAGGCTTCCAACGAACCTTTTAAACAACATAGGATCTAGATATGATACACCATCACCTTTGTTTAATTTCAAACTTGTTATCACTAATGCTGGGGCATATTTACAGTTAACCATATTAAATCTTTTCAAGACTTCATTTGCATATTTGGATTTTGAGATGAATATACCATCTTTGGATTGATGGAATTTAATAACCAAAAAATATCTCATAAACCCAAAATATGCAAATGAAGTCTGATATTATGTATGGAATCAGTTATGTAAATTGCATAACTTTTAAATTATACCAATATTGTTAGCAATGGCATTTGATTTTCCCATCATAGGTTGATTTGCAGCTTCTTCTCCTCTCAAGATTGCTCTTTTTTTCTTCCTTCTTTCTCTATCTTTCTCTCTTATTTCTTCAGTGTTGCTTTGATTCCTAGTAGATATTTTACTTCGACGCTTTTTGCTTCCCATTGTGATCAAGATCAACAATCCAAATTCACACCTACATCAATATGTAAACACAATACACAATGCTAAATTTGCATTAGAACACAAGCATTGTTTCAAATAGGTTAGCCAATTGTGAATAATAAAATTAGTAAGATGTTTATGTTTTATGTTTATATAGAATTTATTTAGGAATTCAGGTGGGAAATGGTGTTAGGAAGGTAGTTGAAATGACATTAATGCCATCATTGCATAACTTCATTCCCGACCACTTTTGTATGATTTTTTAACAAAAACAGGACCTCGATCGAGCTTTTTATAATTTTCTTGATCGAGGGTTTATTAAACCCTCGATCGATGATTTGATAAACTCTCAATCGAGCTTTGGTTAAAACCTCAATCGAGGCATTTAAATACCTCGATCGAGCTCCAGAGCTCGATCGAGGTCCTAAAAAAAGGTATTTAGCCCTCTTACAGGAAAATTAATGTTTCTCTATGTCTTCTAGGGGTGTAAACGCTACCATTCATGGCACACAACTGACCGGAGTTCATACCGATAGATTCATCACCGAATCCTCTATCCATTGAGGTATCACGCATACATTTTGGCATTCATATGGGTTTTTTTTATAAATTAGTTCTAAAACTTATACTTAGAAAACCTGACAAGAACTTCGAAGCAGCTCAAAGAAAAATCCGCAATGTAAAAAATACACATCCAAAAATTTCGGAAAAATACACAACCCACGCATCGACGCGTCATCTTCAAAAGGGTATCTTTGGGTTTTCAATTTTTTAAAACAGTGAAAAAAAAGTTGGGATGGACACACATATGTATAAAATTATGCTGAAATCAAGTGTGGTCACTTTCGAAAAATAATAAATAATTGTATATTGCGAAATAAATTAACAAAAAAGTATGCAGACCATAATGCATTTTGTTTAGATCATGCTCGTATAATTTTTTTTTAATTATTAATGTAATATTGAACTATTGGGGTTGGACACGAGCCACTTATTAACTTCTTCATAATTTTAAGGTCACACAGTTCATTTACTGCAAAATTTCACACATTAAATGACATCGGAATATTTAAAAAAAAATATCATTGGGAAGGCAACATAATATTCTACAATTTTGTTTTTAGTGCAAGTCAAAATTCACATGGCATATATGTGTTTCAATGGATTCTATCTAGCGCATGAGTAAAAAATCAGGTTTTCATCACCAAATTTGGCCAAAAAGTGTTACCCACCTTCATGGAATCACCCTCGACCGCTTTCATGTTATAAATCCAGTTCCGACCAAGTAGAAGATTATAGTCAAGAGGTGCATCAACCACCTCAACCTCGATCAACATGGTATTCCCTCCCAATTGGACCTCAAGGGAAGGAAGTATCCCATGCGGCCAAAAAGATCTCCCATCAAAAGAAGTCAACATGGTTCCATATCTCGACAACGTAGGAGAACCTAAACCCTTCCAACAGGCTAAAGACATCACAGAATTCGCAGCGCCTTCATCAATCAGTGTGCATTTAATGGTGTTGTTCATACACTCCATGTGGAAAAGGAGAGCTACATGGTAAGGAAAATGACGCTGGACTTCATGGGTTTTAAATTTAATCACTATGGAAATATGTGAATCAACCACTCCAAGAGAAGACAAAAAATCTTTCCTCTACAAATGGAAAGTCTGAAGGACTTCTAAGGAGAACATCACATAAGGAGTTTGGCCCAAATCCTCGATAATTGAATAGTGTTGGGTGGCTCAGGCATTAGGATTGTTCCCCGAATGCTTTAAGAATCCACTAGGAATGGAAGGTGGAACTTCAGGCTTGTCGATATACAAAGGGACCTCGGGAGGAGCAGGTTCTTTTCCTAGGTTGGGTTGCGACGAACCAAAATCTTTAGATAGTGTCACAACATTCTCGAAGGACATCATGTTGATGCATCCATGGCCAATTTCTATGTTATATGGGTTTTGATGCCCACCATAAGCACTTTTGGATTCCATGGTCCTCGAATTCATATTTTTATTGTGCGGTATAGGATTTGTCAACATAGCTGGGCTCTATGCGATTAATTTCAAGGAATCTTCCATATGAGGGAACAAATGAGTAAGGTGATCTACCCTGCAAAGCTTGCAAGGGAACTTGACCTTACATTTAGACTTCTTATTCCCCCCATCATTATTATCGTTCTTGTCATCACTAGAATTTAGGTTGCTATTCCCACCCTTACGATTATTTCTTCCCTTATTCTTGTTCCATCTGGGCTGCTGGTTACCCTTCTGGTGCGATGATTGCACATAATGTACACCCACCATTTGAGTGGCATGAGATGAATAAGTATCTTGTACTGACGTAGGCTGGTTAATAGAATTTTTTTCATTTGATTTGTAACCGAGTCTACGGGTTTGTACTTGCAGAGCCAACAATGCCATCAGCGTGTGGCCCAGGTTTGAACTTAGGATCAAAATTGGATAGTGGTGCATTCGGAATAATCTCATATAAGAACCCAAAGTGAGCGTAAATCTAGTCTAGTTGTTGGGATTGAAAGATAGCATGTTCCTTGTTCATCACTCAAGATGTGGAAACATCCTTCGCTATATATGGCAATAACAACTTGAGGAACCACTCCAAAAGAAACACTAGTGGAATGTGAGCGTTAATCAACTACTTTCATGTACGCCACTCTTGAGTATGATAAGAAATGTGTGTGACTTTATCTTGCCGAAATATTGACAAGCACTTAGTACCGGCATCGTAATGCATAGGTAGATGAAAGTGGTTGAGAAAATTCATGGCTAAGTCATTGAATGCCCAATATGTGTCCCACGGAAACTCTATATACCATTTCACCGCAGGACCCATGAGGGTGAGTTGAAACAGACGCAAACGAATGAAATCATGGTTCAACGAATGCGAAGAACACCATAGGTGGGAAGTAGTAACATGCTCTCCAGGGTCCTCACCACTCTTGCATTTGAATTTTGGGATGCTCGAAGGAAGCTTGGCGGGAACAACCGTCCATGTTGGATCATGAGATACCGAATAATTGGTCAATCTCGATAAGTCAGGAAAGTTCAGCGTAGCTAGAAAAGGGAGCCTAGGTTGTGTCATCTGGTTCCACGCCCCCTGATAAGACTGATTCATGTAAGTATGGTTGTTGTAAACACCATGTCCTTGGCCACTGGGATAATATCCTCCTCCTGCTTGACCCTTAAAAGGGTACATGAGAATTTTGTAATTCGAAATACCTTGAGACTGGGGTGCTACATAGCCATAGTTGTAATACTGATAAGCAGATTGAGCCATAGACACATAAGGTGGTACATAAGGTAGTACATAACTTGCTGACATGTAAGGAGGCACATAGCCTTGTGATACTATGGTGTGGGAAGATGAGGGAACAACATGGCTAGAGGTAGTACTCTGACCTGAAGGACCATGTGATATATGGGGAGGATGTGACATTAAAAACACATTCGAAGGAACAAGTGCAATGGATGATGTAGCATACGATGGAATATAAGTTTTGCTTCCAATGTTCACATGTCTAGGACTATTTTTCGTGAGCATGGACTCTAGTATTAGGCCTCTGTAATGGGTATGAAGAACCTCCCACAACAGGAGTGGAAGGTGCAATATGACCACCACCAAACCTATCCGCATGGAAAGGGATGGCAGTATCGCCAAGCATAGTACCAGGGTCAACACCAGATCTGATATTAAATGATGGAACGAACTCTGGGATGTTTGGCATGACAAATGTAAATGGGCCAATGCTAGAGGGTACCGAATGAGTCTCACCACCCGACCTATGTGAAGAAGATCGATGGTCCATGTTTACATAATCTGGAAATTATGATTGCACATTATGTGACGTACCAACCTCAAATATCGGCTTCTTCCCGAGTCCCATATACACTATCAGGCACATTCTCCACCCCAAGGGGTGGAGAAGGAGGGGCCTCGAGGATCTCAGATGTATGAATCATAATGAGATTGATGTGTGAATCAAAGTGAGTATGAGTCTGCCCAGACTCTCTGGCTCTCTTCCATGAAGGAGGAGGAGACGTCGAAGGTAGAAGACCCGCTAAATGTCGAGAATGGTGAAATTCAGCTACCGGATCCATGATGTATCAATCAGAAATAAAGAGACTCAAACTAATTACGAACCCCAGAGAAATCTAGCGTACACAGAGCACACTGCTAAGAGAATCTATGCCAAAATTCAAGCAATCCAAGGGGAGGATAGATGAGCTCCTGAATGTAGTAGGTATGTCTCACCTAGGAGAGGCTTAAGATTCCCATACACTACAAGCGAAGGTGTGTAACCAATTATAATGGCCCTCGGCTTCAATGCGTAAAGTGACAATGTTTTTCGACCCCTACCTAGCGTAAGTAAATTAAAAAGATTGAATCTAAAAATCTTAATTATAAAATTCTATAAACTTAAAAAACATCATAATAATAAGTTTATTTTAAACTTAAAATCTAAAAATATAGTAGTTAAAAAATATAAAAATTGTAATTTAAAATTATATTAAATATAAAAAAATACATTTAAAAAAATATTTATGATTAATGACATCCATTTGCTTGAAAAGTATTACAAATAAATTCATAAATCTTATTCTCTTTAAATTTTAATTTTTAATATGTATTATGTACAGAAATATGATAATAAACACTTAAAGCTAACATTTAAAAAGAAATTAAATTATATATTAATGATAATTTCATTTAACAATATGAATTTAATGACCTTTAATATTTTTCTTAACAACATCCCAATCTCTATTATACAATGTATTCGTAGAATTTCTTTTTAGAAGACATATTAAAAAGTATTCGTTTGTGCAAGTTGAAAACTTTAATGCAAAATTCTGATAGAATTAAAATATATAAGTTAATAAAAAAATTAAATGATTTCCATTAAGATAATCTTCGTTATGATGAGAAGTGCATCTCATTGATGAGCGTATAGCGCGCTGATAGTTCCATAATTTAACTTCACATTATCATTTCTATTTATAAAAAACAAAGAGACTAGTCATTATATGACAGTTGTTAGAAACATAGAAATATAATCAATTATATCTCAGGAGATGCATGGACTTGCCATATATAGAGAAAGACAAAAGAAACGAAAAAGCATTTTCACTTGCATGCTTGTAGCTTTCACAATTTAAGGCATCCAAATGTTATTGTAATTTGTGATGGCCTGAATTCGGGCTATTTTTAACTATTTTACTTTTTCACTAGAACATTTGTATCCATTGGACGATTTGGCTTGCATGAGCTTTCACATCATGCATTGCTGGTCCTCCGATTGGTGTAAATTGTCAGGTAGAAAGCTAACTCCATTTTTAACCCTGGATTTTAAAGTGTGCCACTTTTATTCAGGGCTAAGATTTTTCTATGGCGCTTCTATTTATCGCTTCTGAAATTAGGCTAAGTATTCTGGTACTTTGTGCTATGCACATGATATGTGATATAAAATAATATGAGTAGGTATTGAGAAGGCAATATAATATCAATTGCGGGACAGATTTCAATGGTGGCGGTGGTGGAATATAATATAATACAATGTTGTTTTGAACGTCCATCTCATGTATATAGACTTCACTAGTAGAGACAACAAGGAGGAACAAAGACAATTTACTAAATAATTTGCATGGGCGGCGCAGGAGATCGATGGAGAACGCGGGAGAGATCTTGTCCGTGTCGATGGAATCTTTGGCGTAAAAACTAAGAATCCTTTACTCCAACTCCATACAGTGAACGCGCAAAGGCTTACGCTTATACTCGCTATGCAATCTTGGCAGCTTCTGTTGCACGCAATCATGTGAATGTGAGCAGGCAGAGCAGAAAAAGCAGCAGAGGAAGGGAACCGTCTACTTATAATTATAAATGTGAGCATCAGTTGTAAATTCTCAATAGATCTTGATAAGGCTACATTAGAAGATCAACATAGACATAAGATCATTATCTTATTTTCAATGGATATGGGAGCTGCAGCAGCTGCAAGTAATAATATAGCATTATTTCCCAGGCTCTCTCTGTTAGATCATTAAGAAAATAGGGAGCAAACAAGAATGAAAATATAACTGGCAGAAAAGGCTCACAAATTTGCTCCATTAATCAATAGTACACAATGGTACATATATAGTACATAATGTATAACTGACCTCTAACGGTATGACCGTTAGGATAGATAACGAACTTAGATTAGAGCTTTCAACACTCTCATGGCGCTGTCCACCCACAAATTACCTCCTGTGGGCTGCTCTCACTTCCCATACGGAGATTACAAACAGTTTCAATGACGGAGAGAAAGCAATCGCGGCCAACAAATGTTGTTAGAGCGAGTTCTAGTTCGGATTACGAGTCTGGCAGCGGTAATGAGACTTAATTACCCTCTGCTGCTTACTGTTAATGTTTCCGTTTGTGATAATTGAATACAGATTTATAACAGACTTGATATTTGAATGGCGCAGGGGGTGGGGGGATGAGTATAGTGGATGCTAATTTGCCATTTCTGAGAATGCGCATCAACAAGCTGAAACTGCAAGAGGAGAGAGAAAAACTGAGATTTTCTGCGGAAGGGGAACTTCAAGAAACAGAAAAGGAGGTGTATCCTGCATATCATTCCAAAATTTGCGACACAATGGGGTTATTGCACAAGTATTTGATTTACACAAGGCCAAATGTTGCGTTGGCCAGTTTGAGCGCCATGGCTCTTGTGGTGACTGCATCAGTGATGCTTCTGTTTGTTACGAGCGTTAATACTACTCGATTTAGCGTTCATTTTTAGCGATTGTAGCGAATCGGTCTACACTGTTATATGTGAATGTGTCTGGTTGTCGGGTAAGTTAATAGTAACAGCATCATCTGGACTGGCGTTTGATCTCGTCTTATGGGCTTAATTGTATATTAATGTAAAGCTTCTAGACTGTTAAATGAAGCCACCAGAAGAGCAGCCGTATCTTGAGCATGTTGTAACCTGTACTGTGATACGACTCTGCAAAATTCTGGGTCTTTCAAATTCTTTCTATTGTTCACGTATACGCTGAATATTTCTGTGGTGTGATAAAAAGTCTAAGATTTATACGCTGAATATTTCTGTGGTGTGATAAAAAGTCTAAGATTTATAGAAAAAAACGTTTAGGATGTATTTAACTAAGGAATATTATTATATAAATGTATTATATTATTATTATTATTATGTTAATAGTTTATTAATTTCTTATATAAATGTATTATATTATATCTTTTTAGATTAGATTTTATGGAAATGTGGAAACAAACGTTAATTCAATGAAAATATTAAATTAGATTTTATGGAAATATGGAAACAAACATTAATTCATAAAATTAAAGAAAATAATATAATATTTTTTTATGTAGAAAATAATATGATTTTTAGAGTTTTTTCTTTAAAAGACTTTGGGATTAAACAATTAACAAAACTGAAAACTAAGGACATGAAAGACTACTCACTAAAAGTCTTAAAAAATTGAAGAATGTATCCCTATCTCTCAAAGATCTCTTTAATTTTAGTAAGTTTTATGGAATTATTGTATCCACGGTAGGGTAGCTAGCTAGGTGCTGTACATCTGATTATAGGGGAAATGTGTTCCTGGATCTTTTTAATTTTAGTAAGTTTTATGGAATTATTATATCCACGGTAGCTAGCTAGGTGTTTTACATTTTATTATAGGATAGATGTGTTTCTAAGGTTATTTACATAATATAAAAAAATATTAAAAAATTATGTAATCATAAATTAATAATTAAGAAGTCATGTCCAAATTTTTTTTAATATATTTAATTAACAAAATAATTTTAAACTAGGCAAACAAGGGATTTAATATTTTGATATGTAAATGTTTTTAAACATGTAAAAAAATTAAGATAAAAAAAATTTACACCTCTAAAAAAATGGATCTCTTTGGGTGCTTGGTAGATCCAAGTTTAAGATGGATCTATCTTGGTATTTAAAAAGAAAATCAATGTATGGTTAGAAAACAATAAAAAAAAATTAAAATACATGATGATAATTATTTAATTTTGGAGCAACTTGTTATGCTTGTCATTATTAATAAGGTGTCACAATAATAAAACCAATTTCTTGTGTTGCTTTGTTGACTTTAGAAAAGCATTTGACATGATGTCCATAATCACCTTTTGAATATATTAGAATAGATAAAATTTCTTTAAGAGTTGAGAATTGTTTCTATAAGGTTGCACAAGAACATTATTGCTAAGTTTAGGAATAGTGAGGACTAGCTTGAGAAATTAATTGTAATATAGGAGTTAAGAAAATGTTGTATTGTTCCTTACTTTTTTTGGTCTATACATCGATAAGTTAAAGTGTCATTTCACCACAAATATAGTTGGTATAGTCATTATCCTTCTTTATAATGCTAATGATATTGTTTTTGTGGAAAGGAGCCTATGATCTCGATAAGCAATTAAAAATTCTCAATGGTTTTCACTCTAATAATGTTATGACCACTGACACTATCAAAACAAAGGCTATGGTATTCAACTACTCCATGGGTGGTTGAGATGGGGGAGGTGGACAACCTTGCCACAAGGAAGGACACAACCCTTGAAACAACAAATGGTAAGAGTGTCGTGAAGTGCTCTTCACATGATAAGGTAGGAGTTGAAAGTAAGACATGTTCTTCTCATGATTATCTAATGAAGGATAACTTCAAAGGTGGTGTAGGTACCATGACTGAGGCTTGCATGTAGGAGTTGTACAGACAATGTGTAGATACAATGGGCATGAATTGGAATGGGTATGGTGATAGATTAGCCATTATAAACCATAATGACGATGGGACTCATGGAAAAAAATGGAGGATTTAAGAAAGTCTAGATCTTTTGCTATTACTCTCTCTCAATCGCCCTCTCACAAGGCAGTGTGACCTAAACAAGCAGCTGCAAAACTTGCATTTTGGGAAGCATTGGATGCAAGAGAAAAACAACGAGTTCACTATCTAGTTTGGAGAGTCACCATGGGAAGATGATCTAAGCACAAGTGGAAAGGACTTATGGCCAACCCCAAACCAATGAAGGGTTTCAAGAGTGCAATAGAAGCTACTCTACACTACCAACAACATATTCTTGCTAATTCCAAGAGAGAAATTGTCAGCTAAGCGCTTAATTCAAGCTAGGAAGGCTGAGATGTAGTTCAAGGAGAACTTGGAAAGGCTAGTCAATTGGGTGGTGGATCCTAGTGACACTAGGTTGCACATGGCTCTCTACCACTGCTCGAGCCTTTACCTCTACTAGTATATGAAATCATTGATGGGATCCATGATTATTGGTAGAGAAAAAACCATTAGTGACCTTCAAGAGGAGCTCGCACCGTAGAAAAAGATGGTGGTGGACATTCGCTTGGTGCATGCCAAGTTTGACATCATGGTGCATTGGCAAGGGGTTGCATTTTTGGTCTTTAGTGTGGCTCTAGGAACCTCTTCATCACTCCCTTAGGAAATAAACAACTTATATCGTGTGTCCACCAAGGTCCCCCTCGCCCCCCTGACCTTCTTATGGCACAGTCTCAGACTTTTTGGTTAAGGGTTCAACCTTCTAGTTTTACTCACATCTTCTTTAGCTCAACACTCTATAGACATAGCTTGTTTTATCTTATTTATATTTATAGTATGTTTATCATAGTAACAATCCTATCAATTATAGTTATCCTCTACAATAGTCATGTTAAGTTTACAATTATAGTTCTAGAAATGCCATGTTTTGGACAATGGACACGAATCAAACTCTATGTTGGAATTATGGTTGATTATTCAGGATCCAGAGCTCAAAGAGTGTTTTTTTTCCACTCCGTGGAGGATCCTCTTGGGATAACAGTTGTACCATTTTGTATATTAATTAATGAATACTTTCTCTTTGTTACTTACAAGAAAAATTTGTATGACTATTAAAACTTAGAAGAAATGACTTCATACAAATATCTCAAGATTGATCTTTGCCACAAAATTAATTGGAATTATAACTTTGATCAAATGATAAATGGAGGGTAGAAGGCCTATTATGGACATAAAAAAATTGCATGGGTGTTCCCATGAAAATGGGTAACACTTTTTGGCAAGACGTGGGTGCGATTGTCTAAAACTCAAACTCGATTGAGGTTTATTTAAGCCATCAATTGAGATTTCAAAATATCAATCAAGGGTTTAAATAAGCCCTTGATCGAACTTTATCCAATAGCTCAATTGAGGGTATAACCCTTGATCGAGTTATTGGAAAAATCTCAGGTTAGAAAATAACTCGATTGAAATGAAAATTTCAAGGATCAAGTGTAGAAACCTTTGGTGAATATTAGTAATTATGAAATCTCCAACCATAAAATGTTTGGCTATAGTTTTTAAAAGATATTCAAATCTCTAAGGGTTCTATATAGTTTTTTGGACAATTTTGGTGTTTTTTAGAGTAATTTTTTTTATCCTATCAAATTTGGGTGAATCATATTGGAACAAAAAATGGAAAATGACGAATATTTTTTTGCAAAAAAACCTTGAAAAATAGCCCATGGGATAAATTTCGCCCCTAAAATTTTCCATGTCAATCAAGCTATTTTCTACATTATTTTGAAATTTAACAATACTATAATATTCGTATAGTTAAATAGCTTGATTTAGCAATTTAAAAAAGCTTGTTCTAACTTTAAAAAGATTAATCTAGCTATTTAAAAAAGTTTGATCTAGCTATTTAATAGCTAAATATAACTATTTAAAAGCTAGATTGAGTGTCACATGCCCCAATTTTGCAAAAAAACAATATTTTCTTATTTGATTTTATTTAAAGACAATATGTTAAATTTTATGCTAAGTTCTAATTGATGACTCAACAGAGTCAAGGATATTTAATGTAATTCTGAATATTTTAATTATAAATAAATAAAGGTGGAGACAACAGCTTAGGAGAGCTGTTAAAAGAGTGTTTACTGGTCAAATTGGTGGAGAATACTGGGTGGAGAGCAAATATACATGTGGCATCATCCTCAAACCACTTCCAACTGTTGCAGGTGGCAACCTCCCTATTTTGGGGTCATGATTCCCTAAGAAAGTGGAATCGGAGTAGGTGGCTCAATTAGTGACAACTGACCCAAAAGACCTAGGCAATATTTATAAAAATGCCCATTGAAGAGAGTTGAGGCTGCTTATTTCTAGAGAAGTGATCATTCAGGTGAATGTACTTCAGAGAAATTCAATGGAAGGGAATTGTGGAAAGAGTTTGAGGGGATAACTACTAAGTGATCTAGTGCAACTTTTCAGCTGAAGGATCTTACTGCTGAGTGCAGAGTGTTTTACTGAGTCATTGGACTTGTCTATTGTTTGCATGCTCACCAGTTCTTAGCCAAGAAGACCAAGAACAGGCTCGGGGGTCCTGAGGAAGTGTTGTTTGAGTGCTCTCCAGGAGTTTGGTAGGGAGGAATGGCCTCCTAACGCTGTTGTTTTCTATCCTAACCACGTTCTAAATTATTTTGTTTTACTGTGTTAGATAGTTAAATATAAATCTGATTGTTAAATGAATGTTAAAAATTTAGTTGTAAAATGTTAGAGTTAGTAATTTTTTGGATTATTGAAGAAATGAATATGAATTAGATGGAAAATAATTCTCATCCGTGTTTTTCCACACCTGGAAGGACCAGGCCATACTCCAGCACAGACAGCGTATTTAAAGTAGATGAAAAAAAATGATAAGAGACTGAATTGAATAGATGTGGTTCTGCATTTCATAATAGCAGAGTAATTTATTTCAGTATGTAGGTTATTCTAAAAAAGAACAATAATATGGGTATCTATGTTATTGTTTTTACAAGATTATGTATGTAAATATACTAGAAAAGAAATAGCAGTAATCTAGTACAGTTAGAAGGATTAATATGTTAAGAAAATACCTTAGTAGATAAATGTTGTATTTACACACAGTAGATTATTCTTTTATTTCAAGTTAAAATATGTTGGAGGTTAAATTGTGTTACATTATAGAAATATTCCTTTGTATATATTTAGTAACTATTTGCAACGCAATAGAAATATCACAATCAAGCTACTTTATTACATTCAACTAAATAAAGAAATAAACTACAAACACTTAGTTTTATTTACTAATCATATCAACTAAACTAAGTCTAACAAATACTATAAACCAAGTCATTTATTAAATAAAAACAATAAGAATATGATAATAACTAACATATAAATAAATGTCTATTTATGAAAAGAACTATTTTTAATTTTACAAACAGGTGATACCTGTGAAAGTAAACTACAGGGTTGAAACCCTAAACTATTATTTTTACAAATGACAAACATTTAAGCTATAATCCAATTACTTGGATGATTTTATTAATAAACTGTTAAACTAATATAAATTGTTTACAATCCATTAAGGACAAATGTAATGTTACAACTAGAAATTTTCACAACACACCTGTAACACTAATTAAAACAAGTTTAACAAGTAATAGAACCTATTAAAAATAAATTGAAAGATTTATTTAAACAAGGGTTTCATTGAGGAAAACCCTAGCTCGTATTCGTGAGACAACAAATAAATATTACAAACTATTATATGTATGAGTTATAGTCTTAAAATAATAACCATATTATATACACAAGATAAAATAAATAGTAAAAATTCTTTCTTCACAGTCGAATAGGGTAAAACCCCGAGTTACACAGAGTCACAAAATAGTATTACTGTAAACCGAGTTCGAGCTCGAAAGAAGTCTTCTTAAAAACCATTGTATTGCATTTACAGGTCGTAAGGCTAGAAATCTAAACCAAATATAACACCTAGCTCACGACCGAGACTACCCATCAACGAAGTGAGGGTTTGAAAACAGAATAGAACCCAATAACATTTAAGAAGAAACTGCATAGCTAAAAGTGAAGCTGGACAAGCTTCCAAGCTCAGGGTTACACCATCGACAACCCTGTTACAAGCAGGGAAAGAATCCAAACATTGACTACAGGGCTTACCGGGTTGAAGCCACGACCTTTGAAGACAACCAACATCATCTTCTTCTCACAGTTTGCAAGTGGAGTCCCGAGTTTCTGCAAAGTAAGCACAGTACTGCATTAAATTTAAAACTCTTTCTATAAAAATAAACTAACTGTAACACAATCTTTACTGTTAGCTTTCTATCTTGGATTAAAACTAAAATATTTACCTTAATAAGAGTATCAAATAGTTTAGCGACAGGACTATCACCAACGACAGTGTGCATATAAAAATCCCAAACCCTACTACGCAGATGGAACACCACCAATAGAGGTGAAGCTTAGCTTCTCACCACGGTTACAGGCCACGGGGAAGGCAAAATGAAGTTTAAGATAGATTGCAAATAAATGCAAATAACCAGTGAAGTTTAGCTTGGTAAAAGCACAGTGACGAAGACCAGCAACAAGACCGAGCTCAAGAAACTACAGCACGATAAACCCAAGTGTTGGGGCAAACTGGAACAAGAATAATACTCATGGCTGCCATGAAAATCTTGCAGAGCAGCTTGAAGGCCAGCATGAACCGCGAAGGAAGAATAACAAAGGGTTAGGGTTGCATTGGTTTGATATCTCCAATACATGGACAGGAGGTGACCACGTTCTCTCAATAATTCAAACCATGCATGGGTTGAGTTCTATAGTTACCTACATTTCAAATAATTCCAATCATTTAAACATGATTCTCATCAAAACGATGCATAAAACTATAATGTATGCCTTTATTTATCACATCGTAAATTATATGTATTTCTTATCATAATGTTTGATAGCTCGTCATTGGCATTTGGGTAACAATTTTAAGTTAACGTTGACCTAGTGAAAAGGTGATAACCATTTAAACATTGGTAAATACCGAAATCAACCATGCTTACAACAAGTAGGCTTATATAATTACATAACCATGATAAGTATGTATATATTTAATCCAAACTCATCACTTATAAACCAACAAATCGAATGGTTTTAATTTATGAAATTGAATAAAGTTGGATAGAATAGTAAAATAATATATTCATAAATTCTTTTACAAAGTTCAATTTTGGTTTAGACTTTCGTAGATACTAGTTGTTTCTCAACTTGTCAATTGCCAGTAATTTACCATGATTATTTATTTGGTAAGACAATTTTGTGATTATACAAGATAGCTTGTACTTAGCATAGGATAGAATGTTGATCATTATAGAAATATCTACCTTGAAAGCTGTTATAGGCAGTAACTTAATGTAAGAAAGGCGTTATAGTAATAATAAGAATTACAATGGAATAATCCTACACAAATACATAATCATTGGAACCGTACATGGATTGACTTAGATTTAAGAAGTGAAGGAAAACAATATTCCATGTGAAACAATGAAGTTGGTTTTACACTAATCAAGCTTATAATATCAAGAATTTTTATAGGCAGTAAGTTTCCCTGCAGAATGTAAATATCAATCAGCTTGGTACTCAAGTAATTAATACAATAATGTATATGATACAATAATACATGCAGTACGACACTAACGAGGAAGCTAATAACCTGTTAATGAGCAATTGATTTATACATATAAGTCATAGGTTGATACTTACCATAACCAGTAAGTTAAAAATGAAATCAAATTTTATATTCTAACGAGAATCTTACTATCAGTATTGATAGAAGCTCTTCCATGTACAAAAACCAATAGAACAATAAGTATAACATTTGCAAGATAAGCATGATAAAATAGAATTTAATATGCGACATAGAATACGAGCTTAGAGTCACAGTAAGTATCGCTGGTGTCGCTAAGTTTGATAAAGAAAGGAACTCTTTTATTTGAAATTTTCTTACAAAGAAAAACTGGAGAAAACAAACTACTTTACCTCATTGAAGTTGCTTGGAATTTATTAGCTTATCTACTAAGCATATTAATTGCAAATAGAAACACTTCTTGATACAATATGAATTTAAAACGTTTACTTGTTCGATCATACCTGTAAACCTGTAAGAACTAGTAATCTTTCTGCATTAGCATAAATGCTAAGTAAGCCCAGGATTCAAAGTTAGATTCCACCTACTTGCCATAGAGAAGATTCATCAGTAAACTGAAATAAAACAATATGCAAGTAAACCCTACTTATGTTACAAAAAGGAAACTTCTTTAGTTAATATAATTTGAAAATATGTAATACTAATCGTTGGACTGTTTCTTTTTCTGCTAACTTTTAGCTGTTAGTAAACCGCAGTTTCAACATTTTATGTTATCTCAAAATTTTATATTTTTGTGAATTTTTGGGGTTTTGACATGTGGTATCAAAGCACAAGGTTCAAACACTAGGCCATGATGAATCCCAACTCACTTTTATGAAACAATGATTTTGAATTATTTTGCTGATGTATTTTCTTTTAAATGTTATTCAACAGAGAAACTGTTTCTGAAGTTTAACAAACATGTATGGAAAGGCTGGAGGAATATGCAGAGGAAGAATCTCCATTTACTAAACTAGAAAATTTACCAAGAGATCCTATACTAGAAGATTTAACCACCAATTCCTCCGAACAGTTACAAACCGTAAAAGACCTAAAATATTAAATGGAATCTTAAATTGAGAGAATGAAAGGATTTTGAGGGCTCAGGAGGAGCTGAATTAGATCCTAACAGAAAGGTTTCAAACTAAGGGTAGGGGTAGAAGAATGGAATTAGAAGATACAAGTCATCAACATAAATTTAAAAAGATGAAACATACTAAAAATGAAAGCAGTTCATCTTCATAGGTGTTTGGTGAACAACGTAATTTGCATTCTACTAGTGATAGTAGTAATGACAATCATTATACTAAAAACAGGAAATACAAACCTTATGAGGAAATTTATGGGGAATTCAAAAAGATAAAACCACCAACAATCAATGGAGAGACTGAGAAGGGGGAGGAAGCAGAATCCTGGTTATTTGGGATGAAGAAGTACTTCCAGATATAGAACTATTCTAATCAGTTAAAGGCTAGAATGACTATCTACAATCTCTCAGGAAAGGTTGACATTTGGTGGCAGGACTTGAAGAGAGTTAAGGGAATAAAAGAGAAGAATGTAAATTGGACTACCTTCAAGAGGTACTTTAAAAAGAAATTTCTGTCTGAGCAATACTATGAAGAGAGAGCAAAAGAATTTTATGAGCTTAAATTAAGATCAATGACAATGAAAGATCTAAACAACAAGTTTTTAAGTCTGCTTAGGTATGTGCCATACCTAGTAGATGAGAAACCAAAGGTACAACGATTCCTTAGCTGTCTACCTTATCATATTAAAGACAGGATTGAGTATGATAATCCAAATACTTTGGAGGAAGCTATGAGGAAAGCCAACTTCTATTATGATCAGAATCAGAAGAAGGAAAGCATGGCCAACTGGAAGGCCAAGAAGAATAATAACCAGTATGAGCAAAAGAAGAAATAATTTGTTCCCAACAGAAATTATAAGAACAATAAGGCTAGAAATTTTCCTAACAAGAATTTTTAAGGAAATAAGAATAATTCACCAAGCAATCAGAATAATTCCAAGGGTAAATAATTTGCTAAGAACCATGGTAATTACACCAAGAAATTTGAACGCAAAGAGCCTATAAAGTGTTGGGAGTGTAATGTCCCACACTATGCTTTAGTCTGTCCTAATCGGAAAAAGTCTGTCAGTAATATTCATACCATACAAGAGGAGATGACTGTTGGAGAACTAGCGAGGACTATGCCCAGAATCAATGCAACCTTGGAGAATCGACAAGCATAATATCAAACTTCCATGGTGGAAGTAGAAGGTATGATAAACCAAACCCCTATAACTATTTTAATAGATCCAGGAGGTAGTCTCAGTTATATTGCACCTAAAATGGTAGAAAAATGTAAGTTACCTATTGAAAAATTTGAAAATTCTTGGTTAGTTTAGTTAGCCACTGGTGCTAAAAGAAAGGTAACTTGTTTTGTAAAAGAATGTGAAGTAGTTATGGATCATTTTGAAATTGTTGTGAAGCTTAATGTATTACCTCTTGGTTCTTATGATTTACTCATCGGTATGGATTGGTTAGAACAACATAGGGTAATTTTAAATTGTTATGATAAAACCTTTACATGTATAAACAGTGATGGAAAACCAACAAATGTAAAAGGAATCCCTAGAAAAACAACTATAAGGCAGATTTATGCTTTGTATCTTAAGAGAGTTGTTAGGAAGGGTTTTAAAGCTTATGTAGTAACAATAATTGATCAGGAGAATCTAAATAAGACAGATAAATTAAAATTGGAGGACATACCAGTTTTAAGAGAGTATACTGATGTATTTTCGGAAGAAATTTCGGGACTACCTCCGAAAAGGGAATTGGATTTCACCATTGAGTTGGTACCTGGTGCAGTACCTAGCTCAAAGGCCCCTTATCGAATGAACATACTTGAACTTAATGAATTAAAGTCACAATTAAAAGAACTTATTGATAAAAAGTATATTCAACCTAGTGTGTCTCCCTGGGGGCACCTATCATCTTCGTTAAGAAAAAGGACGAAACCATGCGACTTTGCATAGATTACCGTCAGTTGAATAAGATGACCATTAAAAATAGATACACGTTGCCCCACATAGATGATTTGTTTGATCAACTACGTGGAGCCACGGTGTTTTCAAAAATAGATTTAAGGTCTGGATATCATCAAGTTAGGATTAAAGATGAAGACATCTTTTAAACAGCTTTTAGAACGCGATATGGCCATTACAAGTTTGTCATCATACCATTCGGGCTTACTAATGCCCCAGCTATTTTTATGTGTTTAATGAACAACGTTATGCATAAGTATCTAGATAAGTTTGTAGTCGTGTTCATCGATGATATATTAATCTATTCAAAAACTGAAGAAGAACATAAAGAACATTTAAAAATTGTTTTGCAAGAGTTACGAGATCATCAATTCTTTGCAAAGTTTAGTAAATGTGATTTCTTCAAGGATAAGATTCAGTGCTTAGGTCATGTGGTGACCAAGAAAGGGATTTCAGTAGATCCCGAAAAGATAAAGCCGATTGAAGATTGGCCAGTTCCTAAGGATGTAACTGATGTTCGATCTTTCATGGGAATTACCAGTTACTACCGGAGGTTCATTGAAGGTTTTTCGAGGATCCTGAATCCGATAAATCCTTTGTAGAAGAAAGGAAAGAAGTTTGATTGGAACCATAAATGCGAGAAAAGCTTTAAAAAGTTAAAACCTTTATTAACCAACGCACCTATTTTAAGAATAAATGACCCAAATAAGGAATTTGTAGTGTGCAATGACACCTACAATGATGGTTTAGGCGGTGTTCTAACTCAAGAAGGGCATATTATTGCCTACGAGTCTAGAAAATTAAAAATTCATGAAAAGAATTATGCAACTTATGATATGGAATTAACAGCTATTATACATGCTCTAAAGATGTGGCGACATCACCTAATTGGCAGAAAATTTATTTTAATGACTGATAATAAAGGATTAAAGTATCTATCAGATCAGCCTAATCTAAATGCCAGATAAGCTAGGTGGATAGCTTTTCTAAGTGAGTATGATTTCGAAATTCAACACATTAAAGGTAAAGAAAATAAAGTTGTTGATGCATTAAGTAGGAATGCAAGGCTGAATTTTGCAGTAGTTATCAACACTTATATGACAGATTTGGATGAACAACTTAAAGTAGGAATCGAATAAGATGAAATTTACCAAAATTTACAAGCTAAAACTAAAGAAAATCCAATAGAAAGCTTAAGTAAAGGGTATAGTTTGAATGCAAAATAATTTTTACTGTATAAAGACAGAATGTATGTACCTAACGTACCTAAAGTTAAGCTGTTAATTTTGGATGAAATCCATAGAACTCCATACTCAGGTCATCCAGGCTACCAAAAGACTATAACGATGTTAAGAAAAGAATATTTTTGGCCAAATATGAAGACTGAATTAGCAGAATATATCGCTAGGTATTTTGAATGTCAGCAGGTGAAAATTGAACATCAACACCTCGCAGGATTACTTCAGCCATTACCCATTCCTAGCTGGAAATGGGAGATAATTAGTCTCGATTTTGTTACTGGACTGCCTAGAAATCATAATCTAAATGATTCTATCATGGTAGTAGTTGATAATTTAAGTAAAGTAGCTCACTTTATACTTGTTAAAACTACATATAAAGCTACAAAAATAGCTGATATTTTTCTAAAACAGATTTTCTGACTGCATGGAATACCGAAAGTCATAATCTCAGATAGAGATCCTAATTTTACAGATAACTTTTGGAAATCTATGTTTAAAGGATTAAACACTACATTAAATTTTAGTACTTCGTTCCATCCTCAAACAGATGGACAAACTGAAAGAGTAAACCAAGTTCTGGAATATTTATTAAGAATGTATGTGAAAGACCAGCCAGGTAAATGGGAGGATTATTTGCATCTAGTAGAATTTGCTTATAATAATAATTATCAGGCATCAGCCAGATTTAGTCATTTCAAAATTTTGTATGGAAGGAAATGTAATACTCTTATCTCTTGGAATAATCCGATGGATAGATTAGTATTAGGTCCTGAACTGTTAAAGGAAATGGAAGAAATTGTAAAACAGGTGCAAGGTAATCTGAAAGTTGCGTAGGATCGAAAGAAAAGTCAAGCAGACCTTAAAAGAACTCCAAAAGAGTTTCAAGTAGGTGAACATGTGTTCATCAAGGTGAGGCCCAAAAAGGGCTCTCTAAGATTAGGGAGTTGTGCAAAACTAGCACCTTGATAGTGTGGTCCATTTGAAATACTGTCTAGGATTGGAAAAGTGGCTTATCAATTAGCATTACCACCAAATTTAACAGTACACAATGTTTTTCACATTTCTGTATTCAAGAAATATGTTCATGATGCTACTCATGTTCTTAACTGGAATGATGTATAGGTGGAACTAGAAGGATATTTTATGGTGGAACCGGACAGTATCCTTGGGCAGACGTAGATCACACTTCAGAACCACACCATTGGACAGGTGAAGGTGCAATGGAAGCATCTTAGTCTAGAGGAAGCCACCTAGGAATTGGAAATTAATATGTGAGATGCATATCCAATTCTGTTCCAGGGGAATTATAACGTCCCCATGCCTCCGACCGGCAAAGAGGACGCGACCCATACTTAATCCGATGGGGCTAAGAGCCCATGAACATGAAAATTTACAAAAATTGCTGAAACAGAATGCTTAACAAAGACTTTGAACTAAAATATGCACACAGGATTATTCATCATGCACAGATGCAATTATCTATAAAACACAGCGGAAACATCATGCATTCAAACAAGCATTCTTTCAACATGCTCATTTCATTTTCATTAACACTAAATATAGAATTGCAGAGGTAAAATACACAAGATCACTTATCTTATGAAGAATTCGATCCGCAACCAGCTACGTCGCTGCAACGTTCCACCCAACCATAGGCCAGCATGCTCCTTAATCTCTCAGCAGCGCTACCACCCCCGAGCTGGGCATGATTCTCCAAGGAATAAGGGAACTAGCAGGCTTACACATAGTCAAGGATATACAAAACACAGCCAAGCCAAAACAGTTGGGTTTATCAGGACATTAAGGAGTTGGAGAAGGCAGTTTGCTAAGCTGGTGAGCTCATTACAGAGCCAAGGACACCTACACTAGAACTAGCCTGACCTCTAAGACACCCATCCACACCCAACACAAGGAATCAGTCCCTTCTCTGCTATACAGTCCCTCAGGCCCTGCATTTTCTTCCAGTGCTATTCAGGGGTGATGGAGAAGAAGGCCAACCCTCTAGCTCTGTCTGTGTGGTTCCAGCCACCAGGTTTATCAAGAAAAACTAAGCCAACATCCCTGCTCCTCTCATAGTCCGAAGACCAACCATTGCACGTATGTAATCAAGTCAGCTATCACAGCTTAAACAGGGAAAAAGAATTCTGAGTCATTATTGGCCCTATCGTGGCCAAAATGACTCTCAGGTGAATTTACAACAGCCCCCAGCATGCAAGGAATACCAAAACAACCACAACCAACAACGTGGAAAAACACGGCCCGTCCTGGGCAACGAAATCACCAAGAAAACATATACAGACTGAGATGGGGAAGAAATTACAGTCTCCCTGCCTGTGGGTGAGCGTGAACAACAATGCAAAACCCACAATCAACCCGTGAGGAAAGGATACGGCCACACTATGCATAGATCCGCAGAAGAAAACTGCTGCGTGGGTAAATCCAGCAAAATCCTGTGCGTGAAGACCAAAAACGGGAAGGAATCCCTCTACGTGACAATGCAAAACAATGGAGAGGATGCAAATTTGCAGGAGAAAATCGCGTGGGTAAAACCTAGGAAAATTCTTCTGCATGAAAACAGTGAGCGGCCAAATGGGAAGTGCGTGAAGGTGAACAGCTACCAGGAGGACATGAATTTTCAGTGCGTGGGTGCTCAGCAACTCGTGGAGAGGAAGAAGAATGTCTGCGTGAGTGAAGAGTGTGTGAAGGTTTTTCCTTCCATTCGAAAGTCAACTGCTGTGGGTGGAGTGTGCATGGAGGCAAGGACTGACAGTCCTGCCACCCCAACCCCAAAATCAATAACTGCCTCAACTAACAGCAGCAATTATTAATTACAGTGGTTGGAATAAGACAAAGGAAGAAGACACACGAGTTTTTCCCCTTTTTGGCTCAAGATTGACAAATCCCCCCCCACATCCTCATCCTTGGGAAAATCATGCCGCTTTCGATTTAGTTGCCACGATCGTAGCTGGTCGGGTTCATTTAATTAATTATAGATGCATATTTACATGATAACCAATATAATATATGCCGCATGCCCCGACATACCGTCGGTGACAAATTTAAATCCCAAAACATAGCATGACCGATCAATGGTGGGGCCTTGGCCTTTAGCTCCACACCATGATCATTTACAATATATACATCATGTACATCTAATGTAATGGGGTCGAAACCAAGACATTACATTCCCCTCCCCCTTCAATAGCACTGTCCTCAGTGCTTTACAAAATTTGAACAAAATGCTACACTAGCATCGCCTTAGTGTTCCGCAAAATTGAACAAAAATGGATGTGCCAATCGCATGGCATCCTCCAGCTCCCACGTAGCCTCTTTAGGTCCATAGTGCTCCCATTGCACCTTTACCTGACCTATGGCTCGGTTCTGGAGCATTGTGACCTTCCTATCGAGGATGCGCATTGGCTCGATTCGGAACTCTCCCTCGGGTTCCACCTGAATCACATCCCAATTTATCACATGGTTAGGATCATGTACATATCTCTTAAGTAAAGAAACATGAAAAATATTACGAGCTCTAGTGCTAGAAGGAAATGCAAGTCTATATGCAACTGGCCCTATTCTTTCAAGCACTTCAAATGGCCCACAATATCTCGGTGATAGCTTGGCACAAATTCCAAGCTTCAAGGAACTTTTCCTTTCCCTCACTCTGAGGTAAACATGATCCCCAACACTGAACTCCCTGTTCACCCTATGCTTATATGCATAGCTTTTCTGTCGGTCCTATGCTGCTTTCAGCTTCTGCCTAATCTTTACGACCTCTTGCTCCATTTCCTTGAGCAATTTGGTCCAAGCACAATCTGGTTCATTGGATTATCCCAAGTCACAGGTGTCCTACACCTTCTTCCATACAAAGCTTCATATGGACTCATCCCCAAGGATGCTTGATGTCTATTGTTATAAGCAAAATCTACCAAGTGTAAGTAATCTTCCCACTTGGTTGGTTTGTCCATTACGTACATGCGAAGCATATCTTCAAGCACCTGATTAACTCTCTCGGTCTGCCCATCTATTTGAGGATGGTATGCAGTGCTGAAGTTTAGCTTTGTACCCAAATCTGCAAACAACCCCTTCCAAAAGTTGGAAGTAAACTTGACATCTCTGTCAGAAACTATTGCCTTCAGTAATCCATGCAATTTGAATATCTCCTTCATGAAGTTCTTTGCAATGTCACCGGCCTCATACGTAGACTTAACTGGTATAAAATGTGCTGCTTTTGTCAACTTGTCTACCACAACCATGATAGAATCATGTTGCCTCCAAGTCGTTGGCAATCCTGTAATAAAATCCATGGAAATAACTTCCCATTTCCATTCTGGAACTGGAAAACGCTGCAACAAACCTACTGGATGTTGATGCTCAACCTTTACCTGTTGACATTTCATACACCTTGAAATGTGTTCAGCCATATCCTTTTTCATACCTGGCCAAAAGTACTGCTTTCTAGCTGTAGCAATTATCTTCTGATATCCTGGGTGACCAGAATACGGAGCTTGATGGATTTCATCCATGACAACTCTCCTCAAATCTGCTACATTCGGAATATAAATTCTACCTTTATAAGTGAGAAGTCCATCTTCTTCCAATTTATATCCCTCATACCTCTTCTCAAGACTTTGCTGCTGCAATTTGTCTTTTACCTGCTCATGACCAACAATTTGCTGCCTCAAATCTGATTGGCAAATACTAAGAGATGCCACATGCATTTCTTGCATTTTCTTGCTGAGTGCATCAGCTACCTTATTCTCCTTTCCCTTTATGTGCTTGATTTCAAAATCAAATTCACATAAAAACTCCAGCCATCTTGCTTGCCTAGCATTTAGAGTAGGCTGATCAAATAAATACTTCAATCCACAGTGATCTGTTCTAATCTCAAATCTCTTGCCCATCAAGTAATGTCTCCACATATTGAGAGCATGTACTATGGCTGCAAGCTCTAGATCATGAGTGGCATATTTCTTCTCATGTTCCTTCAGCTTTCTTGACTCATAACATATCACATGGTTGTCCTACATAAGGACTCCTCCAAGCCCTTGTCCACATGCATCGGTACATACCACAAAATCTTTCTCTGGATCGGCAACCTTCAATACTGGTGCACTGGTGAGAAGATTCTTTAATTGCTGGAAGCTTTCTTCACACCTCAATGTCCATTCGAACTTCATCTCCTTCTTTTGCAAAGAAGTGATTGCATGTGCAACTTTGGAGAATCCCTCAATGAATCTCCTATAGTATCCCGCAAGTCCCATAAAAGATCTTACATTCGTCACATTTCTTGGAGTAGGCCAATTCATAATGGCTTCAATCTTTCCAAGGTCCACAGATATAACCTCCTCTGAGATAATGTGACCCAAATACTGAATTCTATCTCTATAGAAGTCGCACTTGCTCAGCTTTGCATATAGTTGATGCTCCCTGAGCAATTTCAATGTCAATCTCAAATGCTCTTCATGCTATTCCTCATTCTTAGAATAAACAAGAATGTCATCAAGGAAAAAAAGAACAAACTTGTCCAAATACCTGCTGAAGACACTATTCATAAGGCACATAAATGTAGCTGGTGCATTTGTGAGACCAAATGGTACCACTACAAACTCATAGTGCCCATACCTTGTCCTGAAGGCTATCTTATGAATGTCTTCATCCTTGATTCTCACCTGATGGTAACCAGACCTCAATTCAATCTTAGAAAATACCTTTGCTCCTCTCATTTGATCAAAGAGGTCATCAATCCTAGGCAAAGGATATTTATTCTTCACAGTAACCTTGTTCAACTGCCTGTAATCAATGCATAACCTGAGCGTACCATCTTTCTTCTTTACAAATAGAACCGGTGCTCCCCAAGGAGACACACTCGGTCGGATATACTTCTTCTCCAACAACTCTTGCAGCTGTATCTTCAACTCTAGCATCTCCGGCGTACTCATCCTGTAGGGTGCCTTGGACACTGGTGCTGCTCCTGGCATAAGTTCAATTGTGAAATCAATGTCCTGCTTTGGAGGAAGCCCTGGAATCTCATCAGGGAACACATCCCTGAATTTCTATAACACCTGATAGTCCTCCAAACTAGGACTTTCATCTCTCGTTTCCTCCAAAATCTGAGCTGCATACAAAACTTCTTTAACTGCATAGCTGAAACCTGCCTCACTGAAATCACCTTTGGAATGCCTTTCACAACTACAGGGTTACCTTCCTCATTCATGCATTCAAAAGTCTTATTGTAACAGTCAAGATTCACCCTGTGAGCTTCTAACCAATCCATTCCAATGAGAACATCATAGGAACCAAGCGGTAGAACATTCAGATCTACACACATGACCAATCCATTCATTACCAATGGACATTTCTCTACCAATTCACTGACCTTTCTCTTAGTTCCAGTGGCTAGCTGAACTAACCAAGACTTCTTATGCTTTACTTTCTTAAAAGCACACATCTCCACTACTCTAGGAGTGATGTAACTATGCGTAGAACCAAGGTCAATCAAAATAGAAACAGATTGCTCAGCAATCTTACCTGCTACTTCAACTACAGCTGATTGGTGATCTGCTTTACGATCCTCCAGTGCTGCATAAATCCTAGGTACCGCCCTTGCTACTTGACCCACTGTTTTTGCTTCTTGAACATTATAGGCTGGTCTTGCACTCTCATTCTCGAGTGGACAATTTCTGCGCATGTGGGGTCCTCCACATTTCCAACATTGGAGTGGCCCTCTATTCTGTTGTGGATCCTTAGGCTTTTCTCCTGTCACTCCAACTGGCTTACTCGTAGCTTGAGATGGCTACTTCTGTTGATTCCTGAAGCTAGAAGGTTTGAAACCTTTCTTTCTTTGGTCAAACTTCTCGTTCTTCTTGTCCTTCCATGCCTTATGGTAATCCGGCTTACCCTTGCTTTGCTCATAGCAATACTTAGCCTTCCTTATTGCTTCTTCAAGAGTTCTAGGTTCATAAAAATCAATCCTATCTTTGTAAGACTGAGGTAGTCCACTTAGAAAACGTTGGACCTTTACTTTTTCATCCCTGATGTACCGGACATACCTCAACAGCTCCAAAAACTTATTTGCATACTCTTCCATGGTCTTCTGTCCCAATCTCAGCTCATGGAACTCCTTAATCTTGTCATCATAATACCTGTTAGGTATTTCTGCTTGAAATACTTCTTGAACTGCTTCCACTTAAGTCTCCTTTCACTGATCCTCTTCACTTGCTTGAAGTGTTCCCACCAAATGGATGCTCTTCCATTCATATTGAATATGGCAACTCTTGCCTTCATGTTTCCTGAATAGTCATGTACTTGAAAGTACTTCTTTATGCCAAGAAGCCAAGCTTCAGCCTCTTGTCCAGTCTTTACCTCACCATCAAATGTAGGAGGTTTAGCTTTCTTAAATTCATCCCGAGAACGATCCTCGTGTTGTCTCTTTCTTTTTCTTCTATGAGAAGAAGAAATCGAATCCCTGCTGGATTCTTCAGAATCAGGTGATCCACTAGGATTCCTTCTCCTTCTCCTAGTACTGCTCTTACTGCATTCTGGTCTTGCTGTACCTCGTCTAGAGTCTATCTTCTTATGCAAGTCTGTCAAACTCTGCAACATTGCAGCATTCAATTGATGCTGCTATTCTTGGGCTTTAATCAAACTTCTCATAGTAGCTGCAACATCTGACGGTGTCTCTTGGAATCTCCTTCCATTAGACTCTATATCGTTGTTTCTATTACAGACATTTTCTCCCATGGCATCTTGTGCTCGCTCATAGGAATCCCGAGCATTATATCCATCATGGGTTCTCATAGCTGAACCACCACTTACTTACTAAACTGCACTACCTGGAATACTTCCCTTGAAGGTGACTAAAATTCTGCAAACATGTTAATAACACAATTGTTAGATGCATACATTGATACAAATCAACATTACTTACCTTCTCTTGGAATAATCATAAAATAACAAATTTGCCCAACATAGAATTTTCTTCCTTAAGGAATGACTATCTGAAGGGGACGATGGGGGCCTTTGTTTTTTTTTTGTAAAACTTTGGTTTTCATGCAATCTGGCGCATTAGATCGCTGCCTCTTTTCTCATTTTCAGCCCTGAAAATTCCCCTGAAAAACAGCTGAAAAATCCCTCTGAAAATAGTTGAAATCGGCTGTCGGATGCCTTCGGCTTCCGCAACGGCGGATGCTCCTTCACTTTCCTCTCCCGATCAGCGCACTTTCTCTTGCGGCATCGGCAGTCTTTTTGATCAGCCCGCAAATGCCTTCAGCTTCCGCAACGGCGGACACTCCTTCCCTTTCCTCTTTCGATCGGCGCACTTTCTCTTGCGGCGTTAGCAGTATTTTTGATCGGCCGGCAAATGCCTTCAGCTTCCGCAACGACAGATGTGCAAACCATAACTTCTTTCGATCGGCGAACTGTTCCAACCGGAATCAGAAGTCTTTTTACATCGGAAGCCAAATGACTTTGGCTTCCGCAACGATGGCACCCCAAACAACACCTTCTTCCGATTTGGCACTTACGGAGAACAATTTTCACGTCGGACGTTGGCGTCCTTTCCACATCGGAAGCCAAATGACTTTGGCTTCCGCAACGTCGACACACCAAAGGCCAAATTCTTCCGACGTCCGCTCTTACTTGGAGAAATTTCAACTTCGGGCGTCGGCTGACTTTATGGTCGGAGCTTTTAGCAATTTCACTTCCGCAACGGCGGACTGACGGACCACTTTCCCTTCCGACTGGTGGAAGTTCACTTTGCGAATCCTTCCGCAACGGCGGACGGAAGATCACTCCCGCCTCCAATTTCCCAACACTTAGACAAATTTTCAAAATTTTTCTTTCTTCGACCGCATCGGCTATCGGCGGTTTTTCTGGATCGGAAGCCTTAATGCTTCCGCTTCCGAAACGACGGATGTAAGACTTCTAACTCTTCCGCAACGGTGGAAGTTTTACTTCTCCAACCCTTCCGCAACGGCGGAAGCTTTACTTCTGGTTCTTCCGACTGCTCAACATTTCAACAAAATTTTTAAATTTTTCACAGTCTTCCACTGGTTTGGCTGGGCAGAATGAGACACACCTCTGTCAGTTGCTCCTTCTCGGCCCATAGAGGCCCATTGCTGCAACCTAGATCTTTGATACCATGCTGTAACGTCCCCATGCCTCCGACCGGTAAAGAGGATGCAACCCATACTTAATCCGACGGGGCTAAGAGCCCATGAACATGAAAATTTACAAAAATTGCTGAAACAGAATGCTTAACAAAGACTTTGAACTAAAATATGCACACAGGATTATTCATCATGCACAGATGCAATTATCTATAAAACACAGTGGAAACATCATGCATTCAAACAAGCATTCTTTCAACATGCTCATTTCATTTTCATTAATAATAAATATAGAATTGCAGAGGTAAAATACACAAGATCACTTGTCTTATGAAGAATTCGATCCGCAACCAGCTACGTCGCTGCAACGTTCCACCCAACCATAGGCCAGCGTGCTCCTTAATCTCTCAGCAGCGCTGCCACCCTCGAGTTGGGCATGATTCTCCAAGGAATAAGGGAACTAGAAATCTTACACATAGCCAAGGATATACAAAACACAACCAAGCCAACACAGTTGGGTTTATCAGGCCATTAAGGAGTTGGAGAAGGTAGTTTGCTAAGCTGGTGAGCTCATTACATAGCCAAGGACACCTACACCAGAACTAGCCTGACCTCTAAGACACCCATCCACACCCAACACAAGGAATCAGTCCCTTCTCTGCTATACAGTCCCTCAAGCCCTGCATTCCCTTCCAGTGCTATTCAGGGGTGATGGAGAAGAAGGCCAGCCCTCTAGCTCTGTCTGTGTGGTTCCAGCCACCAGGTTTATCAAGCAAAACTAAGCCAACATCCCTGTTCCTCTCACAGTCCGAAGACCAACCATTGCACGTATGTAATCAATTCAGTTGCCACAGCTTAAACAGGGAAAACGAATTCTGAGTCATTATTGGCCCTATCGTGGCCAAAATGACTCTTAGGCAAATTTACAACAGCCCCCAGCATGCAAGGAATACCACAACAACCACAACCAACAACGTGGAAAAACACGGCCCGTCCTGGGCAACGAAATCACCATGAAAACATATACAGACTAAGCTAGGGAAGAAATTATAGTCTCCCTGCCTGTGGGTGAGCGTGAGCAACAATGCAAAACCCACAATCAACCCGTGAGGAAAGGATACGACCACACTATGCACAGATCCGCAGAAGAAAACTGCTGCGTGGGTAAATCCAGCAAAATCCTGTGCATGAAGACCAAAAACGGGAAGGAATCCCTCTACGTGAGAATGCACAGCAATGGAGAGGACGCGAATTTGCAGGAGAAAATTGCGTGGGTAAAACCCAGGAAAATTCCTGTGCGTGAAAATAGTGAGCGGCCAAATGGGAAGTGCGTGAAGGTGAACAGCTACCAGGAGGACACGAATTTTTAGTGCGTGGGTCCTCAGCAACTCGTGGAGAGGAAGAAGAATCTCTGCGTGAGTGAAGAGTGCGTGAAGGTTTTTCCTTCCATTCGGAAGTCAACTGCTGTGGGTGGAGTGTGCATGGAGGTAAGGACTGATAGTCCTGCCACCCCACTCCCAAAATCAATAACAGCCTCAACTAATAGCAGCAATTATTAATTACAGTGGTTGGAATAAGACAAAGGAAGAAGACACATGAGTTTTTCCTCTTTTTGGCTCAAGATTGACAAATCCCCCCCACATCCTCATCCTTGGGAAAATCATGCCCCTTTCGATTTAGTTGCCGCGATCGTAGCTGGTCGGGTTCATTTAATTAATTATAGATGCATATTTATATGATGACCAATATAATATATGCCGCATGCCCTGACATACCGTCGGTGACAAATTTAAATCCCAAAACATAGCATGACCGATTAATGGTGGGGCCTTGGCCTTTAGCTCCACACCATGATCATTTACAATATATACATCATGTACATCTAATGTAATGGGGTCGAAACCGGGACATTACAGGAATTCTGAGGATGAAGAATAAATAACATCGAGGACGATGTTATGTTCTAAGGGGGTGTGTATGTCACATGCCCCAATTTTGCAAAAAAACAATATTTTCTTATTTGATTTTATTTAAAGACAATATGTTAAATTTTATGCTAAGTTGTAATTGATGACTTAGCAGAGTCAAGGATATTTAATGTAATTCTGAATATATTAATTATAAATAAATAAATGTGGAGACAACAGCTTAGGAGAGTTGTTAAAAGAGTGTTTACTGGTCAAATTGGTGGAGGAGACTGGGTGGAGAGCAAATAGACAAGTGGTAGCATCCTCAAACCACTTACAAATGTTGCAGGTGGCAACCTCCCTATATTTGGGGTCATAATTCCCCAAGAATGTGGAATTAGAGTAGGTGGCTCAATTAATGACAATTGACCCAAAAGACCTAGGCAATCTTCATAAAAATTCCCATTGAAGAGAGCTGCGGCTGCTCATTTCTAGAGAAGTGATCATTCAGGTGAATGTACTTTAGAGAAATTCAATGGAAGGGAATTGTGGAAAGAGTTTGAGGGGATAACTGCTAAGTGATCTAGTGCAGCTTTTTAGCTGAAGGATCTTACTGCTGAGTGCAGAGTGTTTTACTGAGTCATTGGACTAGTCTATTGTTTGCATGCTCCACAAGTTCTTAGCCAATAAGACCAGGAACAGGCTCGAGGGTCTTGAGGAAGCGTTGTTTGAGCGCTCTCCAGGAGTTTGGTAGGGAGGAATGGCCTCCTAACGCTGTTGTTGTCTATCCTAATCAGGTTCTACATTATTTTGTTTTACTCTGTTAGATAGTTAAATCTGAATCTGACTGTTAAATGAATGTTAAATATTTAGTTGTAAAATGTTAGAGTTAGTAATTTTTTAGATTATTGAATAAATGAATCTGAATTAGATGGAAAATAATTCTCATTTGTGTTTTTCCACACTTGGAAGGACCAGGCCATACTTCAGCACAGACAGAGTATTTAAACTAGATGAAAAAAATTGATAAGAGACTGAATTGAATAGATGTGGTTCTGCATTTCATAATAGCAGAGTAATTTATTTCAGTATGTAGGTTATTATAAAAAGGAACAAGAATCTGGGTATCTATGTTATTGTTTTTACAAGATTATGTATGTAAATATACTGGAAAAGAAATAGCAGCAATCTAGTACAGGTAGAAGGATTAATATGTTAAGAAAATACCTTAGTAGATAAATGTTGTATTTACAGACAGTAGATTATTCTTTTATTTCATGTTAAAATATGTTGGAGGTTAAACTGTGTTACATTATAGAAATATTCCTTTGTATATATTTAGTAACTATTTGCAACGCAATAGAAATATCACAATCAAGCCACTTTATTACATTCATCTAAATAAAGAAATAAACTACAAACACTTATTTTTATTTACTAATCATATCAACTAAACTAATTCTAACAAATACTATAAACCAAGTAGGGTGATATTAAAATATTTAAATTATAAAGAACAAACTAAGTTACAGATTCTATGTATATCTTTTAAGAAACTCTGAGTAAACCCTATCTGTCATTTATTAAATAAAAACAATAAGAATATGATAATAACTAACATATAAATAAATGTCTATTTATGAAAAGAACTGTTTTTAATTTTACAAACAGGTTATACCTGTGAAAGTAAACTATAGGGTCGAAACCCTAAACTATTATTTTTACAAATGACAAACAGTTAATCCAATTACTTGGATTATTTTATTAATAAACAATTAAACTAATATAAACTGTTTACAGTCCATTAAGGACAAATGAAAAGACAAATGTAATGTTACAACTGGAAATTTTCACAACACACCTATAACACTAATTAAATTAAGTTTAACAAGTATCAAAACCTATTAAAAATAAATTGAAAGATTTATTTAAACAAGGGTTTCATTCAGGAAAACCCTAGCTCGTATTCGTGAGCTAGCAAATAAATATTACAAATTATTCTATGACTGAGTTACAGTCTTAAAACAATAACGATATTATATACACAAGATAAAATAAACAATAAAAATTCTTTATTCACAGTTGAATAGGGTAAAACCCTGCGTTACATAGAGTAACAAAATAGTATTACTATAAACCGAGTTTGAGCTCGAAAGAAGTCTTTTTAAAAACCATTGTATTGCATTGAAAGGCCGTAAGGCTATAAATCTAAACCAAATACAACACCTAGCTCGCGGCTAGGACTACCCATCAATGAAGCGAGGGTTTGAAAACAAAATAGAACCCAATAACATTTAAGAAGAAACTGCATAGCTAAAAGTGAAGTTGGATAAGCTTCCAAGCTCGGGGTTACACCATCGACAACCCTGTTACAAGCAGGGAAAGAACCCAAATGTTGCCTACAGGGCTTATCGGATTGAAGCCACAGCCTTTGAAGATATTCAGCATCATCTTCTTCTCACAGTTTGCAAGTGGAGTCTCGAGTTCCTGCAAAGTAAGCACATTCATGCGTTAAATTTAAAACTCTTTCTATAAAAATAAACTAACTGGAACACAATCTTTACTGTTAGCTTTCTATCCTGGATTAAAACTAAAATATTTACCTTAATAAGAGCATCGAATAGTCTAGCGACGAGACTATCACCAACAATAGTGTGCATATAAAAATCCCAAACCCTACTACGCAGATGGAGCACCACGAACAGAGGTGAAGCTTAGCTTCTCACCACGGTTACAGGCCACAGGAAGGAAAAACGAAGTTTAAGATAGACTGTGAATAAGTGCAAATAACCAGTGAGCTCTAGCTTGGTAAAACCACATCGACAAAGACTAGCAACAAGACCGAGCTCAAGAAACTACAGCACGATAAACCCAGGTGTTGGGGCAAACTGTAAGGCAAATAGTATTCCATGTGAAACAATGAAGTTGGTTTTACACTATTCAAGCTTATAATATCAAGAAGTTTTACAGGGAGTAAGTTTCCCTACAGAATGTAAATATCAATCAGCTTGGTACTCAATTAATTAATAAGATAATTTATATGATACAATAGTACATGCTGTACGACACCAATGAGGAAGCTAATAAACTGTTAATGAGCAATTGATTTATACATATAAGTCATAGGTTGATACTTACCATAACTAGTAAGTTAAAAATGAAATCAAATTTTATATTCTAATCAGAATCTTACTATCAGTATTGATAGAAGCTCTTCCATGTACAAAAACCAATAGAACAATAAGTATAGAATTTGCAAGATAAGCATGATAAAATAGAATTTAATATGCGACATAGAATACGAGCTTAGAGTCACAGTAAGTATCGCTGGTGTCACTAAGTTTGATAAAGAAATAAACTCTTTTATTTGAAATTTGCTTACAAAGAAAAACTGGAGAAAACAAACTACTTTACCTCATTGAAGTTGCTTGGAATTTATCAGCTTATCTACTAAGCATATTAATTGCAAATAGAAACACTTCTTGATACTTTATGAATTTAAAACGTTTACTTGTTTGATCATACCTGTAAACCTGTAAGAACCAATAATCTTTTTGCATTAGCATAAATGCTAAGTAATCCCAGGATTCAAAGTTAGATTCCACCTACTTGCCATAGAGAAGACTCATCAGTAAACTGAAATAAAACAATACGCAAGTAAACCCTATTTATGTTACGAAAAGGAAACTGCTTTAGTTAACATAATTTGAAAATATGTAATACTAATCGTTGGATTGTTTCTTTTTCCGCTAACCTTTAGCTATTAGTAAACCACAGTTATAACATTTTATGTTATCTCAAAATTTTAAATTTTTGTGAATTTTTGGGGTTTTGACATTGAGCTTTTCAAAATAGTTAGATCTAGCTATTTTTAATCTAGATCGATTTATTTGAAAGTTATATTGAGCTTTTTTAAATAGAGAGATCTATTTATTGAATGATACAAATATTATATTCTCATAACATGCATTATATTATTGTTTAGTTTCAAAATAATGCAGAAAATAGCTCGATTGAACCTTTTTAAATAACTTGGTTGAGCTATTTTCTTAACTGCGTTTAAATGCTTGATCAAGATATTTGATTTTTTTTCAAATCCTTGATCGAGGGTTTTCAAAACCTACATAGAGGAAATAGCTTGATTGGGGTCTTTAAAGCCTTTATCGAGCTAATAACTTGATCGAGGGTTTTAAAATAGGCTTTTAGCCCACTTTTTTTGCAAAATTAATTTTACTAACCTCTTTCCTAGGCCTAAAACCTATCCTAAGATGCACCTTAATTGATGGAATTCATATAGACTGATTCATAAGTGAATCGTCTATCCATTGGAAAATAATGTACAAGTTCATGAGTTCATATGATGATTTTTTTCTTTCAAACTTACATTTATAAAACCTTGTCCACAACTTTCAATTGACATAAAGAAACATCAACAACATAAAAATTATACAACCAAAAAATTTCAAAACATATATACGCCTAGATCAATCCATCCTCATCAAAAGGCTATTTTTTTCTTTTTGATTTCTATAACTAGTAAAAACAAAATTATGTGCACACACATGTATGAAATGCGATTAAATTTTTTAATAATGAGTTTCAAAAATTAATTAAAAAAATATAATTTTCTAATCTAAATTTAAAAAGAAATATATATGCCCATGCCCATATCCATTATGCACACACACACACACACACACATTTATCACTAAAATATTTTACGTGCACACAAACTATTTGTTAACTTTTCGTAAAATTTACAAGGAAAAAACTATTATTAAATACAATTTTGGTAGATTAAATAATATATATGTGTGTGTGTGAAAAATCAACATAATTACCTACAATTGTTTTTGGTTGTATGGTGTAATTCACAAGGCATATATGAGTTTTGAGGGATTCAATTTAATAAATGAAGAAAAAATCTATTTTTCATCGTCAGTTTTGGCAAAAAAATGTTACTTATCTTCGTGGATTCATATGTAAATAAATGGATCTTTGGATTTAGGATAATAAGAATTTATTTTTGACTCTTGTCACCAGTGTTGAAATATGACGAGTAAATAGTTGCCATTTGCCATTTTACAAGTCAAAATACTGGTAATTCATAAAATTAAATGTCATTAATGAAGCGTTAATTTTAATTGCACTTTTCATTATGAACTGTATTTTTATTTTTACACTCCATTAATATATATATCATAAATGTATATGTGTGTGTGTGTGTGTGTTCTCTTTATATTTTTATTTTTAATTTGTAAATTTTAATTTTTTTCATCTTGTTGTTTCTCTTGTTAGGTAAACTTGATAAGGTCATGGTTTTTTTGGCTTGTGGTATTTGGTGGCTCGTGGTAACGACCCATTGCATTTTTGTGAAGAATCCTATTTAGAGGTTTCAAGGATAAACCTTCTTTGTCATTATGTGTGTGCTTGGTTCAATCATTATATTTATTATTATTTTTCCTTATTATATTTCAATGTTTTCATATAGTTATTATAAATGTCATTTCAAAATAAAATCAATTATTATTATGAAGCATAAAATTAAGGTTTAAATGTCAAATGAAAGACAATGTTAAAATTAAAAATTCATATAAAATGTTCTTGACGTGCAAAATAGGACATCAAAATTTTAACCATTCTTGTCACTTTTATTATTTTATATGGTTGTGAACTTTGGGTTTACAACTAAAGAAAGATATCTATAAAATCTAAAACCATTTTATAACTTATTATTTTAAAATTAAAGACAATATGCCTTGTACTACCCTCTTCATAAAAGCAAGTCTTTACCACATTGAAAACATGGCTATGACTAAATATCCAATTTACAGGAACATGATAAAGAATATGGAAGACAAGAGGCTTCCTAAAAACACTTTCTCTTAAAATGTAATGGGCCCATATTAAATCACAATTTCAAAATATTTGTTACAATATCTACTTTTGTAACTTTTAACTTTAAAACTACCATAACCTAAGAATAATTCTCTTAAAACTATTTAAACATATAATTAAAATTCTAAACAAACCAAATAATTTAAAAATTACTATATACATTTATATGATTCGAAAAAAAATCAATTAATTCATATTAAATCTTCTACAAATAACTTATTTGTTTCTTTGTCTTTCTATAACATTGATAGAGAAAGAAACAATGTAGATAAATAAATAATTGATTTATATTAAATCTTCTATAAATTACTTATTTGTTTCTTTTCCTTTCCATAACATTCATAACATTCATAGAGAAAGAAATAATGATATAGAGTGGTTTCAAATAGTAATGTTTTCCAAACATAGGACAAATTTGTAATTTTAATATATATATATAGGACTTTCAAAATACCTTCTGTTACGGAGAAAGCTTTCTATGGCTTGGGGTGTACCACAACAGACAGAGAAAGCGCAGAAATCAATCCCTTCCCAATATGCAAGAGAAATAGAACATCTAACACTAAAGGATCTCGAAACATACCTTATTCCGGATGGTTGATGTAGATCCCTATTGAGATTTTTCCAATCCCACTTGTGTTAACAATTTGCTCTCTCAACAACAACAAACAAGACAAGCATGCTATATAATGGTGTTAGACCTACTCTAGCATATATAATCAATAATGTATAAGCAATTAAAAGCATCCATGGATTCAATATTCATTTAAATGCACATCATTGGATAGGAAAAGATACTTCTATTAACATAAACTAGAGATTACATGAATGACAACCTCTGTCGGCACATCTGTGAACCAGAGAAACTGAGTCCTCCACCTGGGCCTCCACCACCTCAATCCTCCATCTCTCAATAGCAAGATCACAAGCAAAGGCAAGCTTGGGAAGAACACCAAGTGCTCCAAGGGACAAAGGGATGCAGACTCAAGTATAAGCAAGCTACAACAACAATGGACTATAGTTTTCTTTCTCTTCAATTCTCCCCCCTTCAATGTATCCAAAGGGTTCCTTATATAGTGCTTCACTGGGGTAATGGAAGGTCAAATCCGAGCGATCTTGAGGCATATGGAAGGCCAGAAGACAAGTGAATCAGATCCAAATCAAGGAAAACTCCAAAAATATTTGGCCTTTTGCACACATCCCGATGTATGCGGGTTTAAGGGTTATATCCGTGTGTATACGCGAGAAAGGGTTTAAAAGTTGTGTACAACAAATAATGAGTGTTTTTAGGGATGATCTTGGAAACATCAAAGGTACAAAAATGGTCCATGGGGTCCAAAGAGTCTCCAGAGGGACATGGAAGGCCATAAATGTGTGATCTAGCATGTGTGGTAAAATCAGCTGTAATAGATGCCTCCTAATGTGTGAGGTCAGAGGGGTGATACGATGGTCGAAATAAATTATAAGTCCATCCCATAAGTGGAGTGATGAAGAACCAGGTGGAAGAAACAACCATCCAACAATATAGTACAAATATCTCTCCATATGATTGCAAATACATACAATGTTCTCGGATACATAAGAGTATAATGGCCATGAATATGCATGATATATGACATGTGTGGTCATCACCAGGTATAATATAGATAGATCAGAATCTCCATGATGAAGATATACAAATGAATAAGATCTCCATGAAAGATGAAGATATCTGACATACACTGGAATCAAGTCACGAGAGCTGAAATCTCATGAACACTAGCACGATCAAGGAGGTAGCATATTAGAAATGCCACCAATCTGGAAAGTATTCTACATAATCTGCTACAAGTACATGTCCTACTATGTGAATAGAGGTGTTGAGGTCGAACATAGTAGTCCATCATCTGATTACCGGTCATTGATGTATACCGTTAGCAGACACGAGATCACCCACCGATAATGAAAATGGGAATCAAGGTACTAGAGTGCAATCTAACAAGTGCGAATAAATGTGTTGAGGTCGAACACTTGAAAGAATCTATCGATCAAGGGACATTGATGCATTCCCAAAACCATCGATGGTGAAAGAACCTACCACTGATGACTGTAAGTCTCAAGGCACTCAAATGACTCTAGACTCCTATCCCAGAATAAATGATCTGAAGTCGATGGGATGGAATCTGTTGGAAGGAGGGAATTAAGGCATCCCCCATCATCTAACACGAGGTACTCAGCAAAGCTGTATAATGTGGAAGGACTCGATCATAATGTGCTCGAACCAGTACCACTACCGAGAATGGCCGACATGCAAAGTCAAGAAAATTGAGGAATGGATGACTCAGGCTTCAACTTCATTCGAACAAGAGCATAAAGGAAAATGGTGTCTGAATGTAGGCAAGATAGACTCAATATACAAAACTAGGACATCTCTGCGACATAGGAGACATCGACAGAGGCTCCATAGGGATTGGAAGCTTAACCCGTCAATGGAGATAAAATCATAGAAATGAGTACAGCTCCTAAAGTCAAACCCTTAACCCAACCAACGGATGTGATATATAGTGCTTTGTTCGAAGGTGACACGACTCGACTGCTACCAAAGATAACATCTTTTCCTGTCCAGATTTTTGGTTTTTTTATTTTTTTGGACTGTTTTAGATATTTTGAAAATCTTGAAAAATAATAAAAGTGCTTTATAGTTACAAATATAGGAGGATACGAGTGTCAAGGGGAAAACAAACTAGTTCCAAGGAGTGGAACATACCTATGCTCAATGCAAGGAAACATGTGTAGGATAACGACACTCGGGGGAAATTCCCCTCTCGGTAAAAAAAATGGGGAATCAAGCTTCAAAAGATATATAAAATGGCTCTGCTTGGCTGGACATGAGACAAGCTCAGGCTATATGGCTGATAATCAAAGTTAAGGAAGCCGGCATAAGGCTCAATAAGGCAAGCAAAACTCATGATAATGCAATTACAACTTGACATAAGGGAGTCTAGAGGAAAAGGCAAACAAAAAGATTAAGAGGAGTATGAATCTCTTGCACAAAGTCATGGAGATACTATACAAAGGACTCCTGCACCCTAAAGGAAAAATGTCAACATGGGAACCAAATGCAAAACAGGAGCTAACTACAATACCCATGTATGGTCAAGCTCTACCATTCACATCATGTCACTTCTAAAAGCAACAAGAAGGTTTCGTGACAAGATAGAATGGGTCCATACCTAAGGTTATAATGAAATGGTCATAAGTTCATGAAAAGTGCCAACGGATGTGAAACCTAACCTATATGCCAGTTTAGACATAATACCTAAAATAGGCACGAACGGGTCAAAACCATGGTCAAATCGTGCTCAAAATGGACTTCGACATCATCAAATTAGTTCAAACGGTCCAAAATGGTCAGAAATGGTCAAAAACTATAGAAAGTGGGTAAAAAATTTCAAAAAATTTCTATAAATAGTAAAAAAATTAAAAATTCCATACCATTTGAAATTTTTACCCAACATAATGCATTTGAGCTAAAAACTTTCGGCCCGAATTCCAGGAGCATCATCCAATGAAATCCGACCCCGTTTGATCCAAGTAACTTCTCATGTCCTCCCCTTCCCATTTCATGTAATTTTTTAAAGTTTTCATGGTCCAATCATTTTTTAGGCCATCCATAGTTGTGCACTTCGTTCCACGTGGAAATCGGGGTTTTTTATGTGTATAGGGCTCGCCATACATGTGAAAAACACCCAAACCTACGTACATACGTGGCTGTTTTGAAAACAGTCACATATGAGGCCGCAAATAAGGTTTTCAAAGGCAAATGCTAATCAAAACTCTAGTTTTTTGTGCAGGATGGTGTTAGAGTGGAGGGAAAGAGAACATTGTAATGTGGAGGAGGCTATGCAAGGTGATCTTATGGCCCAACAAGCATTACGGGCGTGTGGTTTGTATAAGTTTTGGTGTCTTGGCAGCCTGAGGGCCAAACCAAGACTACTCCAGCTGCTAGTGGATTACTGGGATCCAGTCACTGAGACTTTTCACATTAACGGGATGTTGCTCAGCATTGAGGTTGAGGACATATACTTTATCACTAGTTTATTTTGACAAGGAGAGGTGGTAAATATTCGATCTCATGGGCCAAGAGGTGGATTGACTATTGATGAGTGCATAGCTGTGTACTTCTTTCTGGAAACAGAAAAGGTTGGGAGTCAAATCCCAACAAACTCTATCCAATTTCTAGGATTGATGACCATACTATTGACATTAGGAAGGATAGCTAGATTAGCTTCACTCCACCAGGCCTCTCGGCCACTGATGTTCTATGCGGTGGAGTATATGAGACCCATAGTGTATGACTGGAGCATGACATTGTTGAGCAACATGAAACAACAGCTCAGTGACTGAAAAATGGGCAGGGTGAAAACTTTGGTTTTGGCAGCATACTGAGTATGTTCTTCTTTGAGCGGGTACCAGGGCTAAGCCCTAGAGTGGACATTCCTCCACACAGAGTTCGAGATCCATCCCAACAACATTGGGAAAATTTTATGCACAGACTGGGCAAAGGTAGGGTGTCTAACCCCTACCCAGCAGACTTCTTTCCATGGTGGTGAAGGCAGATCATCGCCATAGATGACTACCCTTATGCAGGGATAGACTTCCATGGAGATCTGAACATGCCCCTACCACCAGGAGCTGCATATGGTGACATAGGTAACGAATCCCAAACCCACTTTTAATTTTTTTTTTGTGTGTTTTTTGATATATTGATTCAAAATACATGTTTTTGGTGTGATGACACATAGTGAAAATATGTCATGTGTATGCATATGTAGGACCACGACGACTGGATGGTTTCCATCATCACCGACAGAGGGGAAGGGGAGACGATATCATGGGTGTAGATGCAGAGTGGACGCTCCAAAGAATTCACACGAACTTCGTACGCTTGACGCACAGGGTCCCCATGGTGAAAGTTGAGGACTTGCCTGAGGCTATGAAACGCCAGGTGGTTGGTGTACCATGAGCATGGGTTCAATTATTCTAATGGCTAGATAGAGCCGTAGTGTGCTACCATGATCAAAACCCCCCTCCTCCTCAGGCTTAGAGACTTGAGAGTATTCCTTTTTGTACGACCGTGTATTATGTTTTGGTGGCTTGGAAGCCCCAATTTTGTATTATGATGTCACTTTTTAGATATTAATGAAATTTTTTTATGATGATCAATTTTATTTATTTACATGTGTGGAAAAATGTATGTTTGTGATATGCTTATGGTCTATGAAACAAATGCCAATCTAACACATAGTTAGCATATGAGTTAGCAACTTGATTAAAAATTCTTGGAACATGAATGTATGTTATATTCTCAAATTGTCGTTCTAGAAATCTCGCACGTAAGATTATTCTTAATAATATTGGATCCCTAATATGACACGATCCATTAAGCTATGAAACCACTAACTGCGAATCAAGATGTATCTCAAGAGAGAGAACACCATGTGAAATGGCATCATGCAATAACTCAATAATGGCACTATATTAATCAACATTGTTTGAAGAAGGCCATAAACATACGCCTCTTGAAGACAATACTTGACCCGTAGGAGTATAAATCACCAAAGTAGCTGAAGCTGAGTTTTGAGTGTGACGGCTAGCACCATCGATGAATCCTATGTAAATGGAAGACTCCATCAACATCTTCCATAAGAAACAGAAGCTAATAAACAAACCCAATCACCATAAGAAAACCTAACTATGCAATTCAAAAACTGTACAATAAAATACAACAATCAGCCCTAGATGAAGATCATGCATAGTATTTTTTAAGATAGAGCCTATTTCTAGGCTCTGCCAAGGCTATCCCTTCATAATGCACTAGCTCCCACTTGGTGAAGGACCAACTGAAGCTGGGTTGAAATCCCCCAACCGAAGCTAGGTTGAAATCCATAAAGTCAAGCCCCCACTTGGTGAAGGACCAACGGTGACAATAGGATGTAATGGGGTTGGATGCGATCGCATATTGTGTGCAAACACCTAACAAGGGTGACACTTCTTGACCACGTTAACACAATCTTTGAATATCGACGGCCAAAAATATCCTTCTCTCAATATTTTTTGGGCTGTAGAAAGCCCAGATAAATGACCACCACATGCCCCTCCGTGGAAATCATTCAATACAACCTCAGCCTCCTCATGGGTTAAACAACGATGCAAAATGGAATCTACCCCACGGTGGTACAAAGTTTTATCCACTATAAGGTAGTTCTTAGCTACATGACGTAATCATCGTTGCTCATCCCATGAAAGGTGAGTAGGGACCTTCAACGTTTGCAAATATACAATGATATCCCCATACCATGGGTCCAAAGTTGAGATAAGGAAAATATGCTCATCGACAAATGTATCCTCATAAACCTCTTCCTTTTCCAAACTTGGAAAATCAGATATCAGCTTCGCAAAGATCAACAATTTCTTTGATTTCATCGAAACGAATTCGAGATCGAACTCTTGCAAAATAACAATCCATTTATTGTATTCTCCCCCAATCATCCTTCTAGTGAGGATGAACTGAAACGGATTGATATGAGCTACAACCAAGGTTTGGCGAAGGAGAATGTAATGTATCAATCTCTGAACCACATGAACGGTGGCCAAGGCAAGCTTCTCCACATGGGAATAATGGATTTCCACATCAATAAGGTTTTGACTCAAATAATATATGACATGCTCATGGAGCTCCTCATCCTCCTGAACCAAAACCATACCAACCGTCTCCATAGACACAGCCACATAAATCAAGAAATCACAGCTATAGTCAGGTGTACTAAGCACGGGGGCTGATGCTAAGGCTTGCTTAAGAGCATCAAAGGACTGCTAGGCTCACTCATCCTAGTAAAAAGGAGTGTCCTTCTTTAAAAGATGCATAAATCCTTTAGTCAAGTTGGAAAAATCAACTACAAATCTCTGCAAGAAATTTGTCATGCCTTGCAAACAATGAAGGTGTCTAATATTAAGCGAGGGAGACAATTGAAGTATTGCTTCAACCTTTAAGGGATCGACTCTTATACCCTCCTTGGATACGATGAACCCTAGCAAGCGACCAACAGACATGCAAAATATGCACTTATGAGGATTTAAACGCACTTGGTAATGGCGACATCTTTCGAATACTAAACTCAAATGGTATGGATGATGCACTCTCAAATGAGAATGAGCAGCAAGGTCATCCAAATACACTTTGATAATTGTTTTAAGATGATGAAAATTTAAGGTCATAGCTCGCTGAAATGTAGCTCCGGCGTTTTTAAGGCCAAAAGGCATCTTTTGATATGCAAAAGTACCACAAGGAAAAATAATGCGGTCTTATCTTGATCCTCAAGTTTGATCTGAATCTGATTGTATCTGGAAAAACTGTCCATAAAGGAGAATACCTCGCTTCCTGCACGCTCATCCAAAATCTGATCAATAAATGGTGTAGGAAAATTATCCTTAGGACAAGCACGATTTAAATCATGGAAATCAGTGCATATATGGATCGCTCCCTGCTTCTTATCAGCCAAAATGGGATTTGAAACCCACTTTGTCAGGGGAATAGGATAGATAAAACCAGATTTTAATAGTTTCTCTATATCATCCTTAATGGCAGGTGCTTTTCTAGGATTCACCACACGCAAACGTTGTCGAACCAGCTTCGCATTCGGATAGGTGTTAATTTCATGTTCGACAATACGACGGTCAATACCTGGAATTTACTCGTATGACCAAGCAAAGATGTCACAAAACTCTTTAAATAGCTCGATATACTCCTTGATCTCATCAAGGGAACAACCCCCCCCTATGTAGACGTTCTCAACTTTGCCAGGGTTGCGAGAAATATTGATAGGAATAGTTGGTGATAAATTTGCCATGTTCCCATCAGCCATTTGACCTGGAGAGCTCAATGGAACTACAGGACTACCAATATTCTCGCTAATAATCTCCCTAAAGTCATCACGCTCCATACGGTCGAGTGCAAGAAGAAAATATCATCGATGATGTAACTCTTCCCAAGGTGGCTCAACCCCAGACATGGCCTCAATAATGGCTTCATCCGATGGAAAAACATCGTCAAGGAAATCATGTGTGTGAGAGAACTCAACTTCACATGTTGGAAACACATTTGAGTCCTCCTCCTTTGTCTGTGAAGAGGAAGGACTAGGATTTGCAACTTGATCAATATTTGCTTGATATGCTACCATTGTTGCAGGCAACGGCACATCTGTTTCGATAGGTCCAATCGAAGGACTTAGTGAAGGAAGAATTTAAGAATCTTCCATAGGGGTAGTGCAAAAAGACACCGAATTCAATGAGGACAAATCCCCACCAAAACTAGAGCCGATCATAAGAACGGGCGCAGGACAGCTAAAGGTTCCCATAAGATACAGATACATACCCACACCCACACTCCCAGTTGCTAGCTGAGAATGATCGATAATCGGGATAGAAGTCCCTAATGATGCATTAATATTCAGATTATGGAATGATGCCTGATCAATCGTAATGATATTCCCATTAAATGGAAAGCATATCACTCAAAAGAGAGAAGAGGCTATGGCTTGCATACTATACATCCAATTCCGGCCCAGCAAAATATTGTAGTCAAGGGGTGCATCAACCACCTCGACCTCGATCGCGACGGTCTTCCCTCCCAATTGGACCTTAAGAGAAGGAAGAATCCCATGTGGCCGAAATGATCTACCATCTAAGGATGTCAACATAGTAGCAGATTGAGACAACTTGGGAGAACCCAAACCCTTCCAACATGACAAAGACATCACGGAAGCAACAGTTTCTTCATCAACGGCAGTGTGTTTGACGGTCATATTAAGACACTCTACATGAATCAAGAGAGACACGTAGTAAGGAAAGCGAGGCTGTATTCCCATGGTTTCAAATTTGATAACAGAAGAAGAGTTATCATCATTAACCCAAAGAGCAGAAAGCAAGGATCTCCTCTGTGGATGACAAGTATGAAGTACTTCAAGCACGGACATCACACAAGGAGTTTGGCCCACATCCTTGACAACGGAATAGTTCTGGGTGGCTTGGGCATTAGGATTGTGCGCTGAATGATTTAGGACTCCCATAGGAATGCGAGGTGGAACTTCAGGTTTATTTGTAGGTTTTTCGATACGCAAAGGGCTCTCGGGTGGAGCGGGTTCCTTTCCAAAGTCCAGTTGTGATGAACCATAATCCTTCGCATGAGTCACAACCTTAGCAGCGCACACCATGTTGATGCAACCATGACCAGTATTGGCCTTTGACGTATTTTGATCTCCACTCGATGCACAATGAGGATTAATGGTTCTAAAGTTCATATTTTGATTGTTAGGTAAAGGATTAGTTAGCACGGCTGGGCCTTGTGCTATGAACCTTGAGGCATCTTCCATACGAGGGCACAAGTGAGTGAGGTGGTCCTCCTTACATAACTTGCAAGGAAAATTTACCTTACGTTTTATTCTGCTTGTCCCCCCTAGCATTAAGAGTGTTCTTGTCATTATAATTAGCATTTTCATTCTTATTCCCACCCTTACAATTATTTTTCGCTTTTTTCTTATTCCTTCCAGGCTGCTAGTTTCCCTTCGGGTTCGACGATTGCACGAAAATTAAACTTGCCGATTGGGTAGGTTGAGACAAAGCCATCGCTTGTCCCGATGCGAATTGATTAATTGACAATTGGCTCACTTGTTTCACAACCGAATCCATAGGTTTGGTACTTGTAGAGCCCACAATGCCATCGGCATGTGGCCCAGGCTTGACCTTGGGATCGAAACTAGATCGCAGAGAATTAGGTATAATATCATACAAAAGTCTAGATTGAGTGTAGATCAAATCCAACTCTTGTGCCCTAAAGATTACTTGTTCTTCGTTTTGGACCCCAGATGTAGAAACATCCTTTGCGGTGTAAGGTAACAACGACTTGAGGAACTACTCAAGGAGAAATTTCGGTGGTATAAAGGCTTTAATCAACCACTTACATCTACACCACTCTTGAATATGATCTAAGATATGTGTGGCTTTGTCTTGTCGAAATGTCGACAAGAGTTTAGTACCAATGTCGTAACGTACAGGTAGCTGAAAGTGATTGAGGAAAGTCATGGAAAAGGTCATCAAATAAAGCGTATGCCCCCCTTGGTAACTCTATATACCATTTCACTGCAGACCCGATGAGGGTGCATTGAAATAACCTCCAACGGATTGAATCGTCATGTAAAGAATTGGAAGAGCACCAAAGGTGAAAAGTAGTGACATTCTCACTAGGATCTTCTCCAGATTTACCCTCAAACTTGGGAATGTCCGAAGGAATCTTGTTAGGGATGGCCATCTAGGACAGGTCATGAGATACCAGATCATTCATAATTCTTGATAAGTCAGGTAAGTTCAATGTTGCGAGGAAAGGGAGCCTAGGTTGATCTAGTCTATGCCACGTTCCCTGATAGTTCTGGTTCATGTAAGGTTGATTGCTATAAATACCATGGCCTTAGCCATAATAACCTCCTCCCATTTAACCCATATAGGGATGAATGGAAGCATTGTGATGTGGGGTACCTTGATTATGCAGTGCTACAAAGCCATAATTGGAAGAGTAAGTAGGTTGTTGATACATGTACCCATAGGGTTGATAGTTCTATCCATGCTACGGTCCATAAGACTGTCCATGAGAAGCTCCATAAGGTGTCCGATGCGATGTCCCATGAGAATGTCCATATTTAGGGATATGGGGAACTCCTTGAGATGGAACATAAGCAGGGATAATTTTAGGGGTGAAATTTAGCCCAATGGGCTATTTTTCCATGCTTTTTTCCAAAAAAGATTCATTTTTTTTCATTTTTTGAAGCCCGATTTCACCCAGTTTTGATGGGGTAAAAATTTTTCACCCTAAAAATCGCCAAATTATTATATAAACGATATAAAATCCTTGGAGATTAAAATATTTTTTGAAAAATATCGCAAATTATTTTATCGATGGCATTTTAAGAATCAGTAATATTCGCCAACATTTATACACTTTTAAATATGTATGGTTCCTTAAAATCATCCCTCAACATAAGATGATCCAGAAACAGGGATATGACCTCCCAACACAACAGGAGGTACTTGAATATGAGATACTACAGTGCGAGTAGTCACAGCACGAACATGGTTAGTAGCGATATTCCGGCTCGAAGGACCATGTGAATGAGGGGCAGGAAGGGTTGTCAAAAACGCATTTGAAGGAGTAGGGTTCGAAGACAAAGGGACTTGTGAAGGAATGTAAGTGGTGTTCCCAATGTTCACTTGTCTTGGTTCTAGTATCTGCATAGGATTACTAACACTAGGCCTAGGACGAACATGTGAGGTTGCTTCCACCATTGGAATGGAAGGTGTAATGTGACTAGTGCTCCCAAATCTCTCTGCATGGAAAGGAATAGGAGTGCCCCTAGGTGTAGTGCTAGGTTCAACTTTCGACTCAACATGATGTGCCATATCGGGTGCAGGGATATCAGGAATGCCATAAAAAACATGACTAGTGCTTGTGGGTTCGTAATGAGTCTTGTTGCCTGGAAACCAATACCTGTGAATGAGGGATCATAACCATATTGCAAAGGTATTTCCAGTGAAGGATCAAATACAGGAGTAGGATCTTTCTCCCCATCCTCATGAGGTGGAGAGGACATATTTGGAATCCGATCCTCATGATCTCCCATAGTGTGTGAATCAAAGTGAGAAGTAGTCTGCCCGGATTGTCTATTTTTCTCTCCCAAAGGAGGAGGAGACATGGAAGACGGAAGTCCTGCTAAACGATGAGAATGACAAAGCACCACACCCAAATCCACAATGACTGAAAAAATGAAAAGACTCGATCTAATTACGCAAACCTTAGGAAAACTAGCGTGCACATAGCATACACCTATAAAATGTAAATCCAAATAGCAAGCAAACAAGGGTAGGATATGTGATCTCTCGAATGAAGTAGGTATGTCTCACCTAGGAGAGGATTGAGACTCCCATACACAACAAGCAGAGGTTTGTAAACAATTATAGTGGCCCTCAGCTTCAACACATATAGAGACTGTCTTATCCGACCCCTACCTGGCCAGGACACCTGCAGAATAACCTCTACAAAATACCCCCTCGATAACCTAGGTAAGGAAACTAAGGTCACCTCAATATAATCAATGCTCAGGCAGACAGTCACAGGCGGGATTGACCGTATGGGCAGGGTAGCAAATCCAAAAACTCGCGAAAGAGCCCCCAGATACGAATACAATCCTGGAAATATCTCTGGTGCTACTCAGTTACAACCAGGGGTCATCCCAATCATAATCGCTTGCACTGCCTCGTGCTTAACTCCCTTGTAAGAGGGGGATCCTGAGAACACTAATTATATAAAGGAATTTTACACTCACTTGGACAGACACATAAATGTTTCGTTTAGTGGTCTTGGAGAATTTACTCACAATGAACTATTCCAAGACCTTAAAAGATAGTCTTGTTGGTGCACCCTATAAAATAAAAGAGTGTAATTTTTTTATTATGCATTGATTTTAATTGGCTTATTACTCAAAGGGAAAATGGTCGTGCAACTAATGATGTTATGATGCAACAAGAAGTAAAATGCACACCTAACAATCAATGCAAATGCACCATGTCAAATGAAGAACAGGGTATGCTACTATGTGAAGTGAAATTTTTTTCCTTCAAATGAATATGCAATCATTCCTATCTAAAAATATGACTAATATTCTCCAAGCAATCCTAATGCAAGTACCATGCTAATGCAAAATGCAAACAATGCATAATGATGCAAAAAGCAAATGTTTTTGTATTTTTTGAATTAAATGAGATAAAAAGAAAAAGTATGAGTCTACCACCCTCAGACTCTGCAAGCACTATCAGACAACACCCAAGTGAAGCACCAAGGTAAAAGAGACCTAATGCACTAATCCCAAAACAACAAAAATAGAAAATGAAGTGACAAGAACATTTTCAAAAATTTAAACTAACAAGTGTCTCTGATCAGAAATAGGGGTGTATACAGACTCCAGAAGCATCCAAGAAAACTCAGCAATAATCCAAAATGACCCAGCAACACTTAATCTTCCCTAAAAAGGAAAAAATCAAGGCATATGCGACTGTTCTCAGTAAATTCGTGTATATATGCTGCTATTCTAGGAAAACTTGCATGTACATGTGACTGTGAAAGCAAAACCTGCATACAGGAAGAAAAAGAGATAAAAAGAAGGAAAACAGACAAGCTGAGACAAAATTTACTCCTGTAAGACACTAGTGGGAAATAGAAGCTCCTAGACTCGACTCAGAAACAGAGAAATCAGTGCAATTCAAGAACATTGAATGCTGACAAAACCCCAAAAGGAAATGACTAGGAAATGCCCAGTATGGTCACCAATTCTGTTATGGAGAAAACTTCCTATGGCTTGGGGTGCACCACAACAGACAGAGAAACCACAGAAATCAATCCCTTCCCAATATGCAAGAGAAATATAACATCTAACACTAAATGATATTGAAACATACCTTATTCCGGATGGTTGATGTAGATCCCCATTGAGATTTTTCCAATCCCGCTTGTGTTAACAATTTGCTCTCTCAACAACAGCAAACAAGACAAGCATGCTATATAATGGTGTTATACCTACTCCAGCATATATAATCAATAATGTATAAGCAATTAAAAGCATCCATGGATTCAATATTCATTTAAATGCACATCATTGGATAGGAAAAGATACTTCTATTAACATAAATCAGAGATTACATGAATGAAAACCTCTGTCGGCATGCCTGCAAACCGGAGAAACTGAGTCCTCCACCTGGGCCTCCACCACCTCAATCCTCCATCTCTCGATAGCAAGATCACAAGCAAAGGCAAGCTTGGGAAGAACACCAAGTGCTCCAAGGGACAAAGGGATGCAGACTCAAGTATAAGCAAGCTACGACAACAATGGACTATAGTTTTCTTTCTCTTCAATTCTCCCCCCTTCAATGTATCCAAAGGGTTCCTTATATAGTACTTCACTGGGGTAATGGAAGGTCAAATCCGAGCGATCTTGAGGCATATGGAAGGCCAGGAGACAAGTGACTCGGATCCACATCAAGGAAAACTCCAAAAATATTTGGCCTTTTGCACACATCCCGATGTACGTGGGTTTAAGGGTTATATCCGTGTGTATATGCGAGAAAGGGTTTAAAATCCACGTACAACAAATAATGAGTGTTTTTAGGGATGATCTTGGAAACATCAAAGGTACAAAAATGGTCCATGGGGTCCAAAGAGTCTGCAGAGGGACAGGGAAGGCCATAAATGTGTGATCTACCATGTGTGGTAAAATCAGCTATAACACCTTCGTTGTGGCTTACCCTCACAGAGCAGGAGCCCCCCCGATAAACCGGTTGTGACCGTGTCAAAAAATACTAGAGGATTTTGGTTCCCTATAAGACAACAACTATGTCTCATATGTGAGTGACAAAGGGGGGTTAATTGGATGCCTATCCCTAGTGTCCTAGAACCTAACTACAATATTGTTTTGGTCCTCAAGTGAAGTTACAATGTTGGTTGAGTTAAGGTTAATTTTAGGCTCAGCTTGGGGTTATAGACCAAGTGTTCAAATTAAGGTGTGATATGTGTGCACAAGTGGAGGGTGATCTCTAAAACCCAACGCTCTCTTCCACAGACACATATGCTGATAAATAAATAACAGTACTGAAAGTAAATTCTTTTCAACACATAAAAACTAACTTTTCCAGATAAAAGAACATATGCAAGTAAATAAGTACACTAGGAACTCTATAGGGTGTAGGAAAAACATGGGGGGTTCAACTACCAATTTCAACTAGGGTAGGCTCACATACATGTAAAAGGGGACTATAAAACACAATAAGGGGATGTCGAAAATCGGATATGGAAAAATACAGTCAGGAAAGTGTCAGAACACATACAAGGGGTTATGGAATTGATCTCAAACACCTTAAATGAATGGAAAACGAAAGGTTGCACCTGTCTATGGAATAGGTGTGGTTGAGATTGCATTGGACTAAGAAACAACAGTGAACAAGACATGAAAACAACCGAAAAACACCAATCACACTTAACAGGGGTTTTCACGCGACATCTTTTCTTGAAATTTTATTGGCTTTCCATGGAGAAAGGGTCCCATGTTAAGTTGGATCACTACTGAAATTAAAATTATATTGCTTGTTGAAACTTGGGAGCATGACTAACATAAGGTCTAGCATTGTACCACTTCTTGCCTCCATCTTCTTCCTTCAACATGTAAACCCATTTATTCTGCAATGCCTTAATTTGCAGGAAACTAAACAAAATCCCAAATCTAGCTTCTTACCAATGAGTCCATCTCCTCATTCATGCCTTACTTCCACTTATTTCTAGTTTCTACCTGCATTTCCTCTTCATAACACTTTGATTCACCAGAATTAGTCATCAATAAATAATATAGTGAAGGAGAGAATCTTTCAGGGGGTCTACTTAACCTGGTATATTTTCTTATAGTTGTAGGAGTTTTAGGTACCTGTTGTTGTTCTTGATTTTCTGGTGCCTTTGGAACTTCATTTTCTTTGATTTCATCAAGCATTGTGTACTCTGTATTTTTCTTTTTCACTTTCTTTCCCTACAACTAATCTTTGTCCATAACCTTTTCATTAAATACTACATCTCTACTCCTAATGATTTTTTTATTTTTAAAATCCCATAAGCGATAACCAAAATCATCAACCCTGTATCCAATAAAGCTACATTTCTTGGATTTAGGTTCAATCCTTATTTTATCATCTTTATCAATATGGGCAAATGCTTCACAACCAAAAGTTCTCATAAATGAGTATTTTACCTGTTTACCTGGCCATGGCTCCTCTGGAATCCCACCATCCAAAGTGCTTGAAGGCCTTCTGTTTTTTAAATAAACATTAGTGTTTACAACATCATCCCAAAAATGTAAGGTCAATTCTGCATGCAATCTCATACACCTTGCACACTCCATGATCGTTTTGTTTATCCTTTATGACACACCACTTTCTTGTTGTGTTCCAAGGATTGTCTTCTCTCTGTGAATCCCATTGTGTGAACAGTAGCTGTCAAACTCCTCACTGCAGTATTCACCTTCATTATCAAATCTGAGACATTTCAAACTTTTTCTTGTCTCATTCTCACCTAAATATTTCCACTTCTTAAAAGTATCAAACACATCATATTTCTGTCTAATGCAATAAACCCAAGTTTTTCTAGTTGCATCATCAATAAAAGTAACATAATAACGAGATCCACCAAGAGACTAGACCTGAGATGGTACCCATACATTTGTATGGACAATATATAACTTTTCACTCTTCTTTTGTTTCCCATCCCTGAGAAATATAACTCTTTTTTTTTCCATAAACACAGTTCTCATAGAATTCCAAACTTACTTGCTTCAGATCTGGAAGCAGTTTCCTTGAGTGGAGAATCTGCATCCCCTTCTCACTCATGTGGCCAAGCCTATGATGCCACAATGCCACGCATGTTTCTGTGGAAGATACAGAGATAGAATAACCAGTATTATGAGGACATAAATATAATGTACCTACCCTATCTCTTTTTTCTATTACCAGTGATCCTTTACTGATCTTCCACCATGTTTATCCAAACATAGACAAACAACCGCTATCTCCCAACTGCCCTATTGAGATCAAATTTATTTTCATATAAGGGATGTGCCTTACATATTTTAGCAGTCGTTCACTTCTATTATTTAACTTAATCCGTACTTTACCCTTTCCAACAATTTTACATGGTTCATCATCCCCAAATAAAACATGTCAAAAATCACCTTAAACATAATCATGAAAGAATTTCCTATGGGGTGTAGCATGTCATGAAGCCTTTGAATCTACTACCCAGTAATTGCTAGTATTATCTAATGGAAGAATCAAAGCATCTTGTAACACATCACCTGCTACATTCGCTTCCTAAGTAGTCTCTTGCTTCCTCTCACCTTTCTTCTTTGGTGCTCTGCAGTATTTCTTTAGATGTCCTTTCTTACCATAGTTCCAGCACTCTATTTTTATGAATCTGGAGTTGGATCTACCCTTTTTAGGCTTGCTATGATTTCTTGGGCTCCTTCCTCTTTTTTTTCTCTCCCTCTACTATCCATGGTCAACGCATTACCTGATGTCTCACTTGTGCTTTTTATTCGCATTTCCTCGCTAAGAATAACACCAAAAATGTCATCAAACTTAAGAGTGTTTGAACTAGGGACAAAGTTACTTATAGTCATGACCAAGCTATTCCAACTTTCTGGCAATTAGCACAATATTAGAAGAGCCCTAACCTCATCATCAAAGTTCACGTTTACGGAACTTAACTGACTCGTAAGTGTGTCGAACTCATTTAAATGGTCAGCAATAGATCCACCTTGCGACATCTTCATAATAAATAAATGCTTCATTAAAAATACCTTGTTGGAAGTTGAGGAATTTTCGTAGAGTTTCTCCAATGCGCTCATCACACCCTCTATTGTTTTTTCTTTCGAAATATTGAAAGCCACTAACAAAGCCAGACACATTTGTATTGTTCCTAGTGCCTTTCTGTCAAAACCTCCCATTCTTCATCCTTCATAGCCATCGACTATTTTTATTTTTCGCCCAATGACAGGTATAGATCCTTCTGGTATAGATAGTCCTCCATTTGCACCTTCCATAACTGATAGTTTTGGCCATTAAATTTCTTGACCCTAAACTTTCCCTCTTCTTCCATTGCTCCCACTCGAACAAAGAACCCTTCTTTCCTGCGAGTTTACCAACCAAATATACCTTTTGGCTCTCATACCAATTCTTAGAAAATAGGACCGTAGAGCAATACCAGTTATACTGTTAAATCATTAAATAAGCTGTAAAACATATTTAACACATTACAGAGACACCCAAAACATGGGCTACATCCACACAAAAATTGCTAGTCCTTTTATTACCGTCCAAAAAGATGAAAGGATATAACCTACAACAACCCCACTACACTTGCTCTTCACACTCTCATGGTCTCTCTCACACAATCATAGATATTTTTTACAATGCTACAATACAATACACAATTGTTTTGCAATACTTTCTTTTATAGGGGAAATACCATGGGAAAATACTACGGTACCATGGTTCCAAAAAAATGTTGGCCAACAAACATGCCAAAAAAATTTCTTGAGGGATTCACCCCTGAACCCTAAGGTTGGGGAATGAGTGTAGAGTAAACCCGGGGTACAAACATGATTGAATAACATCTTTGAATCTGAAAGATCAGGCTCCACAATCAACAATTTCCCACTTGAAGACTGATCACAACAACTCCACCATTGTTGCACTTGCTGGACTATGCTCTGGACCTTGGACTTGGCTAATTTATTATTTTCACCTTCATGCCTGAAGGCCAATAGAAACCAAGCAGGAACTCGGTTTCTCTCTGGTTACTCCCTTTTTAAACATATCTGCGGGATTATGACTAGTATGTATCTTTTCCAGTTTTAATAGTTCTTCATCTAGAACAAATCTTATGAATTGGTACTTGAGTTGTATATGTTTATTCTTCGAATGAAAGGATTAGTTCTTTGCAAGATAAATGGCACTCTAGATGTCACTATACAACCTTTTATTCTCCTACTTCTTACCCAATTACTCCATGAACCTCTACAACCAAATCACCTCCTTACTAGTCTCTATAGCAGCAACATACTCTACTTTCATTGTTGAAAGTGCAACAACTTGTTGCAGTTTTGAAATCCAATGTATTGTTGTTCCACCCATAGTAAAAACATACCCTGTGGTGCTCCTCCTACTGTTTTTATCACCAGCCATATCTGCATCAACATATCCCTGTAGAACAGTGTTTGAACCTCCAAAACATAATGCATGAGAAGTGGTGCCTCTCAAATACCTGAGTATCCACTGTACTGCTTTCCAATGCTCTTTACCTAGATTATTCATATACCTGCTCACAACTCCCACTACATCTACAATATCTAGTCTTGTGCACACCATGACATTCATCAAGCTTCCAACCATTGATGAATAGGGAATCTTGGACATGTAATCTATCTCTTCCTGTGTCTCTGGACACATCTTCTTAGTTAGTTTGAAATGGCTGGCTAAAGGTGTACTGACTGGTTTTTCTTTCTGCATTATAAAGCACTAGTACAAGTGATCAATTTTGCCACGGAAAAACGTGGCAATATCCACAGAAAAGCGTGGATATTGCCACATCTAAGTGTTTTTTTTCCCGTGGAAACAATTCCGTCGCAATAGAGACGACCCCTAATTTGCGTCACAAGAGCGACAATGTTCTATATTTCGTTAGATGTCTAATCCGTCGCTATATCCACGCCTGGCTGTCTCTGTATCCACGCCTGGCCGTCTCTGTATCCACACCTGGCCGTCTCTGTATCCACTCCTGTTCGTCGCTGTATCCACGCCGGGCCGTCGCTGTATCCACGGCTGTGAAATTTTTAAAAAAATTGCCGTCGTTGTATCCACGGCTATAACTGTTTAAAAAAAAATACAAATTCCATAAGACCAATTGCATGTGGAAGTAGGTCATAATCTAGTACATAATTAGTATACCCCCCTCACATGCATACATACATCTCACACATCTTTATCTCATGCTTCATTACAATTTATCTTGCACATCTTCATTACATGCTTCATTAGCATGGTTTAAACTTTAAACAACGACCCATAACCTCAACATCTAAATGTTAAGCTGGTTTGGTCAGTGGTCACATGTCACTAATATATAAAGTGACCCTTATTCAAATATTTAAGTCTGCTAAACATTGGAGTGTAACACAGAAATAATACTCATCGTTTTCAACCATATAAATTGGTGGTCACATGCCAGTCAATGCTTCACACATGCTGTGGGATATGTTTTTGTTGTTCAAAGTGAGTAAAGTCCTTCAGATATCTTCCCTGCCTCTTCATGTCTCCAGAACTATACAAAATTATCTCTGACAACATTCTCCACAGAGGTTCCAAACTATGGACATCCAAAGGTCCATAGTATTTCATCCACAGAGATTTCATCTATCTTTGACAACCAACACCAACCAAATTTGTCATCCAGTTGTCAAATTTCAACCAAAGGTCCATAGTATTTACACCTCGTTGGCTCTGATACCAGATGAAATGCCTAAGAGAGGTTTCTAATACATTTAAACCGTGCACAACTTATCTTATATGGTAAAAAGAAATACTTTACTATCAGCTGCTCATGAAGTTACGGGCACTATGTCCTTCAATGATCTTTTGGTAGGCAAGCAGCAAAAATAGAACTAGAATGAGCTCAAGATGAAATCTAGATATAATTAGTATATTTCTTATTCATTTTCAATAATTAATCAAAGGACCTTTGCAATTTACCTCCACATGAGGTCTCATTTTCCTCTTCAACTTTGTTCTGATGCTATCTGTGTCAAGCTTTTGTGGAGTAGATCTTGACTCTGTGCGCGACTTCTTTGTCCCAACACGCCCATCTATATCCATTTCTTCTGAATCATCATTAGTGTTGTCTGTGCAATATTAAGTAAAAAAAAAATCAGTTCGAATAAACATAGTGAAAGAACAGATAAAACACGTAGCTTACAGTACAACTTCGAACTTATCCTCAGTATTGTAATTCAAAGATATTTAAATTTACTGTGATATCCAGTTTGCCAAACTTGAATGACTGGGACTAAGATTTTAGTTTCCTCGACATTTCATGGGAATAAAAAATTGAAACAGTGGAATATGATTCTCCTTATTCTTTTGAAACTTTTCTACCTTCATATTCATCCAATAGATCAGCATCATCAATACCAGCAACAGTGAAATCTTCAATGTCATCTTCTTCTTCCATTTCATAGCCTTCCACAAACTCTACTTCAGGCTCTGGCTCCTACAAAAAGAAAGCAAAAAATAAGAATGCAAAACAATATATTAAGAATGATACTTATGGGTGACAAAGTAACTAAAATAATTGTGACATTATCAAGCAGGACAGATGACTATTACTCAAAGGCATCAGCTGATTACTGTAACATCGTCTAACAAATCATAAAACAAAAAGTTGTTACAAACCTCCTCGCCATTATCTTCTTCCTCACTGGCTGCCTGCATTTCCTCCATTTCTAGGACTTTCTCATATTCTTTCACAGGGAAATTGTATATGTCACCATAAGTACCACTTTGCAACGGATCTCCAACAATTCTTTCTCTATGGCCTGAACAAGAAACAAAAGTCATCATTTGATTCCCATCAAAAAGAATAATGTAGAGATCTGCAAAAGGGAAACATAGAATCAAGATACCCTACTCTATCTAAAACAGCTGCTATTTCAGCTTTTGCTTCCCTCCTAGCTTCCCTCTTCTTTTGTTCTGTAGGCACAGCCATGACTTTCTCCCTGTAGCAGAAAAAAGCAATAGTTATAAGACTTACAACTGTAATCTCTTTTGACCCAGTATTTGTGAGAATTTAATCTTGCATATGGGAAGTTGGGCACAGAGATTTTTCCTAGGCTGTCAAGCAAAGGACGTGCTATATTAGCACAAGGAAAAAATTGCTAAGGTTAACCATTCTATGCTTAAAAACGTGTACTTTGTTACTTGCCATTTAAACTTTAAACCGGAAAACAAAGTCTAAGAAATTCAGAACTTTTGTGAATTTCAAATTTCCACATACTTTAGAAAGATGATATATGGAATATAAGATGATTCTATCTCTGACAACCAAAACAAATTCACCTGCACCAACTCCTATATCAATATGGAGGGGCACCATGCACCATGCACCATGAATAGAGAACCTCCTGCTACATCCCCAACTGCCTCTGCTAGATATCAAATGTCACAACAGAGTGAGAGAATGCCTAGGCAACAAACTAGCCAAGTCACAAGGGAGAGGAGAAAGAGTCACCATAGTTGGACACACAGCCCTCCTGCATGGGCATTAAATGAAAAGCTTTCAACCCTCCAGTTGGCATGGTTGTCTGTACTTGGAACTCTGACAAAGTTTAGAGGAATTGTGAGCAAAGAAAACACAGGGAACCTGAACAAACTTTTTGTGAGCTCCTCGTTGCATGGTTTCCCATCACATGTTCATCCAGGGATTCATCTACTTTGGCTTCATGGCTGGAAAAAACGCTGCTAGGATATACTGCTCAATCAGCTGTAGGTAATTTGCCAACAGGAGTCTCTAATTCAGTAAGAGATTCAGCTATTGCTTGTGGGTCTAGAGAAGGAATTCCTGTCATTTGATGTTCCTACTATGAAAGCATACTTCAATTTTGTAGTTCAGTTGGCAAATGGTGAGTCCACAATAAATCCTATTATCAAGAGGGCAATTGATATGGTGGTCAAGTTGTCTGCC
>LPNX010812294.1:0-51642 GCA_001517045.1 Pseudotsuga menziesii
CCACGTGACAAACATTGGTGTATTGATCTGTGATCTGTTTGTGTGAAGCAGCTATTCTTGGTGTTCGGTCCTTTGGGAGTACCCTGTGTACCCTAACAGTTTAAAACCATGCACATTGTGTTTTCTCAACTCACTACAGAAACTGAAAACACCAACTACAAAACCATAAACCACATTGCACAGTATTGCAGGCTTAGTGCCAAAGGTTAAGGAAGAGCAGGCCTCTCGTGGCCACAAGGAGTTTCACAGCGCAGCCTGCAAGAACACAAACCCTCGAAGAAAAATGCAAAGGAGTAAGGGTTTCGTCGTTATAAGTCAACCAATGCGTGGAGGAGGTTTCTCCACGTGCCCTTCTAGAAATTTAACCAAGTGTGGCTTGATTTCTATATTCAACACTGCACATTCAGGTATAAAACTTATCATTTCCAATAATGCAACCCATGCTATCGACTATATTATAAAGGTTCATATCATTTGCCATAATGAAATTGATGCCTTCGACCATAGTCTAACGTTTCATATGATTGCTCATTATATCAAATTTGCCATCAAGGATATTATACCATGCATTGAAAATAGTATATTAAGGGACAAAAACTTATAATATATCATGCCAATAGTTTCAACTACACCATAGTAGTTACTAGGTAGTAAAACTACCTTAGGATACAAGTAGTATTGTTTGTTGTAACATTATAAATTAATATAGTATTGTAATATTACAATAACTCTTGTATCATGGTTATAACCTAAAGATTAAGATTACAGCGTGTAAACTAGATGTGTAAGATGATAATCATCATTGCAACAAATCAAATAAGTTGGTCTTGTTACATGTCTAGTATATGATAATTAGAGTATTAATATAATAACATTATGATTTATTTCATAAACTGAAGAGCTCTAAACTTCTCCACTGAAAGACTTGATACTGATAAAGGAAGGAGTCTTGAAGAAGACTGAAGATTAACCTTTGGAAAGAGTTTCTCTTAAGTAACTAATCCTGCATTGTAAACTTTACCTTTGAAAAACATAGCCTATTATGTTCATACATAAAGATATTTACACTTGAGTATTAAACATGACAATAGCATTAAGATCATGATATAGTAGAAGTAATTTTATGACAAGATCATGAGCTCTATGCTCACTGTAAGAGTCTATATTTGACTAGGTACTATAATCTTTACGACAGAAAGAAACCTTGGAAGAACTCATTCTTGTAAATAGCATTAAATTATGTTAAGGATAAAAGTCATTATGGCTTAAATATAAATACTGTCGTAGATCCAAAACAACGAAGGAATTTACTTTACCTCATCGGAGACTTGCGTCTTAATAATCAATTTATATACTAGCATCTTATCATGCTAAAGAAGTACTTCTCGACTTAATTCAAAATAAACTCCTACTTGATCAAACGCTTACTGCTGAACCTGTAAGAACCAGCAATCCTTTTGAGTTAGCAAAATGCTAAGTAAGCCCCGATTTCAAACATGGTTTCTCACCTACTTGACAAAAGTAAATCATCAGTACAACTAACAACAACTAAATGCAAGTCAGTTTTATATAACTTATAAAAATTAAAGTTGTATTAGTTTTTCTGTATTTGAAACTAATCCTTAAAAATTGTTAAACTGTTTCATTTTCCGCTAACTGCTAGTAGTTACTAAACTACTATTTAAGACATTTTATGTCACTTTAAAAATTTTAAATTTTTATGAAATTTTGGGTTATTACATACATTATAAAGGAAACAGCTGACTATGCAGAGAGAAGAGAATCCAAGATCAAAAGGCTCGAACAAAGGTACCTGAAAGAGAGATAAATGTCAGAAAAAACTGATCTTTGGGACATACAAGTCCATATACAAATCATCGCCATAAAGATACAGGCAGATCCAACATATGTCTAACTGATGAAACTATCATGGTCGCTCAATATGCAAAAAGGTGCCATATCAAATCTAAAGCAGTCATGGCCACAAATGAACAAGGTGGATCCATGCTCAACAATCAATCATAGCCACAAGAATACAAGGTGGATCTATGTCTCAGCAAAATGTCATATAAAATGTAACAAGGTCTAGCACAACTTGGGCATTAGCAAAATGACGATGCTACTGTCGGCCCAAGGTCTTCAATCCAAACCACCCAAAAGGTACGAATCCTAACCATGCAAATAAAGGAGTTGAGGTCGAACATGGAGGAAACGGTTTGATTACCGGTTAATAATGAGAACCGTTAACAAACGCGAGGGAAACCACCATTAATGAAAATGGTCCCCAAGGCACCTATTACATTCTAACAAGTGTGAATACAAGGACTTGCAGTCGAACACTTGAAGAATCCATCGAGTAGAATACATTAAGGCATTCCCACTACCCAATAGCGAGGGAAATTGCCACTGATGACTACAATCCCCAAGGTATTGTCATAAAACTCTAAATCGCATTCCTAGAGCAAGATGTGTTGCAGTCAATAGGAAGAGATCCGTTGGAAGGAAGGAATTAAGGCATCCTTCATCATCCAACACAAGGTAAATCAAAGACTAATTAGATCTAGAATTGGTACTGAATTTCACGACAAGGAACACTGAAGACATGATGTAATGAACTGATACCAGGGAATGGCCGATACAAAAGGTCACGGCAACTACAAAATGGCCAACAAAGGTTTTAATCCTTGAACAGTGAGCACAACACAAAAGTGACTTAGGTAGCTTTTGACACAAAAAGAACCAATGACACAAATCTACAATGTAGGAGACATTGACAAATTCCCCATATAATTGGAAAAGAAACCAACTGGAGGAGTAAGAAACTCTGAATTGGGATAAGGTCAAAATACTAGGACCCAACTGTTGATAAACTCAAAACTGGTGCTTTGTTCAAGGAAACAAGACTTGCTGCCATGATGTAAGATACATGTGAATGAACTTCCCTTCCCCTCTTTCTTGTAAAGGTTTAACAAGTCCAAGAAAGCAAACTCGGGACCATCTTCATTTTTGGCAAGCTCGAAGAAGAGCCAGAAGAATGCTTGATAAAGCACTGATTCGTGGATTTTACGAGCCCGAACTAGTACATGCTCGATGGTGTTTTCATAGTTTAGAGAGTCTGAAAACTCCAAAGAAGACTCCAGGGGGGTGCTTTTTCATACAATTTATTCTCTTAAGGCCGAAAAAGTATAAAATATACCAAAGAAGAACTCTCTTCACTTCCAAAGAAGAAAAGGTGCACCTTTTTCGTACTTAGTCAGGGAGGTCCAAAAAAGGTTAAATTACCACCTACCCAACGCTCTTTCAAAAGCAGCATATAGCCTAAGTTTTACGAGTGTGAAGGAAGGCAAGATCACTCGGAAAGATCCATTTGATTATGAGAAATGGGGCTTACAACAATAAACTTGATGCTTTGTTCTTTAGGGTTTAACGAGCATGACAAAGACATAAAGTACACTCGAAATATTTTTCATGTTTAGATCCAGAGCACGAAAAAGAGAAAACTAAGCTCATACCAGGGGTTCCTTTTCTGTAAGTTTAGTCCCTCAGGCCCGGAAAAGTGATAAACCTATACCTGAGAATACTTTTCTCAAGTCCAAAGAAAAGAGAGTGTTCCTTTCTCGTATTATTCCACATGGTCCGAGAAAGTGATAACCTACCACCAATGTGGATGCCCATTCACATATTCTTAACGATCCTGAATGGACAAGTTTACTTGAAAGTCAACTCTATTTTGAGGAGTCATACCTGGGCCTAAATAAACTCAATATCTTTCCCGTGAAGTTTTAACGAGTCCGAAAAAGTCAACTCGCGGCCTCCTTACTGTTTTTAACGAGCTCGGAGGAGAGCAAAAAGAATGCTCTAAATGCGAGGAGACGAGTGTCAGGGGCAAGTGAAACTAGTTCCAAGCACGAGGAACAAACCTATGCATAATGCATGGAACATGAGCAAGGAAAAGACACTCGGGGAACATCTCCTCAAGGTAAAAGGTGTCAAGTTGCAAAGGCATAATGATACAAGGCTTAGCGACGATAAGAACAAAGATGAGGGCTTATACAATGAGCTAAAAGCGTGGAAGCCATCATCAGGCCCATAAGCGCGAGCAGGGAACATGAAAATGTAGTTACAGCTTGAACAACAAGGTGAGGCCAATAAACAGTTGTGAATCCAACTAAAAATCCTGTCTCCAAGAAACAACAACATCAAAATCACATTCAGAAGAAAAGATCTGATGCAAGTCACTTTGTTAGAAACATGTGTGACTTTGCTATCTTCTATAAAAGGTAAAGTCAAGGAAAAATTGACTGAAGAAGATTCTATAGCACCAAGGCTCGAGGTTTTATAATCAGTAAGATCAACCTCAGAAGGAGAGAAAAAATCAACAAGGGAGATAGAGTCTATAGGAGAAAACTCAGTATCATAGGAGTTGAAAAATTCATAAGAAAAATAAAGCTCATCAGGATTACTGAATTGTTGTTCAAAGGAAGAGTCAAAAGACTCAACAAGACCAACATAAGAAGAAAGGTCATGATTACTAAGCAAATCAGGGTTAGACTTAGTCACAACTAAACCAACATCCAATAGAAGATCAGACTGTATCAAAGACTCTAGGAAGACTTCATCCGAAGGAAGGAGATCATCTGAGATAGGACACATGTCTAAACTTTCAAATGGATTGACAGAGTGGAGATTAGGCCCCACAATCTGTATAGGATGACTCACCTGGTCAACTGCTGGGACCAAGTCCCGAGAAGGTAAGCATGAAAACAGAGGCCGCTTCTCAGTAACAATTGAACGTAAAGGACATGAGGCCACATAGCTCACCTGTGGCAGGGTAGTGTCTATAGAAACACTGGGAATCAATAAAGGAAAGACTTGATCTCTAGCAAGGTCAGGAGATGAATCAAGAAAATCCAACTGATCGATAGTGACAATTTCTTCACCATGATTAAAGTACATCACACGAAAAAAATGTTGACACCACAGCTTGCATGGCATAGACATAATCACGTCCAAGGAGCGTATTGAAGTCCAATGGGTCTTCTATTATCATGAAGTCAACTAAGACGGCATTCCCACCCAAAGTAATACATGTTTGAGTGAGAATTACCAAGGCTATACTAGTTCTTCTATCAAACGCCAGTAACTGACTATATTTCGACACAAGGCTGGGAGATCCCATGCCTCACCAAGCACGAGCAGACAAGATACTAACTAAGGCTCCTTCATCAACAATACAATGAGCAATCATGTATTATTCAATTTTGACCTTTATCTGGAAAGGTGCATCAGAAGGAAGGCGCGACTCAACTAGGCTATCCCAATCAAAGGAAGCAATCTAAGAGCTTGGTGGGGGTTGATCCGAAATGAGTTCAATGCCCCCTTGTTCAGTAAATTTTGAACTGGAAGTGAAGAAAACATGACTAGCAGACACTTCACTCTCCAAAGGAAGAGTGGGATTGATCTACAATGGAATCAATTCAACCACTTTGTGAAAGTCACTCTCCGAAGGGAGAGTGGGATTGACCAAAGATAACATTGGTTCAATCACATCAGGATCACTCTCCAAAAGAAGAGTGGGATCAACCAAAGATGAGATTGGTTCGACCACTTGATAAACCAAAGGTTGAGTAGGTTGTTGAGAAACTATAGGTTGTTCAGGAGAAGGAAATTCTTGAGTCTTGGACCACACTCTTCGCACCTCTACGATAGCAGGGCACTGGTGAGTAAGATGATCTCCCTCGCATAGCTTATAAGGGAACTTAAGTTTGCACTTCAAGCGACTATTTTTCTCAATGGTGTCAACATGAATAGCAATGGATGCCTGTTTTCCCTCAGCATGACCTATAGAGGCTGAGAGTTTTCCCCCAGAATGACCACCAGAGGCTGGGTGACTGGGTCCAACCTTACTAAGAGAGGTTGGTTGTTGAAAAAATTCAGGATGTTCAAAAACAAGATGACCATGAAACCAAACTCTTCACACCTCTGTAATGGAAGGACATTTATAAGTAAGGTGGTCTCCCTCACAAATCTTACAAGGAAACTTGGGCTTGTGTTTTGAATGATTAGTTTTTTCAACAGTGTCAACATGACTCGTAGTGGATGATAGATTGTCTTCAGCATGAACCATAGAGGCTGAGAGACTGCCCCCAGCATGACCTACAGAAGCTGAGAGAATAGGTCCAACATGACCTACAGAGGTTGGACGGGAACCATCAGTATGAACAACAGAGGATGAATGGTTAGGATCAACATGCTTTGCAGCAGTTGAGTGTGTGCCCCTAGCATGAACTTCAGAGGTTGGGTGGATGGATCCAACATGACTTACAGAGGTTGGATGGGGAGGTTCAACTTGAAAAATAGAGGTTGAACGGGTAACCTTAGCATGAACTGCAGAGGTTGAGTGACTGGATCCAACATGACCTGGAAAGGTTGGAATGATCCCACCAACATGATCAACAGAGGCTGGATGGTGAAGATCAACTTGACTTGCAGAGGTTGAGTGCTTAGATCCAACATGACCTACAGAGGTTGGATAGGTGCCCCTAGCATGAACTGCAGAGGTTGGATGGTGAGGTTCAACTTGACTTGCAGAGGTTTAATGGGTGCCCTCTTGCTTATGTGCCTTCTTCCTATTCCTCCTTCTTTTACTCCTCTTAGACTATCGATTACTAGTATCAGTACTTTCACTGCATGAGGCAGAAGGAGTAGGAGAATCAACTACAGGTGAAGGGGAAGCAGTTTTTTGATGTCCTTGATATAAGGAGCTTACTTGAGAAGCACCAGGAGCATTCAGGACAGTTGGAGTGGAAAACAACCACACCATTAGCCCTAGGGTGAATCCAGGGAGATTCAAGGTGGCCATCAAAGGAACACCAACATTCCCCGTGAGAGAAATAGTACAAGGAGTTCCCAACATGGGGATCTCTTGGTTGGTGTTCAAAGGGGTGCTAGCCATAGTTTCAAACAATAAAACAAAGTCTGAGGTCGACAGGAAACCAAAAGTACCAAGCACACACCTAAAGGTAGACTAAGTACATACAAACCACACAGCACTCACTAAAAAACTCCTAAAGCCAAACAAACAAACAGGTATAAGATATGATTTCTAGAAGAAAGCTGATAGAAAGTTACTTGGTGTCCCTATAGATGTGATTAGGCACAAGTGGAGGAATCACCCAACCGCCCTCCCACACCTTCTACCGTGGTTACCTTCCAAGCCCGTCCAAGGTCAACCAGGAATAGCCTTTCGGTGTACCTATGTATGAACCCTAGATGTCAAAGAGACTAAAGGATACCTTAACTATATTAATAGTCTGGGGGGACAGTCACAAGCCTGGTTCATATGCATGGGCAAGGTAGCAAAGCCCGAAATCCTGTCTAAGACAGAATCCCCAAATGGGCAAAAACCTTGGTCTACGCTTTAACAAGGAATCGGAGGGTTATCTCGTCAGTCCAAGTCTCCACGCGGCCTCATGTTTAACTCCCATTTGAGAGGAGCTTCCCAGATACAATCAACATAGAAGAGGATTTACCTAGTGATTGACCAACTACGTCTAAATTTAAACACTTGTGGGGATTTTAAACTCCCTATCCCACAATTCTACCCTAAGCTAGTTGGTGTATGACCCTATAAAATAAAACTTACTAATAATTTTTAAATTATATTGTTTATTTTAAAAGGATGTTATTAGTTAGAGGGTAAATGGCGTGAAACTTATGTGGTGTTTTGACTCAAAGTTGAAACAAAATGACTAAGCAAAGAGAAATGAAATGCAAAAAGCAAAAACTATTCTCTTTCTTTTTCAAATAGAAACTTGAAAGCCACAAAAGAACAATTTCTTTTTATTTTTTCAAAAATAATGATATGCAGTGCATTAAAGACAAAACTCTAATCTACATGCATATTAAACAAGTATATGTTCTTTTTATTTTTCTTTTATAAATGCAAAAGAAAAACTACCTACAAACAAAAGTATGCAGATAACAAGAACAAATCAAAAGGAACGCTGCTATACAACCACCAAACAAACTCTAGAATGAACTAAAGTCAGTATAAACCCTACTTGGAAGGAAGGCTTGCATAAGAGACAAGTCAACTACTTTGGCATGGTGAATTTAACCAACGAAAGAAGAAGGAAACAAACACCAACAAGATTTTTAACTCAAACAGAGATCACTGACATAGGCTGACCAGAAACATAAGCCAAAATACAAACAAAGCAAAGGGGATAGGGGGAATGAGCAAAGAGTAAACCCTAATGCTATAAAAGGATTACCACATAGATAAAGAACAACCAAAAAGGATGACACTAACTCCCTAGATTCATACACTTGCAGAGGACACGAAAAGAACTGCCAAACAGCCCACAACAGCAGAAAAAACCACCAAAATGAAGAAAAAACATTGTTTTAGGGGCACACGCGGGTTGTACAACTGACAGGTCGTGTGTCATATGCGGTTTGACAGTACAACAAGTTGCATGTATAAGAACATGTGGGTTGTATTACTGACAAGTCATGTATCGTACGCGGGTTGAAATTTTAGAAATTCGCGTGTACCAAACCAGACACGCGACTGTTCAGTCTGCAACTCGCGTATGGGTGGAAAAAATCCCAAAAAAGGTCAAAAACTGCCTTAGGAAGGAAAGGGAGGTGTTCTATCAGACTGATAAAGTGTTCCTAAGTGGCAATAAAGACCTGAAACCTTGCAAAAGACTAAAATAAATACAGCGAAACCCCAAATAGACAAGGCTCTCCCCAGCGGAGTCGCTAGTTCTGTTGTAAAGGAAAGTATCCTATGGCTAGGGTTTAAGACACCATCAACGTACTGGGGTTGAAAGGTGGATGCAAATGGTTCTCCAAGTATGTATAAACAAGATTTATAGATTAGAATGGTTCATACCTTAGCCAAATGAAGGTTGATCCAAGCAGCCCTTCAATCCTCTTCTTGCTCCTCTTGCTCCAAGAGACATGCAAAACAAGTTATACCTTCCTCAAACCAAATAGACTATATGAAAAGAGATTATATTCAATGAAACATGAAAACACAATCTGATAAATAACATCATACAATCACAATCAGAGATTCAATATACAAAACACATTGATTTGGGAAGAAGAAGGACATCACATCTTTATTAATCTTGAAAACAAGTACAAATATACCTTCTCTCCAAGTTCGGCACCTCACGAAACCTTGATCTGGTTTTGCTACTTCTCTTATCCAAGGAACTCAGCCTCCAAGCTCTACAACACAAGGAGAATGCTTCAAGGGAAAAGGTGTGGGCAAAGAGAGCTCCAAATCCTCCAGCATAACAATGCAAAGATTCAAGTCCCCTCTCATGGACCTCCCTACCTCTATTTATATGCTTTATGAAGAGTTAGGGTCGAAGACAAAGTAGTTACAACTGAAGGAGTCAGTTGCATAACTACCCAAACTACCCAAATTACCCGAATTTCAAAATATATATTTTTTGAAATTTTTTGGAGGTGTACACAGGTATTATATATAGAAAGTCGCGTACGTATGCGGGTTTCCTTAAGGAAACTCACGTACACATAAAAAAAAAACTCATTTTTAGGGTATTTTTGGGAATTTTCAAACTTTGGTGTCTTCTGGAAAGTTTTAGCTAACACAGATACCTTTCCAACGGTACAAAGATGAGTTCAAACTAAGTTACAAAACTCAAGATATGGGTCCTCCAAGTTAGGTGTTTTTTCAGTGACTTTCATGAAGTGTCGACATGCGATGGAATCATGGGAAAGTGGTCACAGGCAGAGATGTGTCATTTTGAGCTATAATAGGGGCATCCCATATAGCTGAAAATCCTATGTGGTTGGGTCCTAGTAGTCAACAAGAATCTGTAGAAGCCTTGGTTGGGCCCTCAAACCCCCAAGTTTCCAAAAATTGTATAATCCACATCTTTTTAGATCTTGTTGAGTGTTTATGTCCCAGTGTACTTCCCTATCCATGTCCTCATGTTCACGCTCCCTCCATTCTAGCACCATCCTGGAAGAAACAACATTGAATATTTTGATGAGAAATTGTCATTGAATTGGGTATCATCAGCCCTGTACGTGACTTTTCTTGGTGACAGTTGCATATGTACTCGAGTTGTCTGTTCTTTTCCTGCGTACATCAGGCCCTATACGTGACCCAGTGGCTTGTGACCCACATGGGTCGAGATACCCATTTTTGGTTGCTTCAAACCGAAAAATACACCATGGAAAATGAAAATAAATACATGAAAAAGATTAGGGATGAGATGAGGATCTACCTGATCTTGACGGCTCGTGATTTCGTTGCTTCTAGCTCCCGAAATTAACAGTTGAAGTTGGTGGTCTAAATGGATCCAAATACACTGTTTGTGGTAAAAAACAAAATGGTATGGTGAAAATGTGAATTTTTACTATTTATCAAATTTATTTTGAAATTTTTACCCACTACGCCTATAGTTTGTGCTTTTAGTAACCTTTTTGAGTTGTTTTGACCTAATATTGTGGTGTAGGGACTTGTTTTGAGCGCACTTTCATAGAGGTCTTGACCCGTTCGGGTCTATAACAAGTATAATTTTGAACTGGCATATAGGATAAGATCCCTTTTTCGTATGCATCATGCATCGTCCTATGACCATGCCGTGTTAACTATAGGAAACCCACTTCGTAATGTTATGGAACCTTCAAACTACTACTAGAAGTGGCACTATGTAAGTGGTAGAGCCTTCCTACTCATGGGTACCCTAGACAGATCCCACTTTTCCATTTGGTACCCATGCTGAGAGTCCTCCCTTAGGTCATGGAGTCCCTTGTAGTCCCACCATGTCTTTGAGCAAGAGCCTCATATTCTTTCTTGAACTTTATGCTGGCCATCTCCCACAGAGACTCTCGTTTATATCAAGTTGTAATTGCATTTCATGTGTCCACTTGTTTTATTGAGATTTATGCAGGTTGGCTCCCTGATTCAGTTTTATGAGCCATATAGCTCAAGCTTTCCTCAATCCTAGCCAAGAAGAACCTCCCATATATCTTTTGCAGCTTAATCACCCCATACCCGGAGGAGACATCCCCCCGAGTGTCCTTATCCTGTATGTGATTCCTTGCATTGAGAATAAGTATGTTCCACTGCTTGGAACTAGTTTACTTGCCTGCAACACTCATCTCCTCCTTTTTTGTATTATAAGCAATTTTATTCTTTTTCAATCTTTCCAATATGAAAAATACCAAAAAAATAAAAAAAAAAACATAAAAATCCAAATGGGAAATGATATTACTTTAGCAACTTTCATGTTGTGCCGCCTTCAAACATAGCGCTGTATATTCCATCCATGGGTTGGGTTATTAGTATGACTTTAGGAAATGTACTCATTACTTGGAGTTTCCTCCACCAACTGGTTATGTTTCTAGTCCCTATGGAGCCTCTATTGAAGCCTCCTATGTCACATAGTTGTCTCAGTTTTCATGTTGAGTCTATGCTTCCTATGAGTCTCCATCTTCCTTATGCTCTTGTTTGAAGGAAGTTTTAGCCTGAATCTACCACTCCTTAGTTATCTTGTCTTTGCATGTCGTCCATTCCCGATACAGTGATTGGTCCATGCACATCTTATACATCTGAGTTCTTCCAAATTATACAGCATCATTGTGTACCTCATATTGGTTGATGGGGGATGCCTTAATTCCCTACTTCTAGCAGATTCCATTCCATCGACTTTAGATCATTTATTCTGTAATAGGGATCTATAGTTCATTGAGTGCCTTGATACTTGCAGTCATCAGTGGTAGGTTCTCTCGCCATCAATGATTTTGGGAATACCTCAATTTTCCCTGATCGATGTACTCTCTCAAGTGTTCGACCTCGACACATCTATTCACACTTGTTTGATTTCACTTTGTACCTTAATTCCCATTATCATTATCAGTGGGATATCTCGTGTTTGTTAATGGTATACATCAATGACTGGTAATCAGATGATGGTCCATCATGTTCGACCTCGACACCTTTATTCGCGTAATGGTACATGTACTAGTGTCGGTTTTTGTAGAATACCTCTGATCTTGGTGGCATTCCATATATCCTACCTCCTTGATCGTACCAGTATCTATGAGATATCAGTTCTCATTACTAGACTTCAGTGTACCATCAGATGTATTCATTCAATATGAAGATCTTAATTCACTGTATATTGTACATGGCAATGACCACATGTGACATATGTCTATTTAGCCTATTCATGGCTATTGTACTATTTTGTATCTGGGGACTACTACACTTCATATTTGCAGTCACATCCTGAGATTTATCATTGTATTTGTTGGAGACATTTACCCAACATGCACACTTAATTTGGTCAATTTGGCCTTGTTAAACCACTATGTTAAGTTTTATTGACTTAATCGGCATCAAATGAGCACACTATGACATCAGCATGAGCACACCCATGCCTACCTTCAGTCAAGGAGGCCAACTAAGCCTTCTCCTTCATTCGAGGAGGCTAACTAGGCTTCCTCCTTCAAACAAGGAGCACTCCGGGGGTGATCTGAGTGTCATAAATGCACCTAATTACTAAACTGATTGCTACAATCAATTAAGCTAAGTGGTGAAGGTGCCTCCACTCATTATATTGATTATTTTTATTAATATTTATGAACTGGAGTCAACTAGGGCACCTCCAACCACCTCTGATGACCAGTTTGACTTCAGTTAACCTCATCGGGGTTCATTGGAGTTAATGATGCGCTACCACTTGTTGGTTGGCATGCAGTGACATGTGTATGAGCTACTTTCAATTAGACTCAGACATCCATTGCACTTTGACTTCAGTTAGGACTCAGTTGAGTCAATCAGGACTTGATCAGTTTGTTAACTAGGTGTGTTTATTGTGGCTTACATTCAGTTAAGCTACACCCATTCATTCAATTCGAATGACCTCCTTGGGAATCCGAATCATCTTGGAATTCATGCATCTTGCATGAACATTGTATTTTATTATTCATTCTTCATTGATTATACAAAGCTGTTACTTCCATTGCAGCACCATTATGCCAATTTTATGCTTAATTGTCTAAAATATTCTATGAGACTGTGTTTTAGTCCCTATATTACTGTGACATATTAGTATGGCATCAGAGCTCACGGTGATAAGAAGCTCAAATCTCTCAAAAACATGGTTTTTGACAGACCTTGCAAGAAAATTTGAGCAAAAGCTCAAAAATCCAGCACTGCACCAGAAGCCAAGGCTTTCCACTTAATACCCCAAGTTAAGGAATTGTTGATCAAGCTTGCTTGATCAACTATGTTGAGTGTGATGAAAGCCTAAAATGTGCAGTTTGTTCAACCTTACAGTGTCCCTTTTGTTGTGATTTGCAGGTTTTAACATGTGAAAGCATTCACTACAGCAGTTTGAGATGGCTTCTTCCGTCGAACTCTTGACTCCGTTCAATTTCCATTCATGGAAAGGAGATATGGAGATCTAGCTACATGCTAGAGGACTCTACTGGGTCACTATGGACATTGAAGAAGAGCCTACTCATGTGATAGACAAAGCTAGATTCTTGAACAAGAAAGATGAAGCATTCGGATTCTTGTGCCTCTCTACTTCTCGGGATCTTGTTTTCCATCTCTCGGAATTGAAGACTCCAAAGGAAATTTAGGACAAATTGGACACCCTGTATGGAAAACAAGATTATTTGAGAGTTTAATAGCTTGAAAACGAGTTGATGTCTCTCCAACCTTCCAATTTTGAGACATTAAATGATTTTTTCACAAAGTTCAAGCACATTGTCTTACTATTGAAGCAGTGTAAGGTGGAGAAGGAGGATGATCAGCTCATCCTCACCATTCTCTCCAAACTTGAAGCTGATTATTCGGTGTTTGTTTCTACATTCCGTGCGGGGAAGCTCACAACCCCTAGATGGAAGAGGCCTTCACTTAATGCCTTCATTGAGTCCCTAACAAGTGAAAATGATAAGCTTGTCCAGATGGGGATCATCAGATATTCTGGTGATCAAGCCCTCTATGCCTCAGAGCCCAAAGATCTGTAGGGTAAAGGAAAGCAGCAAAAGAACCCAAAAACCAAATTTGAAGCTCCTAAGCCTAAAGTTGAAAACCAGCAGCATGAAGAGCCTTCCGGCTCGAAGAAGAACAAAAGCAAAGGGCATCATGGAAAGGAAAAAGTCAAGTGCTCATACTGCGGGAAGGGATTCCACCCTGAACATGCCTGCATGAAAAATAAACTTGATGAAGCTACTTCTCTTCCTGAGAAAAATCACATCAATCTTCTGGAAAGCTTTCGGAGGAGAGATCGACAAGATCAGGAACCACGGCATGAACGAGGTCATGCTCTCATGGCAAGCACTTCGAAGTCCAAATCTCTCTTGATAGATTCTGGAGCTTTGAATCACATGATGGATGAAAGAGACTCTTTCTCTTCTTTGGATACTATAAAATCCATTCCCATCCACATGGGAGACGACTCCACAATCATATCTGAAGGACAAGGTACTGTAGATCTTGAGCATGGTTATTTTTCCAATGTTCTGTATGTACCATCTCTTGCATCAAACCTCCTAAGTGTTTATCAAATGACACATACGGGAGTTCCCAAGAGAGTCTTCTTTAGCTGATATGATGTAGATATCACTAAACTTGCATCCAGAAAACTTGTAGCAAAAGGCCTTGCAAACCATCATGCAAAAGCCCGCGAGTTCTCCCATTTTGTGGCAGATGCAATGCTCACCGCATTGTTGACTCATGGAAATGAGGTTAGTAGACTGTGGAATTAGAGTTTCAGCCACCTGAACTTTAAATACTTGCAACAATTACAGAATAATTCTATGGTTGAAGACCTCTCGGTCATCAAAGCTACCACCGGAATTTGCAAGGGTTGTGTTGTTGGCAAGCACCCTGAGCATAAGTTCAATCAGGGGAAGGCAAGCCAAACATCATGCATCTTGGAACTGATACATTTTGATATCAGTGGTCCCATGCCTATCACATCCATGAATGGATCAAGGTACTTTCTCACTTTCATTGATGACTTTTCCAGATACACATGGGTCTTTTTTATCAAAAAGAAGTCGGAAGTCTTGGAAAAATTCACTGAATTGAGGGCTTTGATTGAGAATGCATCTGGAAAAAAGATCAAGATTTTGAGATCTGATAATGGTGGGGAGTATATCAATAATGATTTACTGCATATATGTTCCCAAAGTAGTATTTACAGCCAGCATTCAGTCCCCGACACTCCCCAGCAGAACGGTGTAGCGGAGAGGAAGAATCGGTCTCTCAAGGAGATGACCACTTGTATGCTGGAATCAAAGAAGTTGGCTGAAAATTTGTGGGATAAATCCATGCATGCTGCAGAATATATTCATAATAGAGTGCCACACTCATCCATGAAAGGGAAGACCCCTTTCGAAGCATATTTCAGACAGAAGCCGGATGTGTCGAATCCAAGGGTGTTTGGGTCCACTGCATGGGCTCGAATTTCGCTTGATAAAAGTAGGGCATTGCAACCGCAAAGCATCGAATGTCTATTTATTGGATATCCTGATGAATCTAAATGTTTCAAGCTACTGGATATCAGAAAAAAACATATCATCATTGAAAGGAGTGTCATGTTCGATGAGTCTCTTCAAGAGGTAGAACTAGTGAAGGAGAAAACTGTTGAATTTCCTTCCTTTTCTACTGAATATTTGGATGATGGAATTGGGGGTGATGACCCTGATTTGGATACTATGATTTTTGATATTAGTGTATATAAAACATCAGATTCTGAATCAGAACCTGAAGTACAAAATCATCTCCCAACTTGGGCTCGACAGACACTCTCCTCCGCAGGTGATAACATTGGAAATCCGGATGATCCAAGGAGAACCCGGTCTAATTTCCAAAGAGAAGGTATTGCACTCTCTTGTCCTAATTATTTGCTGTCCAAATCTTGTTATTTAATGATAATTTTATATCCTAATTCTTACTACCATGCTCGGAAGGATCCGAGATGGCAAGCTACCATGGACGAAGAGATGAATTCTCTTCAGAAAAACACTACTTGGGAGCTAGTTTCTCTTCCTCCAAGGAGGAAATTGGTTCAATGCAAGTGGGTGTTTCGGAATAAGGTTGCTGCTAATGGCACAACCTGCAAATATAAGGCAAGGCTGGTAGAAAAAGGTTTCTCCTAAGTCCAAGGTGTGGGCTACCATTATACTTTTGCACCGGTTGTAAAAATGGACTCTGACCGACTAGTTTTGGCAATTTCTGCATCTAAGCACTGGGAAGTGCATCATATGGATGTTAAGTATTCCTTTTTGCATGGAGATATTCATGAGGAGATATACATGAAGCAACCTAGGGGCTACATGTATTATCCCAAACTGATATTTTCTTGTTTATGTGTATACTGTAGATGGCTAATAGACTTACTCCTTAATCAAATAGGAAAGCAAACCCTGAACTTTGCATGCATGCAGTTGCACGCAAATATGTGCCCTAGAAAAATACTGAGATGCTATACAATAGGAGAAATCAATGCATGTACATACCAGTATATAGATCAGCTGATGGTGAAGAGACTGGTCCCATCATGCAAGGATTCTGCCGAAGTAATAAGGAGATACACCAAATCGTCCACCACAGGTGAATGCGCCCTCCTCTCAAACTGTATAAGATCTAGAATAAATAAGCAGCTGCTGGAAGCCCAGATGATGTGCACTAGGGTTATAATACCCCTCTGATGATGATGGAAGTAGCATGCTGAAGTTCTGAACCCTGTAGGTAGGAAAATGAATTGCTTTGTCTCTAATCATGGTGACACGGTGTGACGGTGAAACCCTCTGGATGGATGAATAATCAACCTCCCAGAATAACTACTGAATGTAACCTAATGATGAACTAGTGCTGAACCTGGATGATCCAACCTGATGATGAACTAGGGCAGATAGATTTTGCTGCTGAAATACACCAGTTAGCTGAGCATGCGCTCAACCCCAACTTAGCTCGTCGAGCTCTCCAATTCGACTCCACAAATCAATTATCACATAAGTGGCTTCTCCATTCACTTTATCTTTATTTTATAACTTTCAACTGTGAAAACCCTAACTTTTGACCTAATTAGGTCACTTTATATTCTAATTTGCAGTTGACTTGCATGCATGCACAAACCCTAACTTTTGACCTAATTAGGTCACTTTATCTTCAAATTTGCAGTTGACTTTCATGCATGCGCATGGAGACTTAATTGGGTGCATCCATCATTAAATAATGCCTGGATGTCATGCATGCAGGTGGCCTTTGGCTCTAGTGGCCCTCTTCCACCAATGGTGATATAATATTGATGCCCTAGATCTTCTATATATGGCATCAGTCTTCGGCTAATTCCTTGACTGTCAGTACCCGCTCGAACCTATATGAATCACATAGGTTAGTGGGTTGGTCCTCAAATGCCTAAGTAGAAGAGGATATTACAGTCCTCCCCACTTGAAGTTGCTTGTCCTCAAGCAACTGTAAAGCTGGGTGTTGTAATACCTGTTCTGCCTCCCAAGTAGCCTCCTCTATAGGTAGATCTTTCCACTGAACCAGGTAATATCTGATGATTCTGTTCCTCAGTTTTCACTCTCGTACCTCTAGGATGCGCTCCGAAATCAGAACCAATTGCCCCTCGTCATCAAGGGGAGGCAGCTCAAAAGATGTAACAATCTGTTGACCAACCACCTTCTTGAGATTGGAGACATGAAATACGTTGTGAATCTTTCTCTCTTGGGGTAGTTCTAGCTCATATGCTACCTCTCTGACCTTCCAAATTATCTTGTATGGGCCATAGAAACAAGGTTGGAATTTTTCTGCTCCTTTCTTTTTAAGAGATGATTGTCAGTAAGGCTGGAGGCGTAAATAAATGAAGTCTCCCACCTCAAAAATGTGCTCAACTCTGTGCATGTCTGCATATATCTTCTATTGATTCTGAGCAGTCTATATGTTCTCCCTAAGTATCTTGAGGATATCTTGACCCTCCTAAATCCACTCCTTGGCCATGGGGGCCCTGGTATCACCAAATATACAGTTTTCAAAAGTGGAAGCATCATACCCATACAGGGCTTGAAAAGGGGTCATCCTAATTATCATATGGTAGGTGGTGTTGTAACAATGTTCACCGAAGTGTAACCATTTGATCCATGTCCTCTGCTGACCTGATACATAATTTCTCAAGTATCCCTCAATCCATTTATTAACAATCTATGTCTGCCCGTCACTCTGTGGATGATAACTTGTGCTCATGGCTAACTCGGTCCCCACTAACTGGAAAAGCTCTTGCCAAAAGGCTCTTGTGAATTTTTTGTCCCTGTCACTGACAATGGTATTGGGTAACCCATGGAGTCTAAATACCTCTCTAAAAAATAGTTCTGCGACCTGTGCTCCTGAATAATCTAATGATATGCCAAAGAAGTGAGCAAACTTAGTCAATTTGTCCACTACTATGTATAAGCAGTCTCTGCCTTGGACCTTGGGCAACCCAGTAATGAAGTCCATAGAAATGCTCTCCCATTTCTTCTTGGGAATAGGTAAGGGATGTAGTAAACCAGTCGGGTGGGTGTGCTCTATTTTGTTTTGTTGGCACAAGCTGCACTCCCTCACATGTTGTATCACATCTTTCTTGAGGCCCTTCCATGAGAACATTTCTCTAATCTGTCTATAGGTCTTGAGAAACCCCTGATGCCTTGCTAATCGTGAATCGTGCAATGCCTGTAATATTTTCTTCTTGAGGGGAGACTCTGGAACCTAGAAGATTCTATTTTTGTAGTATATGATATCATCAATGACCCTGTACCTATCATCCTGAATCTTTCCATCCAATAGCTCGCAAGCAAACTTATCTTTGGAGTACTCAACCAAAAGATGAGACCTCCAATCTGATGAGATGCTCATAAGGGATAAAGTAGTTGGTCGTCTAGAAAGTGCATCGGCCACTACATTGCTCTTCCCCTTTACGTACTCAATCTCGAAGTCATAAGCCTGAATTTTACTTACCCATTTCTGTTGTCTCTCATTTAGCTCTTTCTGCTCTAGGAAGTATTTCAGGCTGTTGTGATCTGTCTTAACCTTGAACCTGGCACCTACTAAGTATTGCCTGAACTTGGTTAGTGCATGGAGGATAGCTAACATCTCTTTGTCATATAGCGAATAGTGGCGCTCATAGTCTTTGAGATTCCTGCTCTCAAATGCAATGGGGTGGTTATTCTGCATCAAAACTGCCCCAACTCCCTCTCCTAAAGCATCACATTCTAACACAAAGGATTGAGAAAAGTATGGTAAAGCTAATACTGGGCATGATCTCATTACCTCCTTCATTTTCTCGAATGTTTGTTGTGCTGCCTCCAACCAACTAAATGCTCCCTTCTTGGTAAGATCTGTGAGGGGTGCAGTCATCTGTGAGAATCTGCTGACATACCTCCTGTAGTAGGTGCAAAGGCCCAAAAAGCCCCTCAAGTCTGTCACATTTTTAGGTGTAGGCCAATCCAAAATTGCCTGAATCTTCTCTAAGTGCACCTGGACCCTGTTGGCCCCTATCACATGTCCTAAGTACAACATCTCCTACATTCCAAACTCACACTTGGACATTTTGGCATATAGTGACTGCTCTTGTAGAATACCAAGTACTTCATCAAGGTGTCCCAAATGTTCTTCCCAAGTCTGACTGTATATCAATATGTCGTCGAAGAATACCAGAATATATTTACGCAACTGTGTCCTAAAGATATGGTTCATGCATGATTGGAAAGTAGCTTGTGCATTAGTGATCCCAAATGGAATCACTAGAAACTCATAATGTCCATAGTGGCAACGGAAAGTGGTCTTTGGAACATCCTATTCCCTGACCCGAATCTGATGGTTCCCTGAGCGAAGATCAATTTTGGAAAAGTACTTTTCCCCCTGTAGTTCATCCATTAACTCATCAATCCTAGGGATGGGATACCTGTTCTTTATGGTCTTCTTATTGAGTGCCCTATAATCAATGCACATGCGTAAGGTTCCATCCTTTTTCTTTACTAGCACTACTGAAGATACAAAGGGACTGGAGCTAGGTTTGATGTATCCCAACTTGAGTAGTTCCTTGATTGTACTCTTGATCTCATCTTTATACCTCTTGGGATGTCTGTAAGGACTGGTGATAACTGGTTGGGTCCCCTCCTCTAACTCAATAATGTGCTCAAATCCCCTATTTGGAGGTTGACCTGCTGGAAGGTCTCCGAATACTACCTTGTGCTTCTGTAGTAAGGCCTCTATATCTACTGGATGTTGTGTGGCCTCATCTGGTGGTTTTCTGAAGGTAACCATACACTTTGCAACCCACTCAATATCTCCCTGCTGGAGTACTACCTCCATCCTGTGTGATGTCACTACTGTCGGAGGATATGTATTCATCCCTCTCAATACCACCTTCTATCCTTCTACTCCTATCGAATACAACCACTGAACTCCTAGTACCACATTCATTTCAGGTACATCTACCACATAGAATGTCTCTATCACTGTATAATTCCCAAGCGTTACCTTTAATTTAGGAATCCTATGACTACACTCCATGGTGTGACCTACTGCTGCTACCAAAAACCCATCAAAGCTCTCAGTCTGAATGTCTCTCTTTTTAACCCATGCAGTATCAATAAAGTTGTGGGATGCCCCACCATCTATCAGTACTCCCACTCTATGGCCCTCTATGGTACCTCTGATCCGAAGAGTGTGGAATCTAGGAACCCCTGTCATGGTAGCAATGGTACCTCTTGAGGCCTATCCCTCAACAACTATCTATGTTGTCTCTCCCTCCTCCTAATCCTGGTAATCCTCATCCTCCTCACTATCGGAATAAGCCTCCATGTAGTAGGCCTTTCCTTTTCCTGAACATCTGTGACCTGGTATCCATGGTTCCTAGAAAGTGAAACATAACTTTTTTCTTCTAAGTTCCTGTCGGGTATCATTGTCCATCCATTATTTCTTGGGCCATGGTTTCCTTTCTTTATCTTTAATAGGAACATTGGTCCTGGGAGGAAACCTGTTTTGGGCACTACATCCTGAAAGTCTCTAGTCCATCTGATGGCATCTACTAGGGTGGTGGGCCTATAAGACTTTACCCATCCCCGTAAGGGTTCAGTGAGAACCTCAGTGAATAACATAATCAACCTGCTCTCTGATATGTATGTGACCATGACTGCTATCCTATGAAACTTAGAAATAAAAGCATATGCACTCCCTGTCTGCTTGAACTATGCCAGCTCCCTAAAGTGTACCTCTGGATCCTTTTGATCAAACCGCTCAATGACCCTCTGTGTAAAATCTGTGTATGAGGTGATGGTGTTGTGACCTAGTGTCACTAACCCGTGGTACCACCACTCATGTGCTTCTCCGTCCAAATGAAAAGTAGCCAATTTAATGACATATGTCTCAATCATGGGGTTGAGCTAGAAGTATGTATCCAACTTCTGCACCCAATTCCTAGCTCGGACACCCCGAGTGCCCTCAAAGGTAGGGATAGTCAGTTTCCCTACGGTGCGTTGTAACTCATAGTTCTGGGTGAATGGCCTATTGTAAGCTTTGGGTTTGTTCTTACTTTTAAAGTGGCAGAAGCCAATGAAGGTCATGGCTGAATGGAAGTCCTCTCCTAAAGCCCTATATTCTCTTAGATAGGCACTCATGGGTTCTTCTGGTTTTGCTTGTGCTAGAGGCACTGCAGCTGGACTATCTAAGAATTAAGGCATGGTAGGTCGGAAAGGTTTGTATATATGGGGATGGATCTACATGTTGGTATGTAAGTGCTCTCTACTACTGCTGGTGGATACCCTATCACTGTTGGGAAATAAGGGACTATGTGGGGTGGGCCCATTCTTCTCAGTCATTTGCCTGAAGGTGCTCATCATTTATTTTTTCCCAGTGGTGAGTTTTATGGCTGATATGAGACTGTCGAAAGCTATTTTATCATCATCGGCCATTGTTTCTTTGCCTTTTTCAAACTGATACTCTTTGTTCCCCAAATCTATGTCCTCTAACTCCTCTTCTCTGTCTCTATACCTCTGTCTCCTGTGAGTAATGTTGTATGGGTCTCCTGGATTCATTTATAATTTTTGCATTCCCACGGCTGGCAAGGAAAATAGCTCTGATACCACTGTATTATCCCAAACTGATATTTTGATGTTTATGTGTATACTGTAGATGGCTAATAGACTTACTCCTTAATCAAATAGGAAAGCAAACCCCAAACTTTGCATGCATGCAAATATGTGCCCTAGAAAAATACTGAGATGCTATAAAATAGGAGAAATCAATGCATGTACATACTAGTATATAGATCAGCTGATGGTGAAGAGACTTGTCCCATCATGCAAGGATTCTACCGGAGGAATAAGGAGATACACCAAATCATCCTCCACAGGTGAATGCGCCCTCCTCTCAAACTGTATAAGATCTAGAATAAATAAGTTGCTGTTGGAAGCCCAAATGATGTGCACTAGGGTTATAATACCCCTCTGATGATGATGGAAGCAGCATGTGGAAGTTCTGAACCGTGTAGGTAGGAAAACGAATTGCTTTATCTCTAATGATGGTGACACAGTGTGACGGTAGAACCCTCTGGCTGGATGAATAATCAACCTCCCGAAATAACTGTTGAGTGTAACCTAATGATGAACTAGTGTTGAACCTAGATGATCCAACCTAATGATGAACTAGGGCAGATAGATTTTGTTTCCGAAATACACCAGTAAGCTGATCATGCGCTCAACCCCAACTTAGCTCGTCGAGCTCTCCAATTTGACTCCACAAATCAATTATCACATAAGTGGCTTCTCCATTCACTTTATCTTTCTTTTATAACTTTCAACTACAAAAACCCTAACTTTTGACCTAATTAGGTCACTTTATCTTCTAATTTGCAGTTGACTTGCATGCATGCACATGGAGACTTAATCAGGTGCATGCATCATTAAATAATGCTCGGATGTCATGCATGCAGGTGGCCTTTGGCTCTAGTGGCCCTCTTCGACCCAATGGTGATATAATATTGATGCCCTAGATCTTCTATATATGGCATCAGTCTTCGGCTGATTCCTTGACTTTCAGTACCCACTCGAACCTATAGGAATCACAGAGGTTAGCGGGTTGGTCCTCAAATGCCTAAGCAGAAGAGGAAATTACACTACATTTCTTATCCATCTTTGTTTTCCAAACTAAAGAAGTCACTATACGGGTTAAAACAGGCCCTAAGAGAGTGGTATTCCAAAATGGATGCCTTCCTTCTCTCGCAAAACTTCCAAAGGTGTAAATCAGATCCGAATGTGTATATACATCAGTATGATGGTCATTTGATTATTATTTTTTTATATTTTGGTGACTTACTGATTACAGGTAGCACAGTCACTTATATTTCAGTCATCAAAACTGCTCTCCACAATGCATTTGAAATGAGCGATTTGGGGCTCTTGAAGCAATTTCTGGGGCTCGAAATTGAGCAAAATATTGATGGGATAATGGTCATTCAGTCCAAATACATATCAGACATTTTATTCAAGTTTAACATGGCTGACTGTAAGGCTGCACCATTCTGTTTCCTTTCAGGGATCATCCTTGAAGAAGGAAAAAGTACACCTCCCATGAATTGCACTATTTATCGACAGCTGATAGGTAGCTTGCTCTACTTGACTCATTTCTTGGTATGACATCTGTTATGCCATGAATGCTGTGTCAAGATACATGCAGAAACCTCATGATATTCATTGGAAGGCATGCAAGAGGATCCTCCAGTATATTCAGGGAACCAGGACCTACGGCATTCACTATGTTGTAAACTCTGAGCTAGAGCTAGTTGGTTACACGGATTTTGATTGGGTGGGTGATCCTATTGATTGGAAGTATACTTTTGGATATGTCTTCATGTTTGGTGGTGGCCCCATTTTCTGGTCTAGCAAAAAGCAGGCCACCATAGCATTGTCTTCAGCAGAGGTTGAGTACCGAGGAGCGGTGAATGCTTCCATCCAAGCTGTTTGGTTGCAAGGAATTCTTTTAGAGTTTGACCTTGGTATTACTTTGTCCACTATCCTCTTTTGTGACAATCAAAGTGCTATTAAGATATCCAGAGATCCATTTACCAGGAAGAGGACCAAGCATGTAGAGATACACATGCACTATATCAGGGAATTAGTGCATGACAGGACCATCATTCTGCAATACTGTCCTACTGATGAGCATATTGCAGACATATTCACCAAGAGCTTTTACGAAAAGAAGTTCACTTACCTTCGTTCACTATTGGGGGTGAGTTCGTCATGGTGATCAAACTAATTTTAGTGTTCAGCTTGGGGGGGGGGGTTTCCCACTGGGTTTTCCCTCTTTTCCTCACTTAGATTTATTTCTGAGCATTATTTGAGTTACATTATTGTACAGGGTGACCTATGTCCTTTGTTGTTGGGGCCCTAGCATTTTCATGCACTTTATTTTACTTCTCCTGAGTATAGCTTAAGGGGGGGTGTTGGAGACATTTACCCAACATGCACACTTAATTTGGTCAATTTGGCCTTGTTAAACCACTATCCTAAGTTTTATTGACGTATCGGCATCAGATGAGCACACTATGACATCAGCATGAGCACACCTATGCCTACCTTCAATCAAGGAGGCCAACTAAGCCTTCTCCTACATTCAGGGAGGCTAACTGGGCTTCCTCCTTCAAATAAGGAGCACTCCAGGGGTAATTTGAGTGTCATAAATGCACCTAATTACTAAACTAATTGTTACAATCAGTTAAGCGAAGTGGTGAAGGCACCTCCACCCATTGATTCCCTGCCCAAGCTTGTCATTGCCTTGCGAGCTTTCCATTGATATGGAGGATTGAAGTGGTGGAGGCCTAGGTGTAGGAATCGATTTCTTGATTTTGACGGGGTGCCAACATAGTTTGTCACTTATATCTATGTTTATAATTAATAGAAATATCCATTTCTCATCCATTGCATGTGTAAATATGAATATTCTTATCCATGGATGCAGTTTCTTTGATTATATTTGTATGGATTTATATATGCTAGAGTAGTTCTAACACTTAATATCTATCATGCTTGTGTGTTTCGTTGTTGTTGAGAATGGAATGTAGGTACAAGTGTGATTGAAATCTCAACGGGGATTTACTACGAACATATGGAATAAAGTACGCTTATCATCCCTTGGTGTTATCCTTCAACTATTTTGCATATGGAAATGGATCGATTTCTGGTGTCATACTGTCTGTTGTGGTCCACCCCAAGCCATGGGAAGTTTTCTCCGAAACACACATTCATACAAGCAGATTCTAAATGATACATCTTGATTATTCTTGCACCTAGTAATGGAAAGTGTGATTGACATCGTCAAATTCACAATCCCTTTACGCCATCCCATACTCTTAAAGAGTATAGTTGCTTCCTCATTCATTATGTAATCTCTTATGAGATTAATTTTAAACTTACTCCAATCCTATTTTATAACATGCACATAAGTGAACTAGGAAACAAGAGGTCTTATTATAATCTAATATGTTCATGATCGTAATATCTTATGGAATGACACTACCACCATCGCTAGGGTAGTGCCTTCTAGACTTAAACAAGTTATAATACATGGGGTCTCATCAAGAGCCAACATGCTCATCTTCCATAAGTTTTGTTGAATGATAATGTCACTATTTGATCACCAAGTCAAGACAGTAGTTCCCAATTTCTCTTTACGGATGCAAATTTTGATAAAGATTGGATAGCAATATATTTTTAACTAATGGCTAGGACCCAAGACACTTTTTGGTTAAAGGAAACCCTTTCAAGGCTATGAACATCCGCTGGAAGCAGTGGCAATGATGATGGTATTGGGGGTCAAACTAAATGATGATTGTTGATTAGCATGAATTGTTTATATTTGTGGTTAGCTTTGAAAAATGTGTTCATTATACTTCTCCTACTTATTTTTAACTTTTGTACTCATGAAGGATAGTTGTAAGGAAATCTATTTGTTGTTGTGGATGGATAAAAAATATTTTGAAAAGTTCATTACATGGGACTCATAAATCATGACTAAGATTCATTTTATTTGAAAGTATTCATCTTTATGTATTTTTGTTCATTTTTCTTGTTAAATAATGAGCCAAAGATAATTGGTTCATCTAGCTAGGTGCCATTTTTTGTCACCCGAACAACCCCCCTCAAAATTCTCACAAATTTTAAAGGCCCCCATTTCAAATTTTGTAAACATTGCTTTTTTTTCCTTGGTATGTTTTAAGTGATTTCATATTTTGGTTTGATAGCTTTTGCATGTTCAGGTTTTGGTGATTCGATTGATCTATGTTTTGTTGGTCCTTTTATGCTTGGTCATTTGATTATGTTTGCATTTGAGGTCATCTGAGTTGGTTAAATGCTTTCGATTGGCTTGTTTGGTGTGATTTCATATTTTCATTGATATCCTAGCCTTCATTTGATAAATCGATAAGTAATAATCTTGGCATACTTGAATTATTTGAGTGATTTCTTATTTAGATAACTTTGATTTATATCTTCAAAAGGGGAACAACAAAGAATGAGACCATTCTTGTTTAATTTTGATTCTAATTTTTTTATGAAATTATATGTTATCCTTTTATGAAATTCAAAATTTTTACGAAACATCTAGATAATTTATTTTAAACTTAATTTAAATTTAATACTATGTTTTTAAAAAATCATTATTGAAAATCAATTTCTCTAATAAATTATTATTATTGTCTATATATATTACATCTTCCCTGTCGAGCTCTAATCTAACTGTCAAGCTTCTATTGCAGAAAGTGATGGAGCATCGCAAGGAAATCAAACCCAAACAACCAAAAATGGTACTCAAGCCTCCAAGACTGGACAAGAACACTCCATGTGATTTCTTTGACGGGGCAAGTCAAGGAGAACCACTACTAGGAGGAGCAACATGCATTCTATATATGAATGAGATGTCCAAAACAGAGATCCTTTTTGCCCCAGGTCAGGGCACCAACAACAAGGCAGAGCTATCAGCATTATGGTCAGTCCTCAAAATTGCGATTGAGAAAAATGTCAAAATTTTACAAATATGTGGGGACTCAAAACTGACCATTGATCGGGCCAATGGCAAGCTGCAAATAAATGCACCCCATCTATAGCACCTGTTACATGCAATAAAAAGTCAAGTGGAAAGCTTTGATTCACTCTCTTTTCAACACACCTACAGGGAATTGAATGAAGATGCAGACAAGCTGTCCAAAGATGCCTTATTACTACCGCTACGAATAACGCTGATCAAAGATTATGAAAATAATCTTCTGATAAATCAATATATAAGGCTATGAAAAAGAAGCATGTATATGTAATGTAGCTCTTTGATTTTTGGTGCATCCAAAACAGGCTCATGAGGCAAGACTTTGTGTCTTTTGATGTAAGCCGACAGGCCTATGACGTAAGGCTAGGGAAAGCCAACAAACTTTATGTAAGTCCCTAGAGTACAGCCAACGTTATTCAGTGTAAATAAAGAGATTTTTTCCCAAAGAAATATATATATATTACATCAAAATTAATAAATAAATTATAAACATTGTCTATATATATATATAAATTAATAAATAAATTATCAACATTGTCAATATATATATTACATCAAAATTAATAAATAAATTATAAACATTGTCTATATATATATATAACACTTTCTCATTATAAAAATATTTGATACAGGGTTGGATGGGTCAAAAACGTTAGTTTTACCGAGTGAGATAAAAATAAATGAAGTACATATCATGCAAGGGAAACACAAACATCACAAAGGGAGAATTTTTATCTTCCTTTCTCCTTTTACATTTTAAAGTGATTCGTTTAATGAATGTAATTGTTTTCCTTCTGTAGTTTTTTTTCTTTTTTGTTATTAACACGATTTCAAAATATAGGTTTCGTAGCAATGGAGATAATGAGGAACATTATAAGTTCAATAGAAAATAGAATAAATTTACAGAACATAGCAACTTTGCAATTTATTTTAACGTTGAATATGTGGCAGTTAGTGTTGAATATGCATAGTCATTGTCGCCAATGCAAGATCAAAGTAGCGTGGACTCTCTTTATGACACACAACATGGAAAAATTTATCTTATCATCACAACATGGAAAAATTTATCTTATCATCACAACATTGTGAGTTTTCCATGATTTTTTTTGTAGATGAAACATTTTCAGACTGTAAACTAAAGCGAGATCTCTACAGAAAATCCAATCAAAATTTGAATATTTGGTTTACCAGAATACTAACGCCTCTGCTCAGGATAAAGTATGTAGCTAGAGGGTTTTTACTGCAAAGTGGGGGGACAAGCGTTCTCAATACACTAGAAATTGAATGTATTCGTTTGTTATATCTTTCCCTTCTGTGATTGCCATTTGAAAGGACTAGGATAAGAGAGCGTTATTTGTAGGATATAGATCAACATTTTTGGAGTAGTGATGTAATGGAAGTCATAGTTTTTCTAAATTTTGTGAGAATGTCTTTAGCGGTATGAATAAAATTATTTTTCATGTTTTTTTATTCATTATTTTTTCAATAGAATTTGAATTAACTGTGAAATGTGATTCTATTAGTTTTTTCATATTTTTTTGACGGTTTAAATTCTTTAAAAATGTCTTTAAGAAAAAATTGAATTATTTTATAATCGAATTTGTGTACTATAAACATGTTTAATTTGTATAATCATAATCTTCAACTAATCATTTGGAATGTCTTCTTTTAGTTAGCCTTAGATATTGATTTGTTTATATTTGTTATAATTGAATAACACAATGTCTTCCATTATTTTTTATGATTACAGGTTTAAAACATAAGTTGAATTCTCCAATTTAATCATTTGGCTCCTGGGATAGGATTAACTTTTGGTGTATTAACTTCATTAGCATTAAATAATGCATTCAACATTTTGCATCTAGTATTTTTGCATTCGGTAACTGTATAATATTCAACTTTCTAAGTCATTATTGGGACTTTCCAAGAAGCATCTTTGCACATTTGTATATTTCTTTATATTTATTGCATATTTTTATTTTTAGATTATTTTAGTGTTTTAATTTGTTTAAACTAGTGTAGTTTTTATCTTTATTTAATTAGATTGTTTTGGATTTTAGTTAGTTTAAGCTAGATTAGAGTTAGTTGACCAATATAGTTGTTAAACCCATTGAATGCAGCTACTCCAAAATACTAGGGGTTGCTAAACACCCCCGGTTTGGGTTGTCACTCCCTTGTTGAGCATAACGCATATGTTTCAATCAACAAAATGATGCTAAAAGGAGGGCCATCTAACAATTAAGGTCATTTGAGCTAGTTCTTTAATTTAATTATTTTATAATGGCTCTAGCCGAAACTCTTTTATAGAAAAAAAATTTCTAGGAAAAATAATTTTGATCTTCCAATAGAGGTAGTTAATTTATTGATAGAAGTGAAATTCAAAGGTGAGGGAGAAACATTAGCCCAAGGGCATGTTCTACAATTTGTTTATAATTGTATTTCTAACCAAATTGCCAATCAAGATATTATGTGCAGATTGTTTGCTATCACGTTTTAAGGACGAGTTAAAAATATGGTTTGAAACATTACCTCCCGCTTCTATCCTTTCTTTAGAACAATTTATAGATCATTTTCACTTTCTTTTGGGCATTATGATTTTTGTATATTGTGCAACAAATTGAATGATCTTACAAGACGAAAAGTAGAACCATTGGAAAATTTTGCTACTAGACTCTTACATCTCTATTGTATATTTCCTTTGAAAGATATTCCTCTTTTGCAAGAGTGGTTTCAACACATTATTTCTCTTTCACATAAATATGATAAATTAGTTTTTTTTTAATCTAAATCATATACTAATAATTATTCACTAGTTGGTTTAGATTTCCATCGAGAACTCGCAGATTTAAAAATGATAGAATGACTTCCTTCACTTTGATGGATATGGATCATAATGAATGTGATACTTAGGAACCTAAATGTAAATTGTGATATGTCCATATATTCTTATGAAAAAAAAATTGAATAGTCATGGAGAAGGTCAGCATATCTTCAGGATTGAAAGAGATTCGATCTAACATTAATAGTAAAGATTATTATTCTAGTGTAATTAAAGAGATTTAAGATCAATCTTTCAAGAAATCTAATACTGAAAGTTATTTCAACTCACCATTAGATCTTAAATCATTTCATTTTTATGACTCTTTTGATTTGCTCTCACAATTACCCTTTTATAATGAATGTGATTATGTTTTCAATAATATTCATGCTCACATTTGCTAAGGGAGCATAATATGTAGGGTGATCAACTTAATTTAAAAGAAGAAAAGAATCATCAATTGAAACCACCCATTGACTATTCTTTAGAAGAAGAAATCCCTTTTCAAGAACCTATTTGTGAAAATAATTTTTCCCTAAGAGTTGCATTTGATGTTCTTAATTCCTCTTCTTATTTGATAAAAATTCTATTCAAATAGGTGTTCTATATTTTTCTAATTTTAATTTTGCATTGTTAAACTCCAAAGAGATACGAGTTAATAATCATCTACATATAGAACATTAAGAAGATCCTTCTTTTTATCATGAACCTTTGTATTCTTGTCAATCTTCTTTGCAGGAATTAGGAAATATTATCATAGGTAATTTTCACAATTTTCCTTCTCTTGATTCATTTAATGCCTCATTCACTAAAGAATCATTTTCCTCTCATAATCAATTATTTGAGGTTAAAAGTTCTCATGAAACATGTGATCTTAGTGGTTATGGTATTGATATAAATATTCTATCTAATTCTTTGCTTATATCATCTTATATTTTTAATTCATCTCAAGTAATTAGCCAAAAAGCAATTTGATCCCATGAGGACTCTTAACAAAATCATCCAATTTATGATGATTTTCCATATATTTAATTAGAACAAATTGAGTCTGATTTTGATGAACTTCTACGAGATAATATTCATAAGGAGAAAATTGTACATGAAGAAGTTTTGGATTCTCAATATAATAATATCAAATTTCCTTCAAAGGGTTCATTTCATTGTATAAATATTTCAAATTATTTTACTTATTCTTAAAATTTCCATTGTACATATTATGATAGGATTGCAGAGTAGATAGAGAGTTCTTACCATGCAAAAGATGGTAAGGCTCTATTTCCTTTGTTTGTACATAAACTGCAAGACGTAAGTATGATGTATTTGTTTTTTTATTTTGGAGTGCTTCAATTCTTGTTTTTGGCATTCAATTTTATGGTTTTTGCAAGGTTGAAGATGCTTCTATCGCTGCATTGGAAGTACAATTTCACTTAGAATTATGATCAAAGTAGTATAGGATAGGATTTAGGTGTACGTTAGTTAGATTAGTTTCTTAGTTTTTTTAATTTTGTTTTGATCATTTAAATAAAGCGGTTACAGAGACTTCTAATTTTCAAGCTCCAGACAATACTTCATCAGATTTGTTCAATGAAGTCTTTATTACCTTCTTTTTTCTTTTTTCTTTTTTCTATTTATATACTTGCTTATAATAACTTTCATTTAATATTCCTTTTAAGTCTAATCTTTAATTTCATAATATTTTAACTTAGTTATATAATATTAAAAATATTTAAAAAACAAGAACTTGTAAAGCAATATGATAAAGAAGTTTATAAGTTTTCACAACTTTCTTGATATATATTTAAGTAGATTAAGCTTTCAGTTCTCTTTAAATCACTATTGTAATGTGATATATATTTAAGTAGATTAAGCTTTCAGTTCTCTTTAAATCACTATTGTAATGTGATATATATTTAAGTAGATGAATTTTTGTGTTCTCTTTGAATTAGTATTGTAATTACACATTAGTTTAATAACTTTCCTAATAAAATGTCAAATTGATTAGATACCATCTCGTGCATTTCCATTTATATTTATAACCTTCTACTCACAATTTTCATGTATTTCCATTTATATTTATAAGCTTCTACTCACAATTTTTGTATTAAGAAAAGACCTATGTTAAACAAATTATAGAGATTAAACTTCAAAGTTATAACTTTAATCTTCATTTAATTTCGTCTTTTAATTTAAAATTCTGATATCTTATACTCCTTTCATTTTATGCGAAGGTAATTCATATAAGCACTAGATTAATTTAGGTTGTGAGTACTTTTTTCATTTCAATTAGATTTGTTTGTTTTCATTTTTCTTTAAAGTTGGGGTGATTAAAATATATTTTCTTAGCTTTAGGATTAATGAGTTTTCCTTTATGAATTTTGGTTTGATAATCATAAGTTTTGGGGCTAGTAAATGGTATACATAAAATCAGTTTTTCTAATTCGATTTGACAAGATAAACTAAGTCAAGAATGTAATATTTTCAAGTCTATAAATGAGATTGTGTTTAGTCTATTTGTGGTGTCATGCTTCTGAACTTTGGAAATGTTTGCCATTTGTTGATGGAGATGTTGCGATTATTGTTGAAGGAATGTCGATGTTTCGAGCCATAGACTGGATCAGCTTCAGGACAAAGTTTGATTCCAAGAAATTTACTCTCTTTCTAAATATATAGATATATAACACTCATGGTTTTCCTAAGGATAGCTGACAATGTTATCAAGGACTAAGGTTTTAACTTATTATAAGCCAACTTCATTAATTAACTAATGAATTCATTAATTAATTTAAATCATTTGATTTAAGGTTTTGGCTCATCATAAGTAAGCCCTTGAATTTAAGTAAGCATTGGAAACCAAGTGCAACTTATGATGAGTTCATCATCTTGGTTTAGGCAATTAGGGTTTTTAGCTATTTCGATGGCTTCCTTTATCCTTATTTTGGAATAATTGTTAACTTTTGCCATAATTTTCATGTTTTCAATTTTAATTGGATGCTTAGTTTTGTGAGAATGTTCTGCTAAAGCTGACTTATGAACTCTATCCAATCATATGTTCACATTGTGTTCCTTGTTTTGAGCCAAGTTATGGCTCGAGACGTTGACATTCCTTCAACAATAACCGCAGCATCTCCATCAATAAATGTCAATGAACAACACTGTGAAATCTCATCCAATTCTATTGTATCCCGATTTGGAGCGGGTATCTTGAGAAACCATTCCAAAATTCATCGTGATCAAGCATGCAGTGAAAAACCCTCAAAATGATCAGTTTTTTTTTTCAAATGAGCTATATGTTGATCAAGGACCAGATAAAAACGATATGTGCTGCTAGATCCAAGCTGGATCATGAGCTCTTAGACTTACACTTGCATATGTCAAACACCATTAATATAACCAGTTGGGATCATTGGGATAGAAACTTGATGAGGAGAGTGAGATGGTCCACGATGAGACGGTCCGAAAACTATAATCTAAATTTAACATAATTTTAATGGAGAGCATTCCAACACAAAGCAATCAAATAGGTTACAAAAAAAAATTATGTTTTGGATTCTCTAAACAACCGAGCCAACAATACAAAACAAATAAAAATAGTAAACATTAGCAATAGAAATTTGTGTTTACGCCGCTACACAATCTTAGAAAACTCATAAAATTAGTTAAAGATCCCATTGATCCCAAGTTACACAATGTGTGTATCAGATTCCATGTGAATGCGAGAAGTCGTACATAGGGGAATTATTCAAAAAGAAGGACAAGGGACGACATTGAAATAGTTGAAAACCCTAATTGCCTAAATCGTCAATGTTGCTTAGGGTTTTATGGGGTCGAAGAATGACGGTTTGAGGAAGGGCATAGAAGGGGCTCTTGTGGGCAATGTGGGTGAACAAGAGAAGGTCGCACCTCTGGGGTCAGTTGGAAGTGCTATCGAACCACGAGAACAAAGGGATTGTTCTAGCCCAGTGGAGAAGGTATTTGCACCTTCTTGTTCCAGTGGCGAGGAGGAAGGTCGACAGGGCATTAAGGGGGCTTGAAAGTGGAGGAAAAAATGGCCCAAGATGACTCTAGTTATTAACTATGTGGTTGGGGAGGATATCAGCTGGGAGAGAATGGAATCGATGGATAAATTGTCATTGGTTGGGAGTTTTATGGGCAAGTCGGTCTCTGTCGGAGCAGTGTGCAAGTGGGTCAAGGATTGTTGTATGGGGGATTTGGGGGCTATTCCAGAGGTGGAGGGGCTTGTGCGAGAGTGGTATGCCTTCAATTTCCATCATGAAGATCATTTACTGTGGGTACTGAATCACAACTGGTTTTTTGAGCAAGCTCTAGTTTTGTTGAAGAGGTGGCATCCTCGCTTTGATGCAAGTCATGAAAGGGTGGATCTTGTGCCTACCAGGGTTAGGCTTCCAAGACTCCCGTTTCCATTTTGGTATGAAGAACATTTCATCCACATTGGAAATCTGCTAGGCACTTTCTTGGAAGCAGATTACTCATTCAAAGTCACTAAGCTGAAAAGGGTGGCTAGGATCCTTGTCAACATCAACATTAGGAATGGGCATCCAAGTGCTATGCAAATTACATGGCAATGGTTCTCTTATAATCAGATATTGTACTATGAAAATATCCCTTTTCGTTGCAGAGGATGCCATGCTTATGGTCACCCGGTGGTGGACTGCCCTTTGACGGCTCGCTCTAAGATTGGGCGTCAAAAGGAAAGCAACAGTTCTTAGTCAAGTGGTGAAAGGGGAAACATTGATACATATTCATTGCCTACTTCACCTGTGGGACTATAAATAGCTTCTGTGGAACTGGAACCTTGAGGGAGACCTCTGGTGGCTAAAGTGGTCAGACAAGTAGGAGAACCCTTCCTATTCGGTGCTCCTGTTCCTGGTACCTCTTCTTTCACTTTACCTCCGTCCATTCATTTATTTGCAAATCATTTTAATGTTTCGGGTCTTGAATGGGTGGATGGGCTTAAGAAGTTATCTCTGAATCCTATAGAGATTCGGTCACCTATCTCTGTTGCTTGTGTTGAGGAACCCCTCCTGCTGCTTGTGTTGAGGAACCCCCCCAGGACCGATTCTGGAACCGGTTTTGCAAGAACTGATTTCTCCCTATTCTCCTACCGAATCCTCTAATTCAGGTTATTTACTTCGCTCCTGCACTAAAGGTTCTTCAGGAGCTTTGGGAAAAGATCGTGTTGGGATCCCTAGGGGGAGGGGCATAATATCCCTATTAGCCAAGGCTCCGTCCCGTGCTAAAAAGGATGTCTTGGTTGGGAAATAGATTTCAATTGATAGGGAACTTAGAGTGGTGCACGCCCGAAAGAAGGGTAAGAGATGAATATTTTATCCTTTAATTGTCGAGGTATTGTTGGTCCCTAGAAAATATCAGCACTGCGAAGGGTGGTTGAGGTTGATCGTCTTGATATTATGCTGCTTCAAGAAACTCTGGGGGCATGCGTTGAGGTTAACGCTAAGTTGGAAAGTTAGTTTGGTGGCTGGTGTTTTGAGACTTTGGATGTTAGAGGTCGTTTAGGTGGATTGGAAATTGGATGGAATACCTGGATTGCCAAGGTTTTGAATGTTTGGGGAATGGATTTGGTTTTGGGCATGACTTTCAAAGCCCTGGAACATGTGGACACTTTCCGTGTTGTTAATATTTACGGCCCTTACTTAAATAGGATACCCTTCTGGGATAAACTATTTACTAACTCTATGTTGAGGGACGAAAGGATGATTATTGGAGGAGATCTGAATTTCTCCTTGGGGCAGGATGAGGTATGTGGACCTCATGCGCATTCTGATCTGCTGACATATTACTTTCCTAGGAACTTGGTGGAGAGGAATTGGTTGGATGTTGAGCCTCGTGTGCTCAAACCTACTTGGAAATACAACAGATGTGGTGAAGGGAGGGTGGCAAAGAGATTGGATTGGTTTCTAGTAACATAGAAGATTGTGGACAACCACCATTTTATCAGGCAATGGGTGGGGAGAGGTGGCCACTCGGACCACTTTCCTATTTTTATGGAATTTAAGAATGGACCTATAAAACCACCAAGTCCTTTGAAATTTAATAAGACTTGGCTTAAATATGATGGTTTTTTGGCCCTAATATCAAATGGATGGATTCCTTATGAGCATGGGAATGGGAATTTTGTTGCTTTTCAATTTGCAATGAATTTTAGGAATTTGAAGGATGGTATTAAGACTTGGGCGATGGACAAACGAAAAAGGGAGGACCAAGAACTACAACAGATTGAACTGGAACTTTCTGAGATCTATAATCTGAATGGAGGTGGACTGGGGAATCGCTTCAATAAAGAATTTTTGACTCGGTTGGAAGGGAGGCGGATCAATCTACTGATGGAAAGGGAAGAAACATGGAGGTTGAAGAGCAGAGCTACTTGGCTGGCGTGTGGGGATGACAATACAAAATTTTTCCATGCTTATGCCATGGGTAGGAAGGCTGCCAATATTGTTTGGAGTATTGCAGATGAGCAAGGTAATGTTCATGATACTTTTGAAGGCATGGCCTCTACCGGGGTGGAACATTTCAAAAAACTTTATAAAGCCCCAAGCCAGGCATCACTTGCTGAAGTTATTCGCATTGCCCAGGTTTTCCCTAGGTTTGTAGAGGAGGAAGATAATATCGCTCTGATGGAGGAAGTATCGGAGGAAGAACTCAAGGCTATTTTGCAGAGTTTTCATAAGGACAAAATCCCGGGGCCTGATGGTTGGATGATTGAATTCTTTCTGGAACTCTATGAAACGTTGGGTAGTGATCTTTTAAAGGTAGTGGAGGATACCAGAACCTCTGGGATGATCCCGACTAATTTTAACTCCACCTTCCTTGCCTTGATTCCAAAGGTGGATAATCCTGCTTCACTGAATGATTTCAGACCCGTCTCACTTTGTAATTGCATTTATAAGGTGGTCACTAAGGTGATTGCCCGCAAACTGAATAGGATTCTATCTAAACATATCATTGAAGAACAATTTGGTTTTTTGGAAGGGATAATGATGCATGAGGCTATCGGGGTAGCCTGGGAAGGTCTTCACAGCATGAAAACTAATAATATCAAGGGAGTTATTCTGAAAATTGATTTTGCTAAAGCTTATGACAAGGTGAGTTGGTTATATATTCGTTTGTTGCTAACTCATTTAGGGTTTGATATTGCTTTCATCATATGGGTTATGAGCTACATCATTACTGTGTCTTTTTCAGTTCTAATTAATGGTGATGCATCACATTTTTTCCATGTGGAGAGAGGGTTGCCTATTGTCTCCCCTCCTTTTTCTATTGGTGGCAGAGGGCCTTAGTAGATCCATCAAGGAGGCTAATCGAACTCGATCCTTTAATGGTATCTAGATTTCTCCGATTATGCAGCTAACACATTTGTTGTTCGTGGATGATGTTTTGTTTTATGTTCGAGTTCATTGAGGGAATTATGAATTCTCGCTGATATTTTGAAACTTTTCACAAAATCTACATGAATGGAAATTAATGTTGGGAAATCTACGCTAACTACTCATTTGTTAAGTGTAGCTGAGGAGCAGGCATTTTTGGCCATTTTACCTATCAGATTGGAAAGGTTGGAGGTAGGATTGAAATACCCTGGGTTATTTCTAAAACCCAACAATTACAGGAAACAGGATTGGGTTTGGTTGCTGGAAAAACTAGAAAAGAGGATGAAGGTGTGGAGTCACAAATGGTTATCTAGGGCTAGTAAGATGGTTTTGGTCAAATCTGTCTTGGAGGCCATTCTAGTATACGGGATGTCTTTGGCCTGAATTCCAAAAGGCATTCGGGATAAGGCTCGTAGAATTTGTTTTCGGTTTCTATGGAGTGGAAAACAGCAATCTCATGTGACCCCATGGGTCAGGTGGGAGCGTATTGCTATCCCAAAAGGTTTGGGCAAGTGGGGGATCAAGAATATCTTTTTATTTGCTAAATCTCTGGCGGCTAAAGGGGGTTGGAGAATGCTGAAGACTGAGAGCTTATGGACTCGTGTGATGATCCACAAATATATTACCCTAGTTTCGATGGAGGAATGGCTTTGGAACCCTGTGAAATCACATGTTGGGGGTTCAATATTTTGGAAAGTTGTTGTTAAATCAATGGATGTCATAGAGGATAGTCTTGCATGGTTCATCGGGAATGGGAGAAAGCTTAGATTTGGGGAGGATCCGTGGATCGGTTGTATCCAAGAACATAAACTTTGGGAAGATACTATATTGGATTTAAGACAACAGGGAATTTTCTTTCTCTATCAGCTTGCGGGCCCAAAGCAGTTGTATAGGTGGGATCAATATTGGATTCGGGAAAGGGACCTGGGACTTTCTGTTCTGAAAACTAGGGATCTGGAACGGTACATTGGGGCACTACTTCAGGATCAGATCAAACTTCGGGATAGAGAAAATGTCCTTATCTGGGATGCGGATCTGAGTGGGAAATACTCTCCAAAGGCGGGTTATATAAAACTCAGTGCACTAGGTGAGAACAGGGATAAAGCCTGGCGGTGGAAGTCGTTATGGAAAATCAAGTGTCCGCCTAAATCTAGGCTCTTTATGTGGTGTGTTCTGGAGAATAAGGGCCCATGCTGGGATAATTTACAAAAGAGGAGCTTTCAAGGACCAGGATGGTGCATTTTGTGCAAAAATATAGATGAATCGGTTCATCACCTTTTTTTGGTTTGTCCTTATATCATTGCTATGTGGAAGGAATGCACTAAGATTTATGGCCTTCCATGTAGATGGGAAGGAAGTTACCATTCTGTAGGCCTGGGAAAATTGGAGAAGATCAAATGATGAGGATTCTATGAAAGCACTCCCATTGATTGTTATCTGGGGAGTGTGGTTAGCCCGGAATAATTTGATTTTTGCTAAGAAATGTAGTACTCCAGAAATCACGGCTAATCTTGCTGGAGGTATACTCACTACTTTTCCTCAACATATTAGAGTGAGAAACCGAAGGGAGGTCTTAGAGGTGGATATTGATAAGACTGTTCCCTAGGGATTCTTCGATGGTGCGACTCAAGAGAACATTTGTGGGGGAGGTGCTATCCTCTTCCTTAGGAAGGGACATTTCTACAAAATCGCAATGGGGTTAGAAGAAGGCAACAATAACTATGCAGAGTTGTATATTTTGAAACTTCTACTCATCTTTGCAGCAGAGAAAGGGTGTCATTCTCTTAATGTTTTTGGTGATTCTATGAATGTGATCAACTGGATCATGAAGACTCAATTGTGTTGAAATCTGAGGTTGGACAATATGCTTTTTTCTATTTCAGATATTTTAGAAGGTTATGACTCATTTTCCTGCAGACATGTTTACAGGGAAAATAACAGGGAGGCGACGAGGCCTCAAAGGAGGGTCTTCTATTGACATTGGGTAAGTGGAGGAATTGTGAACAGTTAGATGGTACTGTTAAAGAATATTATCATAGACTCTTCATAGAAGGGGTTGCTCAAATTTGAACCTCTACTGTTTTGGCACTGGTTACCTTATTTACAAAAATTTAATTTTGTTACTCGAAAGATGAAATAAAATTATGCGTTTTTCCCCAGGGAAAAAAAAAGTAATGATAAAAAAGAAAAAAATAATATGTTTTATATGTGATATATCATAAAATGTTAAAATTTGAGTTTTTAAATTTTTTAGACATTTAATAAATATGAGGTTAAAACTAGTTTCATAATACGTATATATGAGTAAGTTTAATAGTTACGAACATGTGTTTCTTTTTAAGAAATCATACGTTCAAATTTGGAGGGGATACCATTCCTTAGAAGGTTAAACATTTTATATTTTTAATCTGTTTGCATTTATCATAATTGGAATTTGACTAAGAAATATTTACCTAAATTACAATTTTGAATTAATGAAATAACTATTTTAATATGAAAATGCATTTAACACCTTCAAATACCTTGAGATGTCATTGATTTGGGATTTGAGATGGGAGATGTCTAAAAATCCGACGAATTGGACCGGATTGCCATTTTTTTCCTGGAATCCGACATTTTTTTATTTTGCAAAATTGGAATGTAACTATGTTTTAATCCCAATTTTGATGGTAGAAATGGATTCAACACCCTCAAAACCCCCTGAAGTACCCAAAATTCCAAAACTTGACAGTTGTAACCTAGATTGTTAAAAGTTTCAACCGAATTTTATCAAAATTGACTCAAAAAAATGAACATATTCCGACCTAAATCATAGAATTTTTAGACTATGCATTTGAGATGGTGTGGGTCTCTATTTATCATTCATAGCTTCATGGCTACTAAATAATAGGGAAGAAAGAGATGAGCTTTGATAAAGTAGGTGGATGTAGTGATGAGCTTGGATGTAGGTTTGAGATGAGATGCCTTATGTCTATAAATCTCCCTCACAAACGATATGCATTTTATAACCTAATTTAAATGAAATGTATTATATTTATGGTAGGTGTAGGGGTAATGTTAATAAATTAATTGTCATGATACTTCACATGTAATGATAAAAGGAGAAAAAATAGTATGCTTTATATGTGATACATTACTAAAATGTTCAAACTTGTTTGAATTCTTTAGACACTTAATAAACATGAGGTTAAAAAAAGTTTCATAATATGTATAAATGAGTGGGTTTAATAGTGAAGAACATGTGTTTCCTCCTAGAAAATCATAAATTCAAATTTAGAGGGTACCAATCCTTAGAAAGTTAAACATTTTATGTTTTCAATCTCTTTCGATTTGTCATAATTAGAATTCGACTAAAAAATATTTACTTAAATTACAATTTTGAATTAATGAAATAACTATTTTTAATATGAAAATACATTCAACACCTTCAAATGCCCTTTTTTTCCTAGGAAAAAAGCGTAATTTTATTTGATCAGGTGTGAACAAAATTATATTCTGTATATGCACATCAAGTGTGCATTTCTAAGAGAAAACTTGATTGTTTCAAGACATATTGTCTTCATTCTATAGCTCTGTTTTATGGACCTATTACAATAGAGAGTTCTGTTACATAAAATATGCTATAAAGGAGCATATATAGTCACTAGGCTTGTCATCCGGGTAATTAATCGATATAACTAAACAACAAAAACATAAAAGTTATGTATCATGCTATATAATAAACTAAAAGAAAAAATTGTCTTACTGGAAACTTTGATATGCCAGACCAACAGTAATGTTCATTCGATAAACGGTAGATGGTAGTATTCATGTGTAGTCTCGTCCTAGAATTCCTTTACCTTCCAAATCGCCATATCCAATTGCAAACTCTCATTCGAGGCTTTGTCTACCTTTTTGTTGTTTTCCCTGTAAACATAACAACATGATAAAGTATCAAATGTGTTCTAAACCTCCCGAATGGACAAAAGGATATTTGCTAATCTTAAATGCCTACATTGTTGAGTCCCTTTTATCCAGTTTATAACATTTAGTGAGTCACCAAAAATGTTTATGCTTCAGAAACCCTTTTCTGCTGCAAAAATTAGAAGAATTTTTAGGCTTAGAAGTTCAGCATAGTTGTTACTTCCCTCTCCCAACTCCAGAGTAAGTTCAAAGTAGTGAGTATCTGAAAGGAAAAGAAGGGCCCCTCCCCCACAGAAGTTGTTATGGGTTGCACCATTGAAAAAAATCCCATGGATAAGTCCTATCAATTTCAACTGCCAAGGCCTCCCTTTGATTTGCTGCTCTAATATGCTGAGGGAAACCAGTTAGAATGCCACATGAGAGTGTTGCAGTAATCTTTGGTGTACAAGATTTTTTGGAAAAAATGTAGTAATTCATTGCCAAAAAGATCCCCTAAATGACCAACATAAGCAGGGATTTCACAGGTTTGAGGTGTGCCTCAAAATTCCAATTTTTCCAAGCTTGATACACCGAGTTCCCCTCCCAAATGCAAAGGATACCAGTTGTTTGTGTGCACTCTTCCCACGCATCTCTAATGAAAGGACAATTTAAAAAGAGATGTGTGACCGACTCTTCGTCTGCCTTACAAAGTACACACCACCCAGGTCCATGTTTGTTACTTTTCTATAGGTTTTCCCATGTTGGGACCTTATTTTCCAAAGAATTCCACATAAATAAGCAAGTTTTGGGTGGGCTCTTGATCTTCCATAGTTTTTTTCACCGCCAAACTAGATCCCTGATGTTCTCATCTACACTTAGACAGATATATCCAGCTTTCGAATAGTAGATGCCAAGGGGGTCACCTTCCCACAAGATTTCATCTTCCCTACCTCTTAGAATAATTTGTGCTCTGTTAAGTTCCTTAAATAAAAGAGACAACGTTGCTTGTTCTGGTTCTGGGATTCTTAAAGTAATCACCTATCTCCAGGATTGAACCCAGGCCCTTTCTTGTATCAGATATGCCAGTTGTGACAGAAAAATTCTACCCCTCTCCCTCAAGGCCACCACCGTCCGTCCAGGAAGGACATGGCGATGTGCACTCCCAATCCAGGGGTCTTCCCTGATTTTGAGCCTCCTCCCATCTCCAATGTTCCAAGCCAAATTTGATTCAATCGCCATGAACAAATTTACCACTGCCTTCCAGATCACTGAGCCACCCACATGTGATTTTTTGAGGGATCTCACCCAATATTCAACAAACTCCGGAGCTAGATATTTCTGGGTTACCACTTGAGTCCAAATACTTTCTATCTTCAATAATCTCCACCCCCCTTTAGACGCTAAAGGTTTGGAAAATAAGAAAATGTTCTTCAGCCCCAACCACTTAGGGCTTTAGGAATTGTTATTATTTCCCACCTCACCCAAGGAAAAACAAAAGCGTTTTCTTTCCCACACCACATAAAATGAAAATAGAGCTTCTTAGCTGCCTCCAGAATCCCCTTTGGAATCCAGGACATGGACATCCAATAAACTAGGATTGCCTCCAATATTGATTTCACCAAAACCAACCGGCCTACTCTCGAAAGCCATTTGTGGCTCCATACCTTTAATCTTTTTTCCAACTTATCGATGATCCATTTCCAATCCTGCTTCTATAATTATTAGGTTTCAGTAGAAACCCAAGGTATTTTAGACCTGAATCCACCTCTGAAAGATTGAAGGGGAATACTCTTACGAAGGCTTGTTATTCATATGCCCTCAACAAGTTTGTAGAAAGTATGGACTTTCCAGTATTTATTTCCATCCTCGTTGCTTCTGAGAAAAGATCTAAAATCCCTCGAAGAGTTCCAACATCTCTTACTAAACCAATGCAGGAAATTAGGAAAACATCTACAAAAAGTAGATATGTAATGAAAAGATTTGGAGCTATCTGAATTCCTCTCAGAATGCCTTGTCTCTTGGCTCCCCTTAAAGCAGTGTTCAATCCTTCCACTACCAAAAGGAAAATTAAGGGGGAAAGCGAGCACCCTTGTCTAATACCTCTCTCAGAATGAAAGAAAGGAGAGGCCGCCCCATTTATAAGGAACGAAAAAGAGACAGTTGTAATGCAGCTCATAATCCACCTGATAAAACCAATATCAAAACCCAGATGAGTAAGAAGCATACATATATAAATCCAAATTACTTTATCATAGGCCTTGGAAAGGTCTATTTTTAGAACAGCTTCTTTGATTTTTTTGGTTTTGATACTGTGCAATCCTTCTTGTTCTACTCCAATCGCTTCATGAATCTTCCTCCCCTCCAAAAACCCAAACTATTCACCAGAGATATGTTGTGAAAGTATACCTTTGAGTCTTCTTGTAATTACTTTAGACACTACTTTATAGATTCAATTACAAACATAGATAGGTCTAAATTCATTTGGCGAAGTGGGGTTGTCAGCTTTAGGGATCAAGGGAATGAAGGTGGAGTTGAATTTAGCAGGTATCCTCCCTGTAAGCCTTGTATCCTCTACCACTTTGAGAATATTTTCTCCTAGCAAATCATAAAGTTCCAGGAATAATTCAATCGACCAACCATCAGGGCCCAGGTTCTTGTCCTTTTGAAAGCTCTGAAGAAAAGCCTTCAATTATTCCTCTAAGACTTCCTCCATTAGGGTTCTATTGTCTGCCTCTTCCACAAAACGGGGGAAAATTTGTGCCACTCTAACCACTTCTGCAATAGTGGCCTGATTGTTTGCTATGAAGAGTGAATGAAAGTTATCTACCCCAGTCCTAGCCATTCCTTTGAAAGTAGTTTGTTCTTCACCATGTGAGTTGTCAATACTCCAAATGGTGTTCGTGGCCTTCCTCCCCTTTGCATAAGCATGAAAGAACTTGGTATTATCATCCCCATCCTCCATCTAAGTTTCCCTGCTTTTTAGTCTCCATGATTCTTCCTTTTCTAGTAGCAAAGTGTTCCTTCTTCCTTCCAATCTAACCAAAGAGTATTTGGACTCATGTGTCCTCAGACCCCCTCCTGCTTCCTTATAGATCCTATAGAGATATTCTTCAATTTGATTCAGTTCAATGTCCTCCCTAATCCTCTTTGCATAGGCCCAATCTTTAATAGGCCTTTTAAGTCTCTTAATATTATCAGCAAATTGGAAAGCTGTAGACCGGGGGTTTCTGGGGTTGAAAGGAATCCACAAGGAGATAACCAGATTTGTGAAGGATTCATCTTTTAGCCAAATTGTATTAAATTTTAGCGGGCCAGGGGGTTTAGTCGGGCCATTACGAAATTCAAAGAAAATAGGAAAATGATCAGAGACTCCCCGAGCCACAACCCATTGGCTCAAATGAAAAAATATGTCCACCAACTGCTCTGCTAGCAAAAACCTGTCTAAACGTTTAGCCACCTTATTTTCTCCTGAACGATTGTTCCTCCAAACAGGTTTGAGTTTGATGGGCTCAATGTTAATCAAGTTTTTTCTCTTCTAGTCTCTGATTGAAAAAACAAGTTAATGAGTCAGCACGAGCATGTAGCCCCCAAACATCCGCCTGCCCCAAAGAGAAATTTTCAAATCACCCCCAGAATTACAGATTCCCCTCTAAGGAGAGGATTATTGAGCAAAGAATCCTAGAAGTGGACCCTATTGAGATAAGGACCATAAACATTGCAAACTTTAAAAACTTCTCCTATGTCCAGGGCCGAGCATGAAATTTCATTAACCAACTCTGACCCCATAAGTTGAGAACCTTCACATTCCTATCGTTCCAGCCAATAGCCAACCCACCAGAACGACCTCTAACATCAAATTTTCAAAATTCCACCCTCCAAACCAACTTCCCAATCTAGTCTTCGCCACCTCACCAGTTCCCTGAGTTTCTTGAAGAATAATGATGTCAGGGTGTTCTAAAGAGACCACCCTCTTAAGTGTTGATCTTTTATGGGGACCAGCCAGACCCTTGCAGTTAAAAGACATGATTTTCATGAACGACCCTTCTTTTGGGTTCACAGTGCTCTAAGTGCCCATTCAATAGACTGTTGTTTCCCTTCCAAAATATGCTTTCTTGCTTTAGTCTAAGCCTTGGAAATAAAAGATGTCCTCCCTCTTCCCTTCGGAGGTTGATCCTTCCATTTCCCAAGATCCCCAGTTCCAAATTTTGTACCAGAGCAAAGAAAATAGCCCGAGTCTGAGGACTCAGGAAGCGGCAAGGTGGATTCTTCCTCACAAGGTATCGATTCGGGATCTAGAGGAGGGGAGACCTCCTCCAAAGGGGAAGGAGGGAGATCAATAAGGGGAGCAGGGGTCGAAGGAGGATGTGGAGTGATTGACATATTCTTGAGGCCCTCAACCCAATCTAAACCAAAGAAAGAAACATTATTCATAAAAAAATTAATGGAAGGCAAGAAACGAGGAGGAGTACCTGCAAGCTGGGGCCCCTGCACTTGCAGAATCTCGACTTGTTCTGTAGAGTCCTTTTCTAGGCTAGAAGGAGGTTGTTCCTCCTCCTGAGAGAGTCCGCCTCCCTACTCCCCAACACTTCCAGAGTGTGCCGACTGATGGAGGTGTGTCAAGGTAGGACCTGCAGGAACTACATTGTCAATCCCATCTGACCACTAACGTCGGCCTCCAGGCCTAGTCCGAAGAGGGAGTTTGCATTCGGATGTTGGGTGTCCATAAGCATGACACATCCGACATCTAAATGGCACATTCTCGTAATCCAGCTTCTGAGTGATGATGTAAGGGCCCCGACTCAGCTTCATCTCTTCTACCAGCCCTTCTCTGATGTTAAAGTTTACCAGAATTCTTGCTACCTTATTTTGTTTTGTGCGCACAAAGGAGAAATCCCCCTTCAGATAAGTTCCCAATATACTTCGAATCCCTATGAAATGTTGCTCTGACCAGTATTGAAGAGGAAGGCAAGGCAGTCAAACCCACAAAGGCACAAAATCCAATATTTCTCTATTGGCATCAAAGAGTGGACGCCAAGGCTTAAGCATAACTGGGCAATGATTCGAGTTCTAGTTTCTATTAAGAACTCACAATGTATGTTCTGCATTGCGAAAATTTAATGCAAACCAATTTCTAGTTAGTTCCTCCACCTCAAGCACATAACGTAGACTTGGCTTCCAATGCACCTCCACCCAAGCTAAAATGTCTCGCCATGCAAATTTCTGACCTAAAGTCTTCCCAACTAGAGTCTGATCCGTCATTTGTACTACCTGATTCCACTATATGTCCTCTCCCAGGTCATAGTTGTAGTCCGTATGGAGTGATTTTACCCAGCGCTTCCTTCCTCTTTTCCAGGGATTCTCCAGACCCTACTTAGACTCCTCACCATTGAAATTCGAGCCAGTCTTGGTCACCAAAGTAGGGCTTGAGCAACCCCTATGCTCGAGTGCATTCAAACTGCCAGAGATAAAACCAAATTCGTGCAGATTGTTTTGACCTAGCTAGCCCAAAGGTTCTGGTTGTTGACTTATTGCATGAACCCTACCCTATCATGATGACTCGCCGACCTCCACACCACCGAGGGTTCGATGACCCTCCTTAGAGCCCTGGAGGGGCTGAGCAGAATGCCATAAAGTCACCCCTTGACTTCAAACAACAAGGGGTCATCCACATGCTGAACCCCGGGGACTTCGTACCACATATACAACAGAGGAGAAAAAACCAATACATGAGATGGAGAGAAACCAGGATCTATCAGTGGATGCTCAAAATGCTCATTTGAGACCCCAAAACCCATCATTGGGCCCAGGGCCACCACCTCAGCCCAAATGTTTCCAACTGTCATGGCCCAGATTGCCTCGTTCTCCATGTGGTCACTAGAGTAATCCATCTGATCTCCTGCCTCCATGGTCGCTAGGGTAAACAATAAAAATCTATGGTAAAAACCAAGGTGGCAGGTGAAACCAACCGGTAAAAGCAATAAAACCATCACGGCTAAAGAGTTGAAACTGTCGGTTCTATGCAGTTGTCCGTCTCACCACTCAAAAGAGAGAAGAAAATCCTATGAAAACGAGACCCCTGACACCACTCCCGAAGATCTGACAAAGAACTCTCCTAGTCACTATTAGGCCTGTGGCCAACAAACCCTCATGCTCCTCACATAATGATGAAACCCTAACCATTTCCAAACCTTCAAATACCCTTATTATAAACTAATTGAACAATATTACCACATAATATCTTTTTATGGTTCCAAAATTGATTTTTAAAATATTTAACGAAACACCAATTTCCCATAAATGAAAAATAAAAACTCAATTCACACCTAATTTATATATATAATATTGAATAAAAAATAAAAACTCAATTCCACCCCAAATAAAAATAATAATTATACAGAAGGTGTTATTAAGGGGACGGTTCTCCTCCGGCTTTCGTCGTCTGTGGACGACCTATGAGGAGCCACCCCTTGTCCACCGCGTTAATGATGATTCAATTTTAAAGCAGTTTGATTATTTTTATCTTACAATAAAGCTTTTATAAGTATGGTTATAAATATGGCCGGTCGGACAAGTATCTAGGGCACGTTTACCTGTTCTTTTCGACGACCTTTCCAACGTTTAATCTTCCACGTGTTTCTTTTCTTATATTTTGACAGCCAAAGTATTCAAACAAGCACAAAATAACTTTTGGCAAATCTCTGTTGTCGCTACAATTTGTAAATTACTGGGTTGTTACGTTTAATCTTCCAATTGTTGCTTTTCTTATATTTTCACAGCCAAAGTATTCAAACAAGCACAAAATAACTTATGGAAAATCTCTGTTGTCGCTACAATTTGGAAATTACTGGGTTAGGTTCGAGTTTCTTTCTAATCAGGGATTTTATAATAAAAAAACTAAAAGAAAAAAATAAATAACATTTGGCAGTCCTGGGGCTAGGCATCTGTGATTCAATATCAGTTCAATTTCGAAGTTTAGAATGTGTTGGTTTTACGTTAACCAGCTCAAAAATTCATGAAAATTCTACCCATGGAGTCTATTTTCCTAATGGGTAGGCTATTCCATCATTTTGCAAAGCTTAGCACACCATGAATACGCTTTCTTTGAGGTGATTTGTAGTTTAATTCTCATCAATTTTGTGTAGTTACATCAATTCACTCTGAATGTGGGTTTATTATCATTCATTCTCAATGAACATAGTAACTAATTAGTATGTATTTTCAAGATATTTATAGGTTTGAAGTAGATCTGTTAAATCAATTCGCCATGAGTTTGTCTTTTGAGCAATCTCATTATCCTGTCTCTCTTGATATTTGTTGCCATTATCTTAACTCTCTATTCGTAGGGTTACACTCGCACTTCTGTAACCAGTCTAGTTGTTGGTTACATTACCAAAACTGGGATTTAGAAGAATCTAAAGCGTCATTGCAGCCATTATCTTAACTCTCTATTCACAGGGTTACACTCGCACATCTGTAACCGGTCAAGTTGTTGGTTCCATTATCAAAAATGAGATTTCAAAGAATCCCTCCATGGTAAAGGGGCGTTGCAGGATAGGGGTTGGGGTAAGTTGCGTAGCATCGTGGATGTTGCGCAAGCCCAAAAGACACCACGCAAGACGAAGATAGCATGATAGTCGGAAGATAGACCACTTTTGCTTATTTTGTGTCACTTTTTGTACTTGTTGACCAGTTTTTCTGGATATTGGTCATTAGTCAGTTAAATCAGTTAGGAGTTAGTTGGAAGTGGACCATGAATGTAAAGGCGCAAGCCTATATATAGAAGAATTGAGAATTTAAAAGGGGGCAGAATCAGAGAGAGAAAAAGAGAGAACAAGTTTGTAAGAGATCCAATTGATCATTGACATCTAAGGTATCTGTCTGAAGATGAATTGTTATTTGTTTTAATTTATGGTTGATTACGCAGAAGTAATATGATAAGATGGATGTTGACCTCAATTGTTGTTATCTTCTTTTATCTTTTTCCATCTTTTTGTTGCTACAAATCTGGTGATGAATGCTAAGTGAATCTGAAACATGGATCTATGATGCAAGGTTATACTGTTTATGAATGTTGTCATCTTTTTCGATCTGTTTTCGCACTTGTAGATCTGTTATAGTTATGAATGAATGATGTACAACAATGAATGGTTATGTTGATCTGATCTGGTCATTAAGCTGTTGAATCATCGATGCCCTAATCCTCCTCTATACTGTAGAAACTTGGTTCCGTCAGCCCTCCCTTGAACATCTTGGGTGAGACTTCATCAGCTTCGTGGGTGTTGTTGGAAGGGGTAAAACATGTATGGGCCGATGCTTAGGGAGATCACGGAGAGCTGGGTGTAGACAGAATGGGATCCCCTATCGACTGGGATTTTTTGGTGGGTTTGCACCAACAAATGGTTCCGTTGTCGGGACCTTGTTGTGCCTGAGAGGAGGGTATGTGGCATCCGACGCAATCAGAATATCAAGATTGGATGTGGCATCCGACGCGACCAAAACTTCCAAATTGGTTCGATCAAAAGCAGCGGGAATTCGCTGAAGCAGAAAATCAGAACTATGTACTGATTATGGACAAATGGTTAGCATAATATATACACGACGGTCCACATGAATACTTCTTTGTTGAATTTCCTGTCATACTGTACGAGTGGCTGGTGCAATTCACTTACAAGAAGACAAATTTCCAAGGAGGAGAGTCGACATCCTAGACCCCTGAATTAATCCAAGAACTACAAGAAACTGACAACAGAGCGTCGCGAGTTGTTGAGGTATGGCTGGATAGTATCCTGGAAGGATATATTACTAAATTTGCAGTCGACACTACTAAGTCCTACAATGAGGCAGAAAGGGAATTTTTAAACGGACCCAGAGGTAGGTTCTTGTTGTCTTTACAATTGTCAATTAAAATTCTTGTCTGCGAGAAGGGGATATTGAAGATGCACCTAGAGTAGTAGAACTCTGGTGTGCGAAGGAGGTGGATACCGTGACTAAAGGGGGGAGATGAATGGGAAGATAAGGGGTAGATGGGTGCAAGTTTCGATGAGACTGTGAGGAAAGATGAGGAAGAAAGTGGTCGTACAAGGGGATGAGCCAGGTTTCGAAAAGAGAAGAGGCAGAGGACAGAGGAAGGTCCTGCTGCGATCGAAACGCAAAACCGTGAAGGACAACCACACTAGACGAAGCGACCCTACAGTGATGAAGAGGATGACCAGACCCAGACTACGCTCAGGACAGCAGTAAGATCTAACCCTAGCAGCAACGTACCCATGCCTCCGCGCACCACCTCAAACTTGAGAAAAACCACGAATTCCACATCAACTTGCTGATGTGTCAACAACATTCTAGTAGTATGTTAACATCTGCAAGAAGGAAGCCCAGGATGGCAGGTGACAACGTGAAGTTACCTTTGTTTCATGGAAACGGGACTAATGATCCCAAACAGTATTGGTTTCTCTGTGAGGCAATATTGACTATTAGACAGGCCACGGATGATGATATCAAGAAGGGCCAACCGGAAACTACTCTATAGAGTCGTGCGGTATATTGGTACATGAAATTCATATAGGTTCCTATGGGGACCCCTGCAAAAAAATGGATGAAGTTTAGAGAGGATTGATCGAAGAATTCCGGAAGCCCAAATCGGAGGCACAATACATTACTGAGTTGAAAGAGATCAAGCAATTCCCGAATGAGACTGTTTGGGATTTCAACCAAAGATTTACGACCTTCATGGTGCGGGTCAGCTTTGGTATGAGCGATGTTCAGCATAAGGAATGGTTTATCACAGCCTTGGTACCTCATATACAGCAACCACTGATGTAGCAGAAGATCGCGACACAGAGTGAGGCTCTGGAGATCGCGATGAAGTTAAAATCTTCACCAATTGGAGAGAATGCAGCTGGTATGAACAAAATTGAGGCGTTGTTAGAAAACTTGACACTGCAATTGCAAGACATTAAGAAAGGGAAATAAAATCTCGAAGATATTTGGTGCACTCGTTGTCATGCAGATGGACACACTAAAGATACCTTCCATACCTTCCGGAATTATCTGGTATCTGGATCCCCGAACCCACTAAGTTGTGGCAACGTACCATGGTGTAGCATATGTCAAGTCTATGGGCATTGGCATGACGAGTGTAGCTACATGAAGAATATAGTATCAAAGCCATCCAATCTATATTGTTCCTTTTGAAAATCAGTGGGGCATGAAGATAAATATTGTCGTGCATATGATCTTCTTCAGGAAAGGACATATGATTCATACCTTGTGAATGGTGAAGATCATCGCGTAGTACAACACCCTTAGGCGGTGAACTATCGACCATAATCACATTATACACTGTTAACACCCAAAAATGGTTAACTACCTCATCTACCTCACTACATGGCTCATTTGTCCATTTGCCTACCATATTTCCCTGAAAATCCCACAAAAAG
>LPNX010812302.1:0-28064 GCA_001517045.1 Pseudotsuga menziesii
GCGGCACCCCATTGCTGTTTCGGGTGAGACTGCAACCTGCGCGCAGGTTGTTGCCGAAAGGGCCAACACAGTGGGTCTTTTGTTGGTGCGACGTATAAGTGTTAACCCGGGTCTGCCCATGTACCCAACAGTCATAACTCCGCTTACAAACTCCTTTAGCTCGCGAAGATACCTACCTTAAGGATCGTTAGGGTGCGCACCCCAACAGTATGTTGGTAAACATGTGTCATCTTTCTGATATGTATAGGCCAATATTTATTGAGATTAGGTTGTGGGATAGTTAAGAGTGGTTAAAGTACATTGTGGAAGACCATATTTAGCTGCATAAAGTTTTGGGACTCCTAAAGAGATAATCATGTGTTACAAAATATTTAAGCATGTTGCGGAATGTAGCAAAAGGTTTATGAATTGTTGCAGAAACTGATATTTTTGAACCCGAAGGGTAGAACCCAATATTTATGGACAAATGGATATAGTGGGATCCTGTAAACAATTGTGAGTGGTGTGGCAGACCAAGTGCATCACATTACCGGTTGTGGATTTTATTAATTTAGTTTAGCTTGGGATTATTGTTTATGAGTGTGACTATCAGGCCTGATCACTCTAGTGGTTGCAATATATTATAGGTGGATGGTTTTTTTTGGCAAGATGTAGATAGAGTTTATGACTAGAAATTTTGAGCCCATGGTGAGCAGTTTTTAATACATCAGGATAGCAAGAGTCATGCAGCTCGGTTAGATGATTAGAATAGGATAGATGTAGTTTCAATAGAATTTTAATTACATTCAACCTCGTATACAACATTGATCCCTAGTAGACTTGGCATTTTCCAAGGATACCATTCAAGGCGTTCAGGTAAAGATGTCTTGATGGCCATAGGGAGATCAATGACACAGGTCACCAGCATGAGGATGAACATTGTGTGGCTAACTAAGGAGGATACACTAGAGGAGAAGTTGCAGAGTATACAAATGATTGAGGAGGATACGACAGAGTGAGGAAGTTTGATAAGAGTGAAGAGGTCAGGAGAAATGGCCAGAACAATGAATCATGAAGAGGGTGCAAAATTTTTCGATAGGGCTATGTGTTTGTGGCGAGGTTGCACTTGAAGGATGTTGAAGTAGAAGACAAGTTAGATAGTTAGAAAACTACATGCAGACGTGACTCTAGATCTGTTGACTCCAGGGCGAATCAAGGAATCATGGTGGGGGATTGTTGGGTCCCAATTGTGTGTGAACACAACCAAATGGTTGCTTCTCAAGATTGTGTCCATTAATGAGTTAGTTAAGTAAAAATTGGGTCAAAATTATTTTTATGTAAGTGGAGCTAGTGGAGCATTTATTTCCCACCTCCTTTGGGTATGGGATAAATAAAATATTTGAGAGTTCATTGAGACATAATGTATTGTATTGAGTCTATCTTGTAAAACCGTCACATCCATTTAGAGAGTTGTGGATGCATAAGAGAGGTCAAGATACGTGAATTATGCAAACCCTTTCTTTCCATGGGCAAGGGAGGCATATGTAACCAATCTTGTTATGAAGAATAAACGAAGATCCATATTGTTAGGTCATGTTTTTGTCTTGCATTGTTTTTTATACTTTTATTTATATTTTGAAGTTTGCTTTTACTTTTTGTTTCTAGAAAATTTTGTTGATAGGGATAATATTAATTTTACCCTTTAACTCTCATGATTTTTTATTTCTTAGCTTATTTTTATAAGTTTTTCTTTGATTTTATAACCAAGGGGCTTATATAAGGCATATATGGATTTAAAAAGTGTTAAAATAGCATGAAAGTTAAATTGAGACTCCTAGACCAAGTTCAAACTCTTATCATTAGCTAAATATTTTGAAAATTATTAACATGGACTTTCTTGTAGCGCAAGACAAAACAGATGCATAGAGGCGCTACAAGAAAGTCGTGCAAGCTAAAATCATCATTTTTTGGTTCAAATTCTTTGGGATTTTCACACCTGAGAGGTCAATCACATTGTGTGAAGGATTTGATACATGTCTTTCGTAGTTTAATCATTGAGGCAGGTGGAATATCATCGTAAGGGAGAAATCGTGGTGGTCTCTTGCAGAAGCAGATATAATAATGATATTAGAGTATAATAAGACAAAGGTGTATGGAATTATGTTTTTATCTGAAGTGCACGAAGAGCAAGTGAAGATCGTGGTGAGAGAAATCAGTGCTTGTTAATTGGGATTTTGAAACTAAGCAAAAATTAGGGCTTTCAGGAGCGGTTGGATGGAGTGGTCTAAGCGGTCAGAGAAAGGTGGAGCATGCAGTTCGACACCTGACAATTGAGATAACTAGATTCTAGCATTCGAATTGGTCATTTTAATAGGTAGTCCGCATGCCATTACCAGGGCTTATTAATTTGGGTTTTTTTTAACAAATGACTAATGACAGATTTGAAGGAAGAGTACTAATTTTAAATTTAATCTATGTTAAATGATGAATTATTAATCAATGGATTTAAAGTATTCATCATTTAAATAGAATAATTCAGAGTAGAGTCTTTTGGATGTCCCTATACTACATTTTGTGTCAGTTTGTTAAGATTTGAAGACAGTCAGACTGTGGTGTATTGATAGAATCTGTTTAACCATAGTTCAAAATGAAAAAATAGTGGAAATACCAATAGGGTAGAACCGTCAAATTGAAGCTGGGTGAAGAACTTTCTAGATTGTGCACAGTTGTTTGCAGATGCAAGATGGTTAATGTTCTTCTAAAAGATTGAAGGTTGTAAAGAAGGAAGCTGCGTTGGAGAGTTGAAGATCTCGACGTTTCGACCCCTACTCTGGGATCATCCTCAGGAGAACAAGAAGCTTATGGTGAGAGGCAATTGGCCCAAAAGGTATATTTATACTCAACCTTTCGAAAACCTAGAAGAAGTCGGTTCAGGTTTAATAGCTAAACAATAAAATAAAAAAAGGGTTTTCTAGGGTTTTCAAGGTTTTTGGGTTGAGCAGTTTGAAGACAAGAGGGAAAACATTCATAAAACCAAAGTAAACACTAAATAATGAGCATTTGAATGACTGAGATGCATAACATATAAACCATAATCCAACAGAAAACACAATACTGAGTTTCACCCACAGTTAGCAAGCATTTCAAGCATAAAAACATTAAACAGGAAATGAATATACCAACTGAGTAATGACTACCTTTAAACAGATTGAAGGTTATCATTCAGAGGTGTCTTACAAATTTGCTCAATGTTTAGACAAGGATATAGTGTCTTTTGACACCTTGAAGTTCAAATTAACCAGGGAGTTAATTGCTGAAGCAACAAGGATTCTGGATGAGGGAGAGTTTTGGTTCAAAAAGGTTCCTTTCACCTTTAATGCTCAGAGATATTTTATTCCTGGTGTAGTTGCAGACTGGGGAAAAGGTGTTCCAATTCAAAACTTTAAACCTGAGTGGATTGAGCCTATTAAAGTCTTGCAGAGCTATGTCACCTGTGAGGGTAGATTTGCCTTTGTTTTCAAATATCACTTTAGATTCCTCCAACATCTCAGTAATGAGTCTAAAATGAACCTACCTTTCTTCTTTTTGAAAAGCTTACAGAAGATGTCATGTAGGGTGAGAGAACACCAGGATCATACAAAGCAATCAGTTTTTCACCTTGGACTCATTAAGCTCATCATATGTACTATATTGCATAAACGGGAAAAGACATGGCAGCATTTCATATTTTGGTCAGGTTTCAAGACTGATCAGGAGGAACAGTCTCAGAGAAGACAAGTAGATAAAGGTCAAACTTTGATAAAGAAGCTTAAAAAAAAGGTAACAATTAAGGATGAAGAAAATGATAAACCAGGAGAAGCTTCAAATCAGGAAAATAAAAACTTTGAATTTGAACAGCGAGTTAATGATAAGGAAAACAAAGTTTTACAGTAAAAAATGAAAGAACTTGAGCCTGTTGTAGAAGTTTTACCTGCAGAATCAATTCAATATGTAAAAGAAGATATTGAGGAGCAGAAGAAAAGCCCTATTATAGTACTATCAGAGGAGGATGAAAAATATTTTTTGATGAGGCTAGAATTCCTGTTACTAATGAAACTAGGGTTTGTGCTAAGCAAGAAATTCACACTCATTGTGATGAGGAAACAATGTCAAGAAAGAAAAAAATTAAGGCTTTTGAATTTGCCTCAATAACTCATCAAGGAAAGTCTCTAAAGATGTTGGGAAAGATTGCAACAGTTTGAAGACCTAAGACAAGGCCGAAGAATAAACTTAGGTTAAACATGAAAAATCTATTGAATCCCAAATTGGATAAAGAAATGGTTACAGTAATAGAGGATTCATCATCTGAAGAGAAATTGGATGATAGTGAAGATGGCAATAAAGGTTAAAACCAATAGAAGAAAAAGGAAATCTGTCATCACTGATACTAAGATCTTCGATATTTTTCTGGAGATTCAAAATCAGATGTTTCAAGAACAATAGCAAAATGAGGTAAAGAGTTCTTGTCTAGAGAAGAAGGAGATGGTTGAAGAAGAAGTTCACTGCAATGCTGAAAATGAAGAACATCCAAAGTTTCCTATGACCTCCACAGAGCTTATGAAAGAGGATGAAGAAATCTATAAGAAACTAAAAATTCCATAGACACCAGAAGCGATGCAAACAATATCAATAGACAAATGTATTGATTCTGAAAAAGAAAACCTACAAATAAGCATTAAGAAATACAAGTATCAAATTGAATATATGCATGAAGCTAATGATGGATTAGTTACTGCAAACAGGAGAGTTAGAGAAGATTTGGAGGAAGTTAACAGTCATTACCAGGAGTTGATTACAGTTTCAAGAGAAGCACTTAAAAGGAAAAGGAAAACATAAAATCAGTTCACAGAGTTAAAGCAAACCATCCAGGGGCTGCAACAACATAATGAGGAGCTAACAAGGAGGATTGTTGACTTGGAGACAGACGAATTGAAAGCGAGAAGGAAAGCTCAAGCCTTGGAGGGAATTGCTTTACTAGCTGAAGCAACTAAAGATTTGTAAAGTTAGTCAAGAAAGTAGGTTATTAGTTAAGTTTGGAAAGTTATTTTACTTTTCTATAAGAATAATTTAGATTGAACTATTTGATAGATAGTCTAAAAACAGTTAGGGTTCAGTTATTCAACTGATTTTGAAAGAATAGGATAAATGTAAGTCTGAAAGAAGACAAATGGTTAAGACAAATGGTTCGATTTTTTGTTGACAAGGGGAGGCTATCAGGCTTTGTTTATGAGCTAAGTAAAGACTCTTATGTGTTTTTTGAGGACTGAACTATGAAATATATGCACTATATGCCCTTCATATTATTGACTGGTTTTATTTCTAATTTGTGTTAATTACTCAGTTGGTATATTCATTTCCTGTTTAATGTTTTTATGCTTGAAATGCTTGCTAACTGTGGGTGAAACTCAATATTGTGTTTTCTGTTGGATTATGGTTTATATGTTATGCATCTCAGTCATTCAAATGCTCATTATTTAGTGTTTACTTTGGTTTTATGAATGTTTTCCCTCTTGTCTTCAAACTGCTCAACCCAAAAACCTTGAAAACCCTAGAAAACCCTTTATTTTATTTTATTATGATTATTGAGATTGGGTTGGCTTGTTCTCTTGTAGTCTAGGAACAATTTTTGGCACAAACACAAATTATATTCATTTCAATTTGTTGTTGTGTTATTTGAGTTGTTGTAGCTTAGTTGTGGAAGCATTATTTTAGTAGTCTTTGCATTTGGGATAATGTAGATTGTGGTTTTGTTAATAAATGTTGGCACATGAGAAAAGTGTCCAATAATGGGTACAACCTCTATCATCCATCCATGTTGATGTTGTTCAATGAAGAACCTAAGGAATTGTCACCCAAATTTCTGCTAATGCTTGGGTACAAAAACTAAGTATGTATTTCTAGTTGATGTAACACCCCAGTTTTGACCTCCATTGCATTAAAATGTAAATGATGCAAATATGCAATTAATAAAAATACCCACAACTAGCTATGTCAATGCAACATTAAAATAGATGGGAGCATGATTTCACAAGGAATAGGAAGGGAAAATACTTAAATCCTTGAGCCAATAGGGTAAATCCAAATGTCAAAGGGAAAACCCATAAATCTGTCAACTACCCATTTTGTCTTTTGTGCCCAATCATTTATTTCTTCTAGAAGTCGGTTGAGGAAGTTAATGCATGGGGATGGGAAGAGTATGGCAGCCAAATTCAAATTTGGGAAGCTGCCCATTTTTAGAAACTTTCTTTTTTTACTTATGGGGCAAGGAAATGCCCAAAAATGTTTCCCAACCCATTATGCATTCACGTCCTCCTCTTCCTCATGCCTTTTGGAGCTCTTGTGTCTTCCCCTCACGTTTTATGCATTTCCTCATCTTGCCATGGCTAGGAAACCCATTTTTGTGTTGCTAGGTGAATGGGAAGAAGATAACCACAATTTTGGGGTTTTAAGAGGCCATTTTTGCCCCCTGTGAGCAAGCTGGGAGTTTCCCTCACGTTCTTCTGGTGTTTAGTCAATTTATCCAAGTTGGGAAACCTGTTTTTGTATTATTCAGTGAATGGGAAGAGGAGAACTAGGATTTGGGGGTTTATAGAGGCCATATTTGCTCCTGTAATGCCCATAGGTGTTGTCTGAATTGAGATTCATAATTTGGGGGTTTAGGGAGGCCATTTTTTACTTTGTGAAGCCATTAAACGTTTCCTAAAATGATTTTCTCACCTAGTTCGTTTTTCCCCATTTACCATTTTGATTTTTTGTTCTTAGGACATTTTTTTCCATACCCAGCAATTGTATTTTGCTGTGAAGTGCATCCTTGAGTTGGCTTGGCTGAGTAAGTCCAAGGAACCCATATGTTATTGGCTTGGTGCCTTAGTAGTCTGAGAAACCCATCTGTTAATTGGTTTGACTGTGTCTTGGTGTAAAGGAACCCATCTGTTAATTGGTTGACTGTGTTTTGGTGTGAAGGTTGGCTTGGTTGAGTAACTCCAAGGAACCCATATGTTATTGGCTTGGTGCCTTAGCAACCTGAGAAACCCATCTATTAATTGGTTTGACTGTGTCTTGATGTAAAGGTTGGCTTGGCTGAGTGAGTACAAGGAACCCATCTGTTAATTGGAGGACTGTGTTTTGATGTGAATTTTGGCTTGGCTGAGTAAGTCCAAGGAACCCATATGTTATTGGCTTGTTTCCTTAGTAGCCTGTGAAACCCAATTGTTATGGGTGTTGTTATGTGTAAGCCATTTGTTCCCTAGTTCCTTGTGGAAATCATGCCTAACTCGGGGGTAGTAGTGGTGCTGAGACATTCATGAGCACACTGGCTTATGGTTGGGTGGAACGTTGTAGTGACATAACTAGTTGCAGGAAATCTTCTTCTCAAGATAAGTATTCTCTATGTATTTAATTTCTGCAACTGTATTTGTTTTTAAATTATCATGAACATGTTGAATCATTGAATGAGTTTTGCTTCCGTTGTATATTTCATGTATGATGCATCTGTACATGTATTTTACTTCAATGCATTTTATGTTATGTTCATGGGGCTAGATTTCCCATTTTGATAGTAGCAGCAGCTTAGTTTCATCCTCTCTCAGCAGTTAGAGGGGAGGGGATGTGATAGTGAATCCTATGGTTGAAGAAGATGCACTAAAAATGTCCGTTCTACATCTTGAAGGAGAAGCCAATGATTGGTAGTTTCATGGTCTTACAACCTTGGGACATGATCAGATTTCATCCTATGAAGGGTTCTCCAATGCCTTAATGGAGAGATTTGATAGGAAAGACCCTACACTTCATTTCAAAGTTTTAGCACAATTAAAGCAAGGAGGAACCCCTGAAGCATATATGCTAGAATTTGAAAATATCTCAGTAATGGTTTCCGATGTTTCTATGGCTAGGTTGGTTTTACTATTTACTGAAGGGTTGACAGAGCCTTTGAAAGGCCTCGTGAAATCCCACAAGCTAGCTATATTGAAGGATGTCATGAATTTGACAAGAGACTTGTAGAATGTGTTTCCAAAAACCAAATCCCCCCCTAAGCCTAATTTTCTTTCCAAATTCAAAGATGGGAGGAGACCATGGAAAAATGAATCTTTTTCCAAGGAGAACAAGGAAGGGCCAAGCAAAGAAGAGCTTGAAAGAACAAAATTGTGGTTCACATGTTAGCAACCTTGGGTTCCAGAACATAGGTGTGGAAAAGGGAAGGCACACTACATTGAGGTTTTCTCTGAATATGAGGAAGAGGAAGGAGAGGAAGAAACACAACTTGCAACCAAAGAAGAGGGGTATGAAACAATAGAAGAAGAATATCCCACTCCTCAGGCATGAAAAATTGCAGTAATTTGAGGTGTACCTAGATTTCACACCCTTATACTCAAGGGTAACATACATGGCCAAAAGGTTACAGTCCTATTTGATGGAGGAGCCACTCATAAATTCCTAGATGCATCCTTGGTGGAAAGGATAAAGTTGCAAGCTGAAACTTTTGATGGTTTTATAGTCATCATCCTAGGTAACAATTCTATGGACTGCACCAAATGGTTTCCAAAGCTTCAAGTCACTATAGGAAATCATACTATTGCTGAAAATTTATATGTGGCTGATACAAATGTGGTTTTGGGAGTCCAATGGTTGTATTCTCTAGGGGGGCATACAGTGAACTATCAATTCCCTAAAATGAGGTTCAAAAATTTAGAGGGGAAACCCATCTTGTTGAGAGGGATGCACACTTACCCAAATCAAGTAGTGTCTTCTCATAGTATGAGGTCTATCTTGAGGCATGGAGACTTTAAATAGGCTATTGAATGCTTAATTACATATTCTAAGCCTCACTTGAAGGTTTCCAAGAATCCTAAGGAGATAAAGCAATTGTTGGGTAAGTATGAGAAAGTTTTTGGAGACCTTCCCCTAGGGAGGCAACCAAGTAGAGGGGTGGAAGATACCATTGAATTGGAGAAGGGGGCCCAACCTATCAAAATGCAGCCCTATAGTCACCCCAAAAGGATTCGATATGAGATTGAGGAGGCCATTAAAGATGTGTTGGAGTTGGGTCTCATAAGACCTAGCTCAAGCTCTTATGCTTCTTCAGTTGTCATGGTAAAGAAAATGATGGAACCTTGAGGATGTGCATTGATTTTATAGCATTGAACAAGAAGATAGTAAATAATAGATATCTCACCCCAAGAATTTATGTGCTCATGGATGAGCTCCATGGAGCAAAATTCTTCTTAAAGGTTGACTTTAGATCTGGTTATCATCAAATTCGAATGAAGGAGGACATACCAAAGACTGATTTCAAATGTCATTATGGTCACTTTGAATTTCTTTCCATGCCGTTTAGATTGACAAATGATCCTGCCACATTTCAATTATGCACGAACAATATATTCCACAAGCAACTTCATAAGTTTGTATTAGTTTTCTTTGATGACATTCTAATTTACAGTAAAACATGGAAGGAACACTTGCATCATCTAGAAGTGGTATTAAAAATTCTACATGATCAATCCTTGTTTGCTAAGCTGTCAAAATGTGAGTTTGGTATGACAGAACTTTTGTATCTTGGACACACCATTGGTCAAGATGGTGTGAAGGTGGACTTGGAAAAAATAAAATCCATCATAGAATGGCCCTGCCCCACAAATCTCATTGAATTTAGAGGATTCATTAGGATTTATACCTACTATAGAAAATTTGTGAGGACGGTCTCTCAACTCACCTCACCTCTCACTTATTTGACAAAGAAGGATTCTTTCCAATGGCATGAAGAGGCTGAAAAGGATTTCCAAAGAATGAAAGAGTTAATGAGCAATTGTCTTATTCTTGCATTGCCTGCTTTTTCTAAACCATTTGTCTTGGAGTGTGATGCATCAGGGGAGGGCGTTGGAACGGTCCTAAAGCAAGGACAACACCCCATTTATTTCGAGAGTAGGAAGCTCCAAGCACATGAGATTCTTTACTCTATTTATGACAAAGAAATTTTATCCATCATGCATTCTTTGATCAAGTTTAGGCAATACTTGGTGTGAAACAAGTTTGTGGGCAAGAATGACTATAACAACTTAAGGTACTTCCTCACTTCAAATGATCTAAATGAAAGGAAACAAAAGTGGGTAACTAAGATTCAAGCATTTGATTTTGATATTGAATATTTTAAGAGCAAGAATAATGTGGTGGCAGATTCCTTGTGTAGAAGACCTTCTATTTCTCTAATGGACATTGCAGAAATTTGGAATGATATACTGGAAGTAGAATATTGCAAGGATAAATTTTCTTGTGAACTTCTTGATGGGACTAACCATGATGATAGGTGTAAAGGGTTACAAGGATTCATGTTATACAAATATAGAATCTATTTGGTCCTTGGTTCGAGCTTGAAGGAGAAATTTTTGATGAGAGCTCACGATTCTCCCCTAGCAGGCCACCTTGGTTTCCTCAAAACATATAGAATGTTGAGAGAAAGATTTTAATGGAAAGGATTGGAGAATGATGTTAAAAAATATGTTAATGAATTCCCAACATGTCAGAAAAATAAAGTGGAGCACAATCATCCAGTTGGTCGCCTACACCTCTTACCAATACTTGAACAAAAAAGGCAGAGCATTTCCATGGATTTCATCATTGGTTTACCCAAAGTACTTGGTAAGGATTGCATATTTGTAGTGGTGGATAAACTCACTAAATTTGCTCATTTATTTGTTGTCACTACAACTTTCACTACTCACAACGGAAGGGATGTACCCAACGAACAAAAAAAAGTCTAATGGATGGATATCGATCACCATTCACGAACTAAAAAAATATTATTGAAGGGACACCACTCACAGAATAAATGAATTGAATAGACACCACTGACTTGATAAGTTGCAAAGCATATACGGTGCGGTGCACTTGTGCCCGACAGCATCACAAGCGTTAAACCCATTCAATGTAAATTGAGTGCTAGTGTGGCCATTTTGATTACATTAAAGGAGAAAAATAAAAATATTCCAAACAAGTTTTTAATTGTCCTGAAAAAGGGTTTAGTGTGTTCAATTTGATAATATTTTAAAAAGAAAAAGAGAAAAAGTTTAAAGAGAACGTAAAGAGGAAAAGAGTATTATTAGAATTTAGAAGACCACATTATTGAACTTTGAGTCTATGCAATGATAGAGGTGTAAAAAAAACCAAATTTCAAGGAATAAATGATATAATAAGAATACAAGACAAAAAAATGAAATAATATATGTATTAAGACATTATTTATGTTAAACATAGATAATAAAGGGAGGATTATGTAGCGAATCTTTTTATGAAGAATAAATGAACATTTGGATTGTGTTCATTTCAGTTTGGTGTTATTTGTTGTTTAGTTATTTGATTTGTTGTAGTTTTTACTTGTATAAACATTTTTTTTTAAGTAGTTTTTGTAGTTATGATAATGCAAATTAGGTTTTTGTTAATAAATGTTGGCATATGATAAAAATATTTAACAAATGTATCACTTATGAAAGTGATATATGTTATTCCTTCCATGGACAAGTGGAAGTAGCGACCTAGGGATGCGATCATTGTAATAACTTAGATCCATGGGATTTTCTGCCTTTAGTGAGATGATGCGCAATGTTTCAGTAGATGGTCGGGTGATTTCATCGGTTCCATAATCCAAATATGGGTTCCTAGAGGCTATATTTTTGCAAATTTGTTTTTATTATCAACTTATAATGCTTTCTAGTGGCGGTTGTAGCTGTGAAACTAGTGTGTAGTGGTTTATGTCCGACAGTTCATTATTAAATATCAACAAAGAGTAACTGCATATTTGTATTACTTTTCTTGATGGGTATGTCTAAGTATCATCCAACAACTCTTGTTGATCTCGATAAAAGTTATATAATATCTAGATTTGGTTCTTTCAGGGTTAAATCATGTGTCGATTGGTTGCAAGTTCACTCGATATGTTTGGCATGATATAGCCTTTGCATTGTATTATGGTACAAGAAAAACATCAACAAAATTTTTATGTAACTTTGTTCTAGTAATCTATCGTGATCTATACCTATAAAATATGTACATTGTAGCAAAGGTTGTGTATAGATCGTGATGCAATCACTGATTTAGTTTTCAATTGTTTGAAACTTAGTAGTACTAAGAAGAAGTGATGAGCTCAAAGGGTCTAAGCGTAGAGCCACAACTACCATAAATAATAAAAAAATCAACCTCTCATTCCTCTATGAATTTGACATAATGATTCTCGTGGGATTATGCTCAACGACATCTCTTTTATTGGGATGGCATAGATGGTATATATCCAATGGATTGGCATCCACATTTGAGTGTAATGGTGTTGTGTATGCTTGTGATTAATGATGTATTATGACATCTCATGGTGATTATGGGACCGATCTCCATGTAATGTTGTTTTAGATATAACTACTCATCCATGTTGCGGAAGGGGAATAATATTCATAAGTAAAATTTGGGGATCTCAAATCCATACCTACCCACAATTATTAAATTAAAAAATTGCTTTATGTCATCACAAGAACAGATCTCATGAACCACGTGGATAAATATGAACTAGAGGTATAGAGTTTTATGGACCTGTGGATAACCCATTATGTGTTGTGGAGGAATTGTGGAATGTATTGGATAAGTTGCACTCCAACCTTCATTGCATCATATTAACAGGCCCTCTTAACTAAAAACTTATTTGTTGACCTTTGATTTTAGTGTGTAATTTGGGAGGTGAGAAAATATGATTCATTTTATTAGCTGTGGAACACTTGTGATGAAGCATTGGAAGATTGCATATTGACCAAAGATATTTTCTTTATGTCGCTCCATTCAGTACTAGGTTAGTGTAACATGTTGCGGAAAATTTGTGAAGCACATATATAAGGTTGCAGAAGGATGTGGGTGAACATGTGTTATCTTTGTGATATGTGTAGACCAATATTTGTTGAGATTAGGTTGTGGGATAGTCAAGAGTGCTTAAAGTAAATTGTGGAATACCATATTTAGCTACATAAAGTTTTGGGACTCCTAAAGAGATGATCATGTGTTGCAAAATATTGCAGTATGTTGCATAATATAGCAGACGCTTTATGACTTGTTGCAAAAACTGGTATTTTTACACCCGAAGGATAGATCTAGTATTTGTGGACAAATGGATATAATGGGATCCTCCAAACAGTTGCAAGTGGTGTGGCAGACCAAGTGCATCACATTACCAGTTGTGGATTTTATTAATTTAGTTTAGCTTGGGATTATTATTTCTTAGTGTGACTATCAGGCCTGATCAACCTAGGGGTTGGAATATAATTTAGTTGGATGGTTTGTTTTGGAAAGATGCAAATATAATTTATGACTAGAAATTTTGAGCTCATGGTGAGAAATTATCAATACATCAGGATAGAAAGAGTCATCCAACTCAGTTAGATGATTAGAATTGGATAGTTGTAGTTTCAACATACTTTTAGTTACGTTCAACCTTGTATACAAAATTGATCCCTAGTAGACTTGGCATTTTCCAAGGATATCATTCGAGGCATTCGAGTAAATATGGGTTGATGGCCATTGGGAGATCAATGCCACATGTCATTAGCATGAGGATGAAAGTTGTTTTGCTAACTAAGGAGGCTACAGTAGAGGAGAAGTTGCAGAGGATATAGATGATTGAGGAGGATGCACCCGAGTAAGGAATTTTGATAAGAGTGAAGAGGTTTGGGGAAATGACCAGAATACTGAATCATGAAGAGGTTGAAATAAAGGTTCGATAGGACAATTCCTTTGTGACAAGGTTGCACTTGAAGGATGTTGAAGTAGAAGACAAGCTAGATAGTTAGACAACTACATGCACACGTAAATCTAGATCTATTGAATTGAGGGTGAGTCAAGAAATCATGGTGTGGGATTGTTGGGTCCCAATTGTGTTTGAACAAAACCAAGTGGTTTTTTGTCAAGAATGTTTCCATTAATGAGTTAGTTCAGTAAAAACTGGGTCAAAATGATTTTTATGTAAGTGGACCTAGTGGAGCATTTATTTCCCACTTCCTGTGGGTATGGGATAAATAAAATATTTGAGAGTTCATTGAGACATCATGTATTATATTGAATCTATCTTGTAAAACCATCACATCCATTTAGAGATATGTGGATGCATAAGAGAGGTCACGAGAAGTGAATTATGCAACTTCATTGCTTTCCATGGGCAAGGGAGGCATATGTAACCTATATTTTCATGAAGAATAAATGAAGATCTAGATTGTATTCATTTCAATTTGTTGTTGTGTTATTTGAGATCTTGTAGCTTAGTTTTGGAAGAATTCTTTTAGTAGTCTTTGGAGTTGGGATAATATTGATTATGATTTTGTTAATAAATGTTGGCACATGAGAAATGTGTCCAACAATGGGTACAACCTCTATCATCCATCCATGTTTATGTTGTCTAATGAAAAACCTAATGAACTGCTCTCTAGGAAAAAAAATATTACTTTGATAGATACAAATAATTGTTGAAGCTCTTGTGATTCCTTTAAAGTATCATAGAATGTTCAAGTTCATGAAAGAATACATTTTTCTTCACCTACATAGGTTTCCTCATGTGAAATGACAACATCTATAAATTTCTAAAGAACAAAATCAATCTAAATATCCGCAAATAATTTATATGTTTACATGAAGTTTTGAATGTTGGAGATGATTCTAAAGTTTCTCAAAGTTATAAAAATTGATAATTCATTAAATTGTATTCTAAAAATTTTGAATTACAATTTATACCCACATTACAACCACATATGACAAACAATAATTATTTAGATTAATTATATTTTGTATAAAGCCCTCGTGAGGTTTAAAGTTCTAAGAGGTATTTAAGGTGATTAAAACTCCTATTTTATGATGTATTCACTCATGCGGGTATTCTTTACACTAAGGTGTGCTCAAGTTGGAATTTTGTGCAACATAGCCTTATATTTTTTCCCCGTGACTTCCCAAATTCAAATCTGTCAAATCTTGAATTCATAGTGCCACGTTTATAAAGGGTGTTGGGTGTCAATTCTATTTCTTTGTTCTTAGCAAGTTTCAATTGTAGTAGGGTTTTAAGAATCTATTATGTGATGGAGGAATTAGGTTTTTTTTCAACTTGGTATTATGCTTTTGCACACCAAAAATATAGACAGCTCTTTGTTATGGAGGCGTTTATCCAAGGGAAACAATGATGAATAATTTTGGGATTGATTCTAATCATAGAAAAGAATGTGAAATTCACTAATAATTGCTTGACAAAAGTTGTGATGTTGTTGGAGCATAAATTGTTTCTTGATCAATGATGCAAAGTTCTACTTCTCATTTTTCTCATGTCTAATATTATGGGACATACAATCAAATTAATATTGACAATATTTTCTTCACCAAAATTTGTACTAACAACTTTATTGCTTGTTAGAGTCATGTTTCTCTCCTACAAATCCCTCCATTGGATGTAGCTTGGGTAGTTGGGAGTAATAATTGATAACCTCCCTACCCAGGTTCAATTCCTTGTAAGTGACATGTTTGTCTCTTAATTGAATCCCCCTTGTTTGGACAATGTTTAACCTCCCCACATGCCTCACAGTCTAGCATGGAAGTTACATGGATGTAGTGGCTTCTTGAAAGATAGAGGCATGAACCATTTGAAGAAAAAAGAGTAATGGATTCCCAAGATCAAGGGACAAGTAACTCCATTTTCTTATGGTTATGGATATTTGTTGTAATTATGAAACATGGAGGATATAAAATTGATTTTTGATTGTAGCTCATACTGTTACGGAGAAAACTTCCTATGGCTTGGGGTGTACCACAAGAGACAGAGAAACCGCATAAATCAATCCCTTCCCAATATGCAAAAGAAATACAACATCTAACACTAAAGGATCTCAAAACATATCTTATTTTAGACAATTGATGTAGATCCCCATTGAGCTTTTTCCAATCCCACTTGTATTAGCAATTTGCTCTCGTAACAGTAGCAAGCAAGATAAGCATGCTATATAATGGTGTTAGATCTACTGTAGCATATATAGTCAATAATGTATAAGCAATTAAAAACATCCATGGATTCAATATTCATTTAAATGCACATCATTGGATAGGAAAATATATTTCTATTAATATAAATCAGAGATTACACAAGTGACAACCTCTATCGGCACGTCTGCGAACTGGAGAAACTGAGTCCTCCACCTGGGCCTCGACCACTTCAATCCTCCATCTCTCAATAGCAAGCTCACAAGCAAAGGAAAGCTTGGAAAGAACACACAGTGCTCCAAGTGACAAAGGGATGCAGACTCAAGTACAAGCAAGCTATGACAACAATGGACTATAGTTTTCTTACTCTTCAATTCCCCCTCTTCAATGTATCCAAAGGGTTCCTTATATAGTGATTCAATGGGGTAATGGAAGGTCAAATCTGAGCGATATCAAGGCATATGGAAGGCCAAGAGATAAGTGACTCGGATCAACATCAAGGAAAACTCCAAAAATATTTGGCCTTTTGCACACATCCTGATGTACGTGGGTTTAAGGGTAATAACTATGTGTATATGCAGAAAAGGGATTAAAAGTCATGTACAACAAATAACAGGTGTTTTTAGGGATGATCTTGGAAACATCAACGTTAAAATATTGGTCCATGGGGTCCAAAGATTCTGCAGAGGGATAGGGCAGGACAGATATATGTGATCTACCATGTGTGGTAAAATCAGCTATAACAGATGCCCCCTAATGTGTGAGGTCAGAGGGGTAATATGATGGCCGAAATACATTATAAGTCCATCCCAGAAGTGGAGTGATGAAGAACCAGTTGGAAGAACCAGCCATCCAATATATAGTACAACAATAGATCTCTGCATATGACTGCAAATACATACAGCAGTCCCGGATACATAATAGTACAATGGCCATGAATAGGCATGATACAAAATATGACATGTGTGGTTTTCGCAACATACAATATAGATAGATAAGAATCTCCATCATGAAGATATACAAAGGATCAAGATATCCATGAAAGCTGAAGATATACAATGGATCAAGATCTCCATGATGGTTGAAGATATCTGACATACACTGGAATCAAGTCACGAGAGTTGGAATCTCATGAACATTGGCATGATCAAGGAGGTAACATATATGGAATGCCACCAATTTGGAAAGTCTTCTACACAAAACACTACGAGTACATGTCCTACTATGTGAATAAAGGTGTCGAGGTCGAACACAGTAGTCCATTGTCTGATTACCGGCCATTGATGTATACCATTAACAGACACGAGATCACCCACCAATAATGAAAATGGGAATAAAGGTACTAGAGTGCAATCTAACAAGTGCGAATAAATGTGTTGATTTCGAACACTTGAAAGAATCCATCGATCAGGGGACATTGATGTATTCCCAAAACTATCGATGGCAAGAGAACCTACCACTGATGACTATAAGTCTCAAGGCACTCAAAGGACTCTAGACTCCTATCCCAGAATAAATGATCTGAAGTTGATGGGATGGAATCCACTGGAAGGAGGGGTATTGAGGCATCCCCCATCATCCAACACGAGGTACTCAACAATGCTGTATAATGTGGAAGGATTCAAACAAGATGTGCATGAACTAGTAGTACTACCAGGAATGGCCGACATGTAAAGTCAAGACAACTGAGGAATGGCCGACGTAGGTTTCAACTTCCTTCGAACAAGAGCATAAAGGCGAATGGTGACTGAATGCAGGAAGCATAGACTCGATATACAAAACTGGGAAATCTCTGCGACATAGGAGGCATCGATAGAGGCTTCATAGGGACCAGAAGCTTAACTAGTTGGTGGAGATAAACTATAGAAACGCGTACAACTCCTAAATTCAAACTACTAACCAAACCAACAGATGTGATATACAATGCTTTGTTCGAAGGCGACATGACTTGACTGCTGCCAAAGATAACATCTTTTCCTGTCCAACTTTTTGGTTTTTTGGTTTTTTTTGGACTTTTTCAAATATTTTGAAAAGATTGAAAAATAATAAAAGTTATTTATAGTTACAAATCTAGGAGGAGACGAGTGTCAAGGGGAAAACAAACTAGTCCCAAGTAGTGGAACATACCTATGCTCAATGCAGGGAAACATGTGTAGGATAATGACACTTGGGGGAAAGTCCCTCCCGGTAAAAAAATATGGAGAATCAAGCTGCAAAAGATAGACAAAAAGGCTCTGCTTGGCTAGACATGAGACAAGCTCGGGCTATATGGCTGATAATCAAAGTCAGGGAAGCTGGGCTATATGGATGATAATCAAGTACCCCCTATGATGCCTAGGTAAGGAAACTAAGCTCACCTCAATATAACCAATGCTTAAGCAGACATTCGTAGGCGGGATCAACCGTATGGGAACGGTAGCAAAGCCCGAAACTCAAAAGAGACCCCAGATATGAATACAATATTGGAAATATCTTCGGTGCTCACAGAAAGTGACCAGGGGTCATCCCAATCACAATCGCGTGCACTGCCTTGTGCTTAACTCCCGTGTAAGAGGAGCGTCCTAAGAAACACTAATTATACCAAGGATTTCACTATCTCACCTGGACAGACACCTAATTGTTTTTTTAGTGGTCTTGGAGAATTAAATTACAATGAACTATTCCAAGACCCTAAAACCTAATCTTGTTGATGCACCCTATAAAAGAAAAGAGTGTAATTCATTTTAATTAAGCATTGATTTTAATTGGCTGTAATTACTCAAAAGGAAATGGTTGTGCAACTAGTGATATGAAGACTCAGCAATGAAATAAAAGTGCACACCTAATAAGCAATTCCAATTGCAAATCTTGTAGAATGAAAAACGGGGTATGCTACTACATGAAGTGCAAAAATTTCCTTCAAATGTATATGCAATCATTCCTATATGAAAGCCTAAACACAACTCTCATCCAAGCAATCCAATGCAAGTACCTCCTAAAATCCATATCGAATATGTAACTAAGAGTGCAACTAATGTATTTTTCACTATAGTAGGAAAAGAAAAATGCAATAAAAGTCATTTAAAACTCTTAGTTTCTGCAGCAAGTATAAAACACAAGCTCAGTAAGACACCAAGACAAAAAGAGTAATGCACTAATGGGAAAACAAAAAAGGAGATAAATGACTATAAATAATTCAAATAAAAATCAATGAAAAAGCAGTCTCTAGTCACAAAAGAAGCATCCAACATACAGCATCAGAACCCAGGAAGACCCAACCACACTCACAACCCACCCAACAACTTCCCACAACATCAAACTCAACCAAAAGGGAGGATGTACATGACTGTATAAAGAACAATAGCGTATGTATGTGACTTTTGGCCAAAATGCTACATGTATACGTGGATTTTGGCCAAAAACCTGTATGTATACGCGACTTTTGGCCAAAAATCTGTGTATGTATGTGACTTTTGGCCAAAAACCTGTGTATACAGAGAAGGAAGTGGTAAAAATAAGGCCAAGGGTCAAACCAATAAAGGGGAGTGTCAATGGATGAACATATTATAAAATGCGACACAAAAATAGGGAGAAATAGAGAACAAGTCAAGAATATCAAGCATGTTGTGCCCCCGGACCCCAAATCAAAACAACGAACGTCCCCAATGGAGTCACCAATTCTTTTACGGAGAAAAATTCCTATGGCTTGGGGTGTACCACAACAGACAGAGAAACCATAGAAATCAATCCCTTCCCAATATGCAAGACAAATACAACATCCAACACTAAAGGATATTGAAGCATACCTTATTCCGGATGGTTGATGTAGATCCCCGTTGAGTCTTTTCCAATCCCGCTTGTATTAGCAATTTTCTCTATCAACAACAACAAACAAGACGAGCATGCTATATAATGGTGTTAGATATACTCTTGCATATATAGTCAATAATGTATAAGAAATTAGAAGCATCCATGGATTCAATAAACATTTAAATGCTCATCATTAGACAGGAAAAGATATTTCTATTAATATAAACCAGAGATTACACAAGTGACAACCTTTGTCAGCACGTTTGTGAACCGGAGAAACCGAGTCCTCCACCTGGGCCTCCATGACCTCAATCCTCCATCTCTCTATAGCAAGCTCACAAGTAAAGGCAAGCTTGGGAAGAACACAAAGTGCTCCAAGGGACAAAGGGATGTAGACTCAAGTACAAGCAAGCTACTACAACAATGGACTATAGTTTTCTTGCTCTTCAATTCCCCCTCTTCAATGTATCCAAAGGGTTCCTTATATAGTGCTTCAATGGGGTAATGGAAGGTGAAATACGAGCGATCTTGAGGCATATGGAAGGCCAAAAGATAAGTGACTCAGATCCACATTAAGGAAAACTCCAAAAATATTTGGCCTTTTGCACACATCCCGATGTACGCAGGTTTAAGGGTAATATCCGCGTGTATATGCGAAAAAGGGATTAAAAGTCGCGTACAACAAATAACAGGTGTTTTTAGGGATGATATTGGAAACATCAAAGGTACAATATTGGTCCATGGGGTCCAAAGAGTCTGCAGAGGGATAGGGAAGGCCATATATATGTGATCTACCATGTGTGGTAAAATCAGCTGTAACACATACTTCATGGGATATTGAGGTATGTTCTTAACCCACCTATACCTCTTTATAATTTAAACCTAAAGAAGATATCATAATAGCCCTTATATGTGGCAAGTTGTTGATTAGGGATAAGTGTTGGAAAGTTGGTTGTCATTAATGTCAACAGGGTCAAGTGATCGCCTTCATTGATATTGAGTGATGTGTTCATTGATGCCAAAGTGATAATGATTATGTGGCAACAATGATGAGGATGTACCAGTGATGATGATGGTGTGAAAATAGTAGAGGAATATTGATTAAGTAATGATGAAAAAGGCTTAGAGCCCTTAAAGAATCCCTTCAAGAAGAAGCCTTGACACAAATGTATATAAATCTAAAGTGGTCCTCATATGGCACAGTTGTTAAGCAAGGCCATATGTTCCTAATGGAGAGATTCATTTGTGTAGATATTTTGTAGCTTGTCCCATAGCTCTTTAGCTAACGTATAATTTCCAACCTTGCCTTTCACAGATCCAAATATTCCATGCAAGATAGTATTCATTTCCATTGCATTATTTTTTCTTAATTCTTTCTTGGACCTAGTTTTTGGTGGTCTTTTTGGCACAATGTAACCATTCAAAATAGATTCCAAGATGCCACAACCTTGTGTCTATAAAGATAATCTCCTCCTTATGCTCCAACACTCATAATTTGAACCATCAAATAGTGGATCTCCATTGGGAGAGAAGAGATTTTCATATTCATCCATGTGCGCTCGAGAGATATTTCTTCAAGTTGTTATATTATTATGAAGGAACCCACTCTTATACCAATTGTTGGAATATTGACGAATACTAAGAGGGGGTGTGAATCAATATTGGTGAATATTCCAACCATAATTTGAGTTGATACATCAATTAGGTTGAACCAAAAAGTAATATGTATACCTATTCCTAAATTTGTGTATAGGTGGATCTAGGAAGGGCCTTTTAGAGTTGCAACTAAAACTATATGGCTAGACCCCCCTTTAGGAGTTAGAACATGAGAAGCACACATTAAAATGTAATGTTTTTCATAAGTATGGACATTTTTCTAAAACCCATTGAAGGACCCAAGAGGATCAACATATCCTCTATTAGACTAAAAAATCTTATAGTTATAAGAAACAAAACCCATTCAAGACAACAAATGATAGTTTGGAAATCAACAAAATAAGGTAAATTAGCAAATAATGATAACCCGATTAAGAATGGCTATCTAGAAAATGACAAACACTTTGAAGTCATAATAAATTTAGAATCCCTTAAAAAGGAAATGGAGTGGGAGGAGATACCAACAGAAAAGGATGAGCCCTAGAAAGTAATTTAGCCCTCCATGGAAAAGAATCAAGGCGATAAAGAGGGCCCAAATATTGTTCCAACACATGAATAAAACTTCCAAGCCCTTTATTCAAATGAATCAACTAATGAAGTAAAAATGGCTAAATACTTAGCTCTAAAATACCCCTAAAGGCATTAATAAAATCTCGTGTCTATTTTCAACTCATCATATTGGCCAAAGTCTTTCTAATAATGTGTTTTGAGGCCTTTCATCCAATTCCCTGTAGAAGTCTGTGAAAGACTTTCAAAGGAGGGACTTTACCTTTTCTTTAAAAGAGAGAGAGAGGAGAATACCATTTTTATTTACGCTTGATAATCTACAATGAAGAATGGAATAATAATAAGAAAAAATGGCTAAAACAAGCATATCGAACTTTAGGTAATGTATATGTATGAGTGATTTAAAGAAAACGTGTTGCCTTCTCACTTATACACTTCATAGAAAAGGGTAAGGTGGGAAAAGTAGGAAATGTGGCATAGGAAGCAATGAATATATATGTAAGGAAAGATTTGGACTAGCTAACATGGCATTGGGATGCAAAGGAAAAAATAAAGGGTCATAAGGGTCATAATAGGATCATCCTCTCCACTCCATATATCAATAAAAGTGGAGGACAATATATATTTAGAACTAGGATGCTAAAGCTCCACCTTCTACATGGTAATATGCAAGGAAGCTTGCACATTAAAAGCTTAAGAGAACAAGGGAATATTGAGGCCCACTCTTGATTGAAAATATGGCATTTAGAATAAAACTAGAGGATGATGCTTATGCGCCCATCAAATCATAGTGTGCCACATGTTAGACATGAAGATGCTACCCTTTGGATTCTTTATAATAGAGCAATTACCATATGAATTTTCAATTCTTATTTTCTGGCCCGCATTGAGGATTGGGAGAGGAAGGCAAAGGGACATGGAAGAAGACTATAATGGAACATTGAAAAAAGATCAAATGGATTGATGGATTTAGTAGATTATTGGTAAGAAAATGTAGAAGAGCAAGCTATTTTCCATTGGTCATGACAATGCCTAATTTTGCATAGAAATGTAGATAGAGGAGAGCTAGTACTAAACTATACCAACAAAATTTGTTTCTTGGAATAATATTTCATGGATCGTGCAAGGATTTTTCTTGTTTTTCTTTGAGTTTTGAACAAGACCATAGCTATTTTGGGCATTTGTAAACTTTACTTCCTTAAATGAATATAGAGTTGAACAATCACCATTAGTGATCCTAGAATTTTCCCAAGTTCAATTTATCCAAGGTAAATTATGTTTGTTATTGTGCTTGAAAAATTTCTCATTGTTTTCAGTTTTCGCTGTGAGGTATACAACATTTATTTATTGAATGGTATTTAATTTTTAAAAGAAATAGTATAATAAGAAAACATGGAGGATAAGTGTTGGTGAATTTTAGTAGCCATAGGTGCCCTCCTTTCTCAAACATAATCTTCACATGTGTACGGTTTTTTATTTTGTTGTTGAAAGCTCCTTGGTTTGTGGGAGTGGCCTTTGGTCTAAGAAACCACGACATGCGGGAATCTAAACCCTCAAAATAACTTGATGTTAGACCCATCCTAGGCCACACCAACCCTCAGCTAGTTGGATTTTGGGTGACTCCTCCCAACTAGCTCATCCCTAAGGGGAATTGAACCCGGGTTTCCCTGCTGATGAGATCCACACCTTAACTGAATGAGTAGGTGGGAATTGACATAATTTGTAATACTTTTAAAAACAAAAATAAATTATAAAATTCACAAGCCTTAATAGAATAAACACAAAATCAATATTTAAATGATAGAACTTGAAAGATTTTCAAAAGGAAAACAATGATGCTCTTTTTGATAAATTGTTATCAAATAATTTATGTTTTTTCTTCTTTTATTTTTCTTGTTTGCTACAGTGTATATGACTTACATGACTAGCCTATGGTTTAAGAAATCACGACTTAGGGGCATCTAGTCCTTCAAGTGGACCACAAAAAACTTTAGCACGACCCTCCCACTATTATGGAGTTTCAAACCTTATGTCGCTTAACAAATAGAACCCTCAAAAATAAATTATGCTAGTGAGACTTTACATGTTTTTTCTTATTTAAATAAATGAACTTTGTTTTTTTTTAAATGAGTTGATATATTTAAATTTCATATATTTTATATTTTTCAAATTATATATATATATATATATATATATATTTATAATTGAACACAGGTTGCTTGCTAACGAGATCCACACTTTAACTGGATGAGCTAGTGGGAATTGACATAATTTGTAAGACTTTTAAAAACAAAAATAAATTATAAAATTCACAAGCCTTAATAGAATAAACACAAAATAAATATTGAAATGATAGAATTTTGATAGAATACATGTTTTATCAGAGCTCGATTATTGGTATCATGGGGATGCCTTTCAATTGTTGAGGGTTCGACGCAGTTGATAGATTTTGGATTTGTAATAAACTTGGTTTGTAGCATTGATTTGTGCATTGAAAGAGAATGGTGAGTAGGTACATAATTGAGATTGAGAAATCTAACGTCCAGAAATTTGATATATGGAAGCTCAAAATGGAGGATCTTCTCATATATCGACAATAATGGATTGATGTGGATCTGGGTAGGAAATCCACTTGGAGGTCACAAAATGTTTGGGATAAATTATAAATAAGGGAAAAGAGTACAATTAGATTGTGATTATCAGAGTCTGTGTTGTTGAATGTTTTTGGTGAATATATTGTGGTAAAGCTTTGGGGGAAACTAGGGATTTTGTATCAGTCAAAATCCCTTGTGAACAAGTTGTTTTTGCAGAAGAAATTATTTCATCTCATAATGGATGAAAATGCCATAGTGACAGAGCATCTAAATTTCTACAATACTCTGGTAAGTCATATAACCTTTTTTGGCATTAAGATGGACAAAGAAGATAAATGTATTACATTTTTGTGTTCTTTGCTAGATTCCTGGGAGAACCTGATTGTTGCAAAAGGTAGTACTAATCAAGAAACCTTAAAATCCGATGAAATAGTATCATCCCTTCTATTAGAATATATGGGGTGGAAAACCATGGATAATCATAGCATGGATTCCTTGTTTGTGAGAGGTTGCACCCAGGAGAGAAACACAAATAAAGGATTTGGGGGGGTGATCTTAATCCAAGGGTAAATCTAAATACCCAGGAAAAGGAATAAGGAAGTGATGGAAATTTGCTAAAGTTGGGCACTGTGAAAAGAATTTAATATCTAAGAATGTTAAGAAAGTAAAGGGATTTTAGGATACCCCTTCCACAGAGGCAAATACCTCCTTGAAAGAAGGATGGGGTGTGTACCTAACTTCCATGGGTAATCATTCAGAACATGATATATGGTTGATTGACTTAGGTGCGTCATGTCATATGACCCCTCATAGGGAGTGGTTTTGTGAATATGAAAAGTACGATGGAGGAGATGTGCACTTGGGAGATGATTCACTGGCTAGTATTGTTGTACATGGTAGAGTCAAAATGAAACTCAAGGATGGAAGGATTAGAGCTATACCTGGAGTGCTACACATTCCAAATAAAGAAAGAAACTTGATATCTGATGGAAAGATGGATGTTGCAGGTGTAAAGACTGTGTGTGGAGATGGTGGTTGCAAAATGGTTCGAGGATCAAAGGTATTGATGAGGAGAGTTTGGTATGGAACTATGTGCAAAATAATAGAAAGCACCATCATTAATGAATGTAACAGTTATGTTGTGCCTGAGGGAGGAGGTAAACATGACAGAACCCTGACTGCATCAAGAGGAAAGACAATGCTATGGCATCAAAGATTGTGGCATATTGGAGAAATTTAGATAATCTTACAACCTTAAAGCATGAATAAAATTATTAAACTCTTCAATAAGTAAACTAAATTTACATAAACTGTTGCAAAGATATTGTAATAATTTTCATGAAAACTACACTATACAAATCTTAAAATTAACAAAATATTAATTTCTCAAATTGAAAGACTAGAAGATGATTAATAATTATTTGATATAAAACTTTAATAAAAAGACTAATTAATACTAAGGAAAAATAAACTTAAAATGAGATATTGTATTAATTCCATTTATATCATATCAATAAGAAGAACAAGAGCTTAGTAAAATTTTCGTCATTTTCTTTTAAGTTTAAAAAACATTTTATAGCTTAATATCTTTTTCTCAATGTATTTCTTGATATTTGAATCATTGAAAAAAACAAAAAAATGTGTTAATAAGTAAAACTAATGAATAAACCACATCGGTACCATATCGATCCAAAAACATAATTCTAAGTCAATAAATTCCAATTATGTTTCCATACGAGCTAGAAATAGAACACTTGATGGCGTATATTCATGATTGCATGGAGTCATCTACCTAAACATCTACTCTAAAATGGGATTTATTCCCATAGACATATAAAATTGCTTAGACTTGAACAATATTTCTGTCATCATACGGAACAAGAAAAAAGGCCTATGGTTACGATCATGCATGTGATGGTCCTTAAACGATCGTCACCAAATCCACTTATAGTTATAGGGTATGAAAAAATGTCACTATAAGTGCTTTTGATGACATTTTTTTAAATCTTGTCACCAAATATGTTTCTTGTGACAATCTTGCCTATGATGAACCTTAAATAATTGTTACTAAAGTTACTTTTGGTGACGGGATATGAAAAATTGTTGATGTAAGTGCTTTTGGTGACGATTCTTTAAAGCCCATCACTAAATACATTTTGGTGATGATCACACCTGTGACAAACCTTAAATAGTCATCACTAAAGTTACTTATAGTGATAGGCTATGAAAAAAAAGTTGCGATAAGTACTTTTGGTCATCGTTCTTTAAATCCCATCACCAAACCCCTTTTCATGATACCGCTCTGCACATATCTGAGTTCAATAGCACACACATTAAGGGATTGATTTTTGTACAAAATTTTAGCATACCTTATCCCACTCTTCGTTCATTGGGAAATTTACTCCATAGATATCTCCCATACCCCACCTTAGCACTACAGGGAGGGAGGGGTTGCTACTTAGCAAGCCCAAAGGCTTCAGACTAAACCACAGAGAACCTGACACTTTTATTGATGTTTGTTAAAATCCCATTTCCAATTCTTGTTTTGGTGACACTTATGGCGAGGCTTGTTAAAATCCCATTGGGAATTACCTTTTTGGTGGCACTTTTGGTGATCCTTGAAGGGCACTCACCAATGCTTAAAGGTGAAACATGTAGTATATGCCTATGACAGGAACTAATAAATGGATGATGTTGAATACAAGTCCTAATGTTTACTTTTAATATTTAGTGACTAAGTTACTTGTATTTGAACATGCAAATCAAGTTACATGTGTGAGTAAGTGAGATGTAGGTCTCAGACTCTTAAGTTGTTTGTCAAACAATGTTGGTCTCTACTATATTAAAGGGCCAAATACTTCCTCTACTCAAGAAGATTTTTAGGAACTTGTTTTGGTGCAATAAGAAGCCAATCCTTTGAAGACTAATCAAGAAAAAAAACAAATATTGGACAATGGAGATGAAATCCTACATAGATATAGTCTAAATTCACATACCACTACTGCTGTAAACTCTATCTTATATTCAAGATCTGGATTAACTACAGACATGGATTGGAAAGAAAAAACAGATGTATTTCAAACTATATTTTTGTTATCTCTTACTTATAATTCATTTTCCCTTGATATTATGTTAAGAACAATGGCCAAAAGAAACCAACTATACATTTCACATCAAGCTTTTGTCGAGCGAAATTGATGTCGTTTTAATTCTTTTGCAGTAATTGCCCAACTATTTATTTACTTATCAATCCGGGGTACGTAAACTGATGAAGCACGTGCACTATTTGTGCAGGACTGAAGTAAATTTAATCTAACTTAATCTAATTTGCTGAAATCAAATTAATCTAGGAAAGCATTGAACACTAACTAGGAAAGCATTGAAACACTAACTAGGAAAGCATTGAAATTGCGTAAGAGAACTACAACATGTGAAGAGTTAACAACAATGACATAAGTGAGCTCACATCCACAAATCAATAATCAAATGACAATCATGAAAATATAACAATGAAAGCTTGAA
>LPNX010812302.1:37692-64397 GCA_001517045.1 Pseudotsuga menziesii
AGCTTTGAGATCCATGGTTGTGATGAAATGTTTGTTGCAAGTTTTCAACTAAGTTTCCATTATCAAACTTTTGGAATTAGTTGCACATCCCTCTACTTATTTCATTGGTACAAGATAAGGCCATATACAACCATGATTGTGGGAGTTCTTTATGCATGGAAATGTGAGTTACTACCCATAAAGTTAGCTCAACCATTGGTGAATAATGGGATTTATGCACATAAGTGAGTAACTTTCAAAGTGTTGTGCCTAACCATATTTCCCCTTTCCTTTTGGCTCTTTGTTGAATTAAGCCATGTAGGCAACAATTAAGTGTAGATAGCTTTTTCCATGCTTCACTAAAGTGTTGCATATGGTATATGGTGAATGTAACACTACTCATGACCCAAGCCATGGTCCAAGGTGAAGATCCCAAGTTTAAGTCCATAACATGTGGATTTAGGGTTCTACATAGGCCATCCATGAGGCCCTAGCCCATATTTTCCGTATGAAACAGATATGGTGGATATTTTTAGTTTTTTCATATCATGGGCGCTTCTTGGTCACTGATCCATATTTTTATACAAAAACCCATGTTGTTGGGATAGAAAAAAATTGTCTATGGGGCTCATGGTATTTGCATATTAACCCGCATCATTGCATAGTGAATTTGCAGGACGAAATTGCTTAGCCTACACATGATATGGCCACCACATTGAGGAGGGGAACACTAGGGATGGAAATTGAGGACCATTTCATGATATAAGGAAAAATATAGGACATTATGTTGTCATGGTCCATGTGTAGGGCCCTACACTTAATTACTTTACCTTACAAGTGAGATATGGTGGCCATTTCAATTTTTTTAACATTGAGTAGGATGGTTATTTTGGCTTATACCATGGTTTGTGAACTATATTTAGGGTCTAATTCCATATTAGTTTTCTATGGGGTTGAAGGTCCATTCATGTTAACCTAAAATACCACATAATAACTATGTATGGAATCTCTAGCATACATGTAACAATTCCCTTCGTGGCTCATGAGTGATGTGTCGTAAGGCCTTCAGACATCACATATTCTCTATAGAGGGAATATTTTTTCAAATACAAGTGGGATATGTTGTTATTTTTATATTTATAACACCAATAATGGATCTCTTAGCCCACACCATGGTCCAGGGTTTAAATTTATTTCCTAAGTTCATACCAATTGCTTACAAGGTCATGTACCATTACGATGCCCTTGACCATCACATAACATGCATCTACATATAAAATATCTAGTCTACATGTGAAATATGGTCATCATTTTGAGAACTTGTGCATAGGGGATGGTTCTTGATGCATGACTTAAAATATAGTCAAAACTATGATCTTAGGTTGTAGCATTTTCCTTTAAATCTCATGGTCCATATACTGGGCCCCAAATTACCACCACAAACCCACCATAGGGAATATTTTGCATGTAAGTTGGATATGTTCATGACCATATTTAGGTTTATAATAACATGGATGGTTCTTGATACCCAAGTAAAGGTTTCATGAGCCATAATTTATGGGGTCCTTAGCCACTATGTATTCCTTATAAATGGGAGCTTTGTCATGTTAGTAGGATATGGCGTCCATTTAAAGTTTGTCACACCAAACCAAGTTCAATGCCAAAAATATAGGCTATAAGTGGGTGCTAAGTGTGAGTTCAAATCAAATATCTTTATGGAAAGATACAAATATATAATAATGGTCCAGGGATATCCCTAGATAGAAGGCATTTCTTATAAATATATATTTTATTTTGTAGCTAAGATGGCATAGATTAGGTTGTTATTATTAATGTAAATGAGCTCAGGATTTGATGTGCACTAGACTGATGCCAAGTCAATATCCTTAATGACAATCTTAACAAGGATATTTGAATGGAACAACTTGAAGTCTTTGAGGTGAAAGTAAAAACAATTCATGTTTTAACTGTAGATTTCCTTTCAAGCATTGAAGTAATCATGACCTAAATAATAGCACAATAAGCTATGTAATTCCATGACTTGGTTTTTTATGATCAGTAAATGTTGCACCCCACATCTACTATAAGCACAACCAAGGATACAAGCATTAATATTGTTTCCATATATGTTGACCATCGATTATTAACTTGCAATGATCACATATGTAAAGCAATATTTGGAATCTCAATTCGAGATGAAATATATATTGGGTAAGCTTCATAGTTCCTTTGGGCTACATATGTCTAGAGATAGGTTGAACAAGACAATTTTTATTAATCACGAGTACATTCACTATAAACAAATTTTAGATGAAGCTCTATAATCTCTTATGACCACTCATGGAAAAGAGTTTTACTCTATCAAGGGAGATGGATCCTTTGTTTTAATTTTAGAATAATTAAAGGATTGGGGTTCCATATTTGAAGCTTAACATATGCCTTGATTTTCACTAGGAGTAGACATTGGGAAAATTTAGATGAAGTAATGTAAGTTCTTATCAACTTATGTACAAAAGTTGCAAGCTGTCAGTGAAAATAAAGCTATGTTTGAATTTGATAATGATCAATATTATGAAGATTGACATATGCCATGATTTGCAGTAGGCTAGGCATTTCCTATGTAGTGAAAGTGGTTAGTCCATTCATAAATACTATAAGGTAAGAGGATTGGATTTCATGAAGAGGACCTTTAATGTATTTTCAGGGAACAAATGATTTGAGCCCTATTACGATGGCCACTACATTAGAGGAAATTTCAACTCAAAATGGGCCTCCTAAGGAAAATTAATAAAATAATAGTTAAAATTATAAAATAGTATTTATTAATTTTGGAGGAAGAAAAGAAAAAACTACTTTTTTGTTTGTATTTTTGACATATCTCCCTGTGTTTTTACTCAAATTTCGATCGGGATAGCTCATTGGATGCGAAATTAAATTCTGCATCCAATGAGTACCCACTCATTATACTTTTGATGGGCCCCAAAAATACCTGAAAATATGTGATGATGATGTCATCATCATGTATTTTCAGGTATTTCTTGTTTTTGGGGTAGTTGGGCCCGTAAAAATTATGTCGAGTGGGTACACGTTGAATGCATAATTTAATTCTGCATCCAACGAGCTCTCCTGATCGAAATTTGAGTAAAAACACAGGGAGAGATGTTGAAAATACGAACAAAAAAAGTAGTTTTTTTATGATACCTATCCCCAAATTTATACTAAAAAATTGTTTAAGAGGTGCTCCCTTTTTTAATTTTAAATAATTTTGATTGGCTAATACATGATGACATGGAATTTGTATTATTTTTTGGAAGGCCCATTTTAAATTGAAATTTCCTCTAATGTGAGGCACATGAAAATGAGATACTCAACACAATGATGTTGATTAATGACGTGACACCAATGGTAGAAGGTTAACGATCATACATTTATTATAGTTAAATGGCATAGGAAGTAAATATGTGTTTCGCTTCTCATCATTTTTAGTAGGTTGGTTGTGATCCTTTTTTGAATTTATGAAAAGTGAAATAATATATGACCAAGAAACAGGCTATGCTAGAAATGAAAACGGTATTTGAAGTTTTACGAAATTTTATGCAATTCAATACAAAATTGGAAATGAGATTTAAGGAACCAAGAGGCAACAATGATTTTTATAATGGGAAGAGATTTACAAAGTTTGGATATTGTATAGTAGTTTTTGGGTTTGTTTTTCTATTGTTTATTGGAGTTTTTTCAGTGTTAACCAAATATAATTGTATAGTAGTTTTTTTGTTTGTTTTTCTATTGTTTATTGTTTATTGGAGTTTTTTCAGTGTTAACCAACGATAATTCCTTTAATGACTTTATAGGCACATATCACATGTGTTGGTTGTGAAAGTATTGCATGTCTGTATTATTTCAATATCTTGGAAGAGGCTATGTCTTGTACAATATATTATTTATTTAAAAGAAAAGAGGAACTGAAATTCTAAGCTAAAAATATTTGTATCAATTTGTCGCAAGTTGTTATAAGAGATCTTTGTTTTTTTAGCAAATGAAGAAGAGGCTGAACTGAACTTTGGATGCAGTATCATGGAATACGATGATCGTTTCCTGCACTCAAAATGGAGAATTCGATGAGGCATTAAAAACCTTTGAGAAAATGGTAATGCCATTTGTTTGTCAAGGGAGAATCTAGATTCAATAAAATTTGTTTGTTTTCTATCAGCTTGTGTTGGCTCAACTTCTCTTGAATAGGGGAACTAGGTATATTGACTCTTTGCATTGTCAATAGATTGTTCCGTTGAGAATTTTATGTTCTATGGTTCACATTTTCTGGTATTATCATTTGTTTATTTGTGGTTTATTGTTATTTTAAATCTGCTTGAAAAGAAGAGTATTTGTTATGATTGTTATGATCTGCTTTTATAGATCACATATTTGAACTCATTCCATTTTAGCCATGGATCATTGTTCCTCATTGTTAGAAAGCAAAACTTCTTGAAGAGGAGCTATTTCATCCTGGTTATTGTGAATTGCATTGGTAGCTTTGAGCTCAAAGAGGGACCTTTTCAATTTAGCAATTTGCATAGACTGTTCAGAGATTATGTTTGGCTATTCATTTACCATTATTTAATGTTCTTTTATTATTGTTTTTATCTCCACAAATTGTAATTTAAAGGCCTCCATATCACCTTATATTAGAGAATCCATCATGTTATGTGTTTTCCTTTTATAAATAGAAGTTGAACTATCCTGTGATCCCCCCCCCTTCAGTTGTGTTTTAATTTTTTGATGTAGGGATAAAACCATAAACCTGCTTGTTGGGCTTTAGGGCAGACCCGGGTTCTATACTTTTATCCTTGCACCAACAAACAGACCCATAGTGTTGGCCCTTTCGGTAATAACCTGCGAACAGGTTGCAGTCTCACCCAAAACAGCTATGGGGTGCCGCAGAATCAGGTTTCTACAGGAAAAAGAGGGATATTACTGTACCTTTATCCTTAACAGAGAATAATCATACAACACAGAGCTTCGACAGTACTTAACTAGCTTCACAGTTTATATAAAAGACAGTTTCTTGCTTAACCCTTAACTGGGAATTCACAGCGAAGCTAATACTTAACTATTTTATCTTACTTTAACTTATCATTCACCTACTTATCAAATGCATAAAAAAATAACAGGAAAAACAAACAGGACCACCACAACACAAAATATACGTGGTTCACCCCCAGTGTAGGGGCTACATCCACAGAACTGCATTTATATTCAACTCTTTACAAAACCACAGTTCTGATCTATGCACTCAGCTGCAGATCCGTCCTTCAAAACCCTAAGCTACGCACTTAGCTGCAGATCCTTTCTTACAAAACCCTAGCTGTGCACTTAGCTGCAGATCCTTTCTTACAAAACCCTAGCTGCGCACTTAGCTGCAGATCCTTTCTTACAAAACCCTCTGCGCACACAGCTGTAGAGGTCATCCACGCACACAGCTGGGACTTAACCTTTCTTGCAAAACCCTCTGCACACATAGCTGCAGAGGTCATCCACACACACAATTGGGACTTCACATTTCTTGCAAAACCCTCTGTGCACACAGCTGGAGAGGTCATCCACGCACATAGCTGGGACTTAACCTTAAACCCCAAAAATAGATCTTAGCTTCGCATCACATTATCATCATACATAAGGTTTAACCTATCTCCTTTACATAAGTGCCTAGTTATATAAGTGCACTATTACAAAAACATGGGAACCCGAAAACCATGGGACATTTACAAAAAGAGGGGCTTTGAACCAACCCCAACAAGCCCCTAAGACTCACCATTGTCCCGTCCCGGGACACTCTGCTGCTTTTCTGGTGGGAGAATCTTGTTGGCGAAGATAGTAAATTGCTTGTTGAGGCCGTGCATGATATCTTCGGCTGCTTGCTCCTTCTCCACCATCTCCTACAGTGTTGCTGCTGATGCTTTGCCACAATAAGGACCTTCGACACAATCTTCTATAGAGCTTTGAGCTTCAACCCTCGACAGAATTTCTTCGACACTTAATAAATCTGTAAAAGCTCTCTGATAACAGCTTCATTATAGTCTAGTACCCAATTTCAACTGTTCTTGGTACTTAGACTCTTCTTCTTGCTACTACTTCTGATCAGGGGGTACAGGCTTGTCCCTATACTTCTTTAATCTACTTCCATTCACCATGAAGGGAAAAATTTCTCCATTCAATTTAGCTAACTGAACTACACCACCATCAGTAACTTTCTGAACTGTGTATGGTCCTTTCCAATGTGTCTTGAACTTTCCTAGGAACTTCATGAATTTACTGTCGTACAAGAGCACAAGATCACCATTCTGAAAATGCTTCTTCTTAATGTGTCTATCATGCCATGCTTTTTCTCTAGCTTTCTGTACTTGCTGCTGGAAACCTGTAATGAATCTGTCTTCTTCTAGTTCCAGTATCTTGGCCAGCCTTTCATTCAACATAGCTGGGTCATCCATCCCTGTGAAGGCAGATATTCTGAGGCTAGGAACAATGTATTCCATGGGCATAACTGCTTCTTGTCCATATACCAGCCTAAAAGGGGTGTGGCCTGTCAACTTCTTACAAGTGGTTCTATAAGCCCATAATACTGTTGGAATTCTAAGATCCCAATCATTTCTATTAACATTGCAAACCTTCGTCAGAGCGTGCTTAAGAATCTTGTTAAAAGCTTCGATAGTTCCATTTGCTTGAGAATGTTAGGCAGTACTCTTCTGATGATATACTTGAAATTCTTCGGTCAATGCTTCAATAGTCTTATTCAGAAAATGTGATCCTTGATCACTCATAAGAATTCTAGGACACCCAAACCTTGACAAGATATTATCAAATATGAACTTCGTAGCTGTAGCAGCGCTACAATCCTTGATTGGTTGAGTTTCGGCCTAACGAGTAAGGTAATTAGTTTCTATAATAATGTATCTTGCTCCAGATTTCTTTGCAGGGGGATTTATTGGTCCAACAAAATCAATAGCCCACTTGTCAAATGCTTGTAAAGTTACCTATGGAACCAAAGGCATCTCATCCCTCCTGGATGGTTTGCCTATCCTCTGACAGATATCGCAGTTGTGGAAATATTCTCTTGCATCCTTATGGATCGTGGGCAACCACAATCCAGCTGTCAGAATCTTGTATGCTGTAGCTTTTCCTGCATAATGACCTCCTGCTACTCTAGAATGTGCTTCAGCCAAAATTAATGGCTTTTCATGCTCCAAGACACATCTGTGCAGTATTTCATCTGGTCCCATCTTATATAGTTGTCCTGCTATCAAGGTAAAGTCAGCTGTTCTAACCACCAGCTGCTTCTTCTACTATGTTGTCATCTTAGAGGGTGCAAAACTTGTAGACAAGTACTGGACTATATCCTGAAAATAATCATCAACAATAGGGTGATCAATATTACCTTCTCCTGATTGAGCCAATACTATACCTAAAGAAATGGAAGATGCATCGACATGAACATGAAACTCCTTACTCCAGTCAGGGAATACTAAGATAGGGGCAGTTACCATCTTTTCTTTCAGCATATCCAAGATTTCTTGAGATTCAGGTGTCCACTCAAACTTAATATCTTTCTTCAGTTTCTTTTCCATAGGGGCTGTAATCTGAGCATATCCTTTAATGAATTTCCTGTAATATCCAATATGACCAAGCGTAGTGCGAAGTTGCTTAACAGACTTCGGAGGTGGCAAGTTTACAATAATGGCTATCTTCGCAGGATCTACCATCAATCCTTGCTTGCATACAATGTGACCTAGAGGGATTCCAAAAGGTGCACAAAAGATACACTTCTTCAGGTTCAATGAAATTTGATGCTATATACACTTGTCCAGCACAAGTCTTAAACTGGCTATATGATCTTTCAATAAACCAAAGATAGTCCAATCATCAAAGTAAACTTCTAAGAACTTATGAATAAATTCCTTAAATGCAGATATAATTACTCTGGAAAATATAGCAGGTGCGTTCTTCAATCCAAAGGGCATAATAGTATACTGAAAAGATCCCATTTCTATGGCAAAGGTTGTTTTATGTCGATTCTTTAGAGCAATTCTAATCTAATGGTAGCCTGAAAATCCATCAGTGAAAGAATACATTTCTTGACCTCTGACATTATCTAAAACTTCATCTGTAAAGGGAGTAGGGAAAGGATCATGTAAACAGGCATCATTCAGCTTCCTTAGATCAACACAGATTTTGATTTCTCCCTTGGTCTTCTTTCCTTGTACCACCATAGGGCTGACCCATTCAGACTCTTTGACAGGTTCAATGATTCCTGTGGTGAGCATCTTATCTAGCTCCATCCTAAATTTTTCTTTATACCTAGGATTCAGCCTATAAGGGCGCTGCTTCACAGGCTTCGCATCGGCTTCCAAAGGTATTTTCATCACTCCTATATCACCAAGGATGCCTTTCATTTCTGAGAACTTTGTCGAAAATAAGTCCTGATACTCATGGAGGAGTTCAGTCACTTTGCTTACCATTTCTTCATGCCAATAATCTCCAATGGTAGCGTACTTAGGCATTTCTTCTGATCCAATGTTTACCTTCCTTGTTTTTAAGGGCTGATTTACTTCAGGTGCTTTGACTGCTGGTCCATGTACTTTGCAATGTCCTTCTGACTCAAGAATATTAATGCTGTGAGGATCATCGTCCTCGTCAATGGTGAGGTTATAGCATTCTACTGCATTAGCTTCTTGTTCCTTTCAATCAGGTTGGTACTTGGCTATTTCTTTATCATCAAACAACTTAGTATGGATCACCCTAACAGCTGCGTCCAAAGCAGGGCAAACCTCATTAAAAGAAAATGTGAGCACAAAACTATCAACAAGACTATCCCAACTTACAGTACCATGGCGAAGCTCAACCTTCGCATACCAGTTCGTTACTACAGGTTCCAGAGTGTGTACAAACCTATGTACCCATTCTTCATGAGTTACATGCTTCATAACACTGCTCTAAATGTTCTTGCAGGCTAGTCTTACAATTAAATATGCTTCGTACTTCCTGAGGTTGATCCATGAATCTCAGTCGAAGAAAATTTTGACAAGCTAGAATGTACTTTTTATGACTGTTCCACCATTTGGCAGCTGTGGCTCTGAATACTGAGTCTAGAGTCTCCATTTTCTGTGAATCTGGTACTTGCTCTGAGAATTGTATAATAAAGTCTTCTGGGTCTGTCAAGCCATCAAAGGTAGGTCAGATTCTTGTCTGTGAGCTAAGCCATCTGATAGACTTGGTAATTCTTGCACATCGGTGTCCATGGAGCTCATAAAGTCGATTCTGTCAATTCTCTAGACCTTCATCTGAGTTAGTCATGCAAGAACTATCACACTGCCAATCCATTATACCTTCGATAGTAGGGTTAACATGGTCTTTTTCTTTAGCTGTGATGTTGTAAATATGATCCAAAACATCCTGATCTTCATCTATGACTGGCTTTGTATACCTTTCTCCTTGAGAAGGGTCCAAGAGTACTATGACTCTCAAGCCTTTTCCTTCAAAACTCATTTGTCTATTCTTAAGGTTGATTATTGCAGAATTGTCTAGTGCCCATTCAATTCCTAGCAATGCTGGATAGGGGTTGCTATCATCAATTATTTCAATGACTTCAAAATCTGCTAAGGTACTGACTCCATCAATATCCACTGGTACACTAGGGAATCTTCCCAAGGGCACAATCTTCTGCTGATTGGCTAATCTCAACTGTATAGGGGACCATTCAAGCTTAGGTTCTCCCATTTTTGCCCATGTTTGTTTAGTTAGGACATTCACTTCTGATCCCAAGTCTAAAATGATATCAGTCATGTCATAATCTCCTATCTGAGCATGCAATCTCATTTCTCTTCCAGTCCTTATAACTTTATTAACAATTTTCCCCTATTAGAGCTTCGCTGAGGTTCGCAAGACGCGATAACTTTCTGCAACTCATTCAAAGCATTCCGATTCCTTAATAACTTCATCCAACTCTGTAAGAATGATGTTAGTGTACTTACTTGATCTGGCGAAGCTTCTTGGGACTGTTGCTGCTGTTGAGGCTATTGCGTAGGTACTATTGATGTTCTCGGATCAGTAAAGTCTTTTTTAGCTTCCATAAATGTTCCTTTTTCTCTTTCAACATCAAAGGCTGGAATTTTCTCTGGGGTCTTGCAGACCTAAGCCTCATCAGGCTGTTTTCCCTTATTCTCCATCTGTGTCATAGTTCCACTCCTTGTAACAACGTTAACGGCTGGGACAGGTCTTTTCTCTACAGCAATCATCTGAACATTCTGAGTAGGAGGGCCATTTATTTCTTGTATCTTGGCTATCAACTGTAGGAATTGTTAAATCACATGATCGACTGCTCTGCAGTATTGACATGTCGTAGTTGGGTTGTGACAGTCTCTAGCTAAATGACCTACCTGATTACAGTTATAGCAAACAATCTGGCCTCGTCCTCTTCCAGGCATACCACCACAACCAAGACCTATGAAACTACCTCTACCTAGTGCACCACCATGGTAACCATATCCATCATTGCCTTGTGCATCGTTACGGTACCCTATAAGCATCGTAGGTTCGCTCTCTCATGAGGTCAAAGCTGTGACATTCATCTTCGTTGTGTCCAACTGACTTATAGAACTTGCAGTAAGGATTCTTAGGTACTTGAACATATCTCTGCAACAGATAGCAGTCTTCAGGTCGATGCTGGCTAGTTGTTCGACAGATCTCACAATATAGAACAATAAGGTTAAACGGGTTCGATGCACCAGTATTCAGATAATTCCTTAATGCCGGACACTGTTCTTTGTCATGACCTTTTGTCTTACAGCGTGTACACCAAACCTCTTCACGAATAGATTTCCCTTTCTTCTTGTCGCGAAGCTCCAAAGCCATTTTTGCTAACTGTGCCTGTATCTAGGCTATCCTAGAATTATCTCCGACAGGATCTGTTTCAAGTTTCATAGCAATTTCCAGTGCCTATTGCTGATCAGCAACCTTCTGTTGCATCAGTGGAGTCCTGATATGAGGTAACAGTGCTACAATGAACCATTCTGTATGCTGTGCTGGTCCAATAGTGAAACTAACTTGATCCAACAGAACCTTGAACCTCTGATTAAAGTCCCAAACAGATTCACCTTACTTTTGCTGAATTTCTTTCAGTTCAGTTATACACTGTGACTCTAATTTAGGCATCTTGAATTCTTTGATCATTGTTGTTTTAATATCATCCAAGACATGGTTCTGAGTATTGGAAAATTTCATAAACCAAGTCAAAGCTCAGTCTCTAAAAGAGGTGACCAGCTGCACTCTTCTGGTATTTTGATCCATAATGTTCTTAGTAGTCCAAACAGCTTCGCATAAGAACCAAAACTGCTTTGGATCCTCTGATCCAGTTCCTTTAAAGACTGGGAGCTTGATGTCGTCATTCACATGGGCCATAGTAGATCGAGGGGGGCAGGAGGGGGAGGAGGAGGGGGAAGACTGGTAACAGGAGGAGGGGAACTTTCTGAGGTAGACTGACCTGCGACGAGACTATTCGGGCTAGGGTTACTTTCAGACTGCGACGGGTTCTCAGGGATAACAAATCTTCGCTACGGAGTTATAGGAGGATTTCTAATAAAAACGGTTTCTTCAAATTTAGAGTCTTCTGGACCTAATGAGGTATAATCAGTATTCTGGTTGAGGGTATAGGCTCCAAAAGGTCTCCGGTATCTTTTACCATTGCGAAGCAAACCACTTTGCTTGTCGAAGTCACTTTCGCTTCCAAACATAGGTTGGTAGAAATAGATTTAGCAATCTGACCAGATCAGCAATATGCCTTTCTCAGCTAAGAGCATTTTAATTTTCAAACTAAATGAATTTAAGTACTTACCCCTTGGTCCTTTGAAAAACTATCTTTCGGCTTCACTGAAAGAAGTATGTGTGTCGAGGGCGAACTCTGTCACAAATGCTTCAAGGGTTCGCGTCATCCAGAAATCAACAGCTCATGATACCGCTTTGTTCACACCTTTCAACAGCTTCATTCTTTCGGGGGTCCAGTCAGGAAACTGAACTTCTTTGAAGTTTTTCTTTCTCTCTGTCAACCTGGATAACCACTAGTGCAATTCTATGTGGATACTACCAAACAAAATTTCATAAATATCAGTAAAAATGTACCTTTGCAAAAATTCATCTGAGCTACGATGAGGATCCTTATTTTCTTGTTCAGCAAATTTCAGATAGGTATCTTCAATCCAGTCACTGATTTCTTTTACTAAGGGCCTCCAAAACATATCCCTCTAGGTACGGCGTAGATCCCTCTTGACCAGATACTGGTTCAGCTGGCAACAGAACTAATTTGTTGGGCTATAGGGCAAACCCGGGTTCTATATTTTTATCCTCGCACCAACTAACAGACCCACAGTGTTGGCCCTTTCGGCAACAACCTGCGAACAGGTTGCAGTCTCACCCGAAACAGCTATGGGGTGCCGCAGAATCAGGTTTCTGCAGGCAAAAGAGGGATATTACTGTACCTTTAGCCTTAACAGAGAATAATCATACAACACAGAGCTTCGACAATCACTTAAATAGCTTCGCAGTTTAGATAAAAAGACAGTCCTTGCTTAACCCTTAACTAGGAATTCACAACGAAGTTAATAATTAGCACTTTATCTTACTTTAAATTATCATTCACCTACTTATCAAATGCATAAAAACATAACAGGAAAAACAAACAGAACCACCACAACACAAGATATACGTGGTTCACCCCTAGTGTAGGGGCTACGTCCACAGAACTGTGTTTATATTCAACTCTTTACAAAACCACAGTTCTTAGCTGCACACTCAGCTACAGATCCTTCCTTCAAAACCCTAGCTGCGCACTTAGCTACAGATCCTTTCTTACAAAAACCTCTGTGCACACAGCTGCAGAGGTCGTCCACACACATAGCTGGGACTTAACCTTTCTTGCAAAACCCTTTGCGCACACAGCTGCAGAGGTCGTCCATGCACATAGCTGGGACTTAACCTTTCTTGCAAAACCCTCTGCGCACATAGCTGCAGAGGTCATCCATGCACACAGCTGGGACTTAACCTTAAACCCCAAAAATAGATCTTAGCTTCGCATCACATTATCATCATACATAAGATCTAACCTATCTCCTTTACATAAGTGCCTATTTATACAAGTGCACTATTACAAAACCATGGGCTTAAACCATAGGCACCCGAAAACCATGGGACATTTACAAAAAGAGGGGCTTTGACCCAACCCCGACACCCCTAAGACTATTTTGTCGCACAACTCCGCTTACAAGCTTCGCTCCAAAAACCGCGGAGTTACCAAAATTGATGACCTTTAAGGTCTGCGCCCCAACATTGCTCTATCTTTGAATGATGCAAGAGTTCACATAGTATCCTGCTTTAATTCTTCCATGACTTCTATCGCTGAATTGAATGGATGAATATTTTAGAAACTTCATATATTTACGCATTCTCCTTCAACAAGATTCCAAATGGAATCTTGGTTCAATGACGTCGATTTCTTATTGAAACAAACCCAACAGTCAATACACATAATTTAATGGTTGTGTGAACTAAAAATAATGAAAATACACTTACCCTTCCATGCGTTTTGTAATGTTTTCAACCAACAAAGATATGGGTAGGTCATTACAACCATAGTGATTCCATCTCTTCGCTTTTTTGAATGGTTTCAAAATTTGTCTTCAAAGTGGATCCCTATAGCAGCACCTTAATATTTCAATACCTAGAACTTTAACCATTGGATGAACTAACATGTTCAATCCTTATTAACCAATTGGATGAACCGGCATGTTCAATCAATATGTTCATTATTAATTCTCTTAGCATGTCTTTTATTCTTAACAAATTATTTGTTTCCATTTTTATTTTTGGTTGTGATCATTTTATTATATTAATTGTTAAAACAACCATGCATATATGGCACACAACAAATGCTTCAATTTCAATCATCTTGAATGTTGAGGTATATTTTCTATGTCTAATGTCCACATTTGAATGAATTGGTGTTTGATACTTTTAACATACATGTGGCATTGTCTCGAGAAAGATCGAGAAAATGTAGTGGAAATTCTAGTGAAAGACCTAAAGGTGTTTTCTTCTTTCAATGAAGAGTTATTCAAGGAAATTACCTAGCTTCTTACATTAAAGACTTTCATGTTTGTGGGAGAATCAGTTTAGTGGTTAGACTTGGACTTTTATTGGATCTTGGTTTGTCTTCTATTTTTGGGTCAGTTTTAGCTTTTGTACTAATTGCAACATCCTTTTCTGAAATTATGTTTTTCTTCATAGTATACCTAGAACTATTAAATTATTTGTAGGAAATATTTTTTTACAGCCCTTGTCACATGCACATCCATGGATGCTTTTGGTATTAAGGCGAACATATTGACATTCATTACTTTTGTCATTACTTTTGGATTACATGGCTAGAAGGCTAGCATAATTCACAGACCATTATAAGGATAAATGTTGTGGTGATATTGTCCAGACAAAATGTTATAGTGGAGGCTTAGCTGGAGTGGTTCATGAAAATGTATACATTAGATGCAACTCCATCATTCTGCAACTTCTTTGAATTCTTTGGATTGCTAGAACAATCATTCTAGTTGTGCCTCTAAGTTTGATGAAATAACATATTGCATCATATTTGTTACTTTCAATTTGATTGCTTAGAGCCTTCGTTCCCTTCCAACTTATCCAAGGTCATTCATTACAAAAATGGCCTTGTTAACATCATGTGCAATATATTCCTTTGCCTTTCCTAGCACTCTACTCATCTACACCTAGATTTCTTTGAACTATTGTAATACTAATGTTCTATGTGTTATATCATGCCCTGTCCAATCTGTCTCTCCATACTTTTCTTCACAATCTATTGAGTGATTTATAAGAGATTGCATTTCTCAAATGTATCATGTTTTGTGGTGGTTGTCTAGTTACGAATAAGGAAGTATTATCCTCTTTCAAAGGTACATAAATAAGTTGGCTATGGTTAATCCTTTAATGTGTTGGCAATCTAGATATGAAATAGAAAATTATTCTTGTCTTTTAGAGGTGTAGAAGTAAGTTGGTTGAAAATGCTTCAATTATTTCAGCATGTTGTTTCATTTTTTCCCTGGGTTTGATCTCAATAGAGTTCAAGTTTTGAAATACTAAACTTGATTGGGTAGGATATTTGTTTTCTTCTTGAAAATTAGCCAACAAATAAGTAAGTTGAATACTATGCAATGCCCATATTTTTATGGTATCACAACAATACTAGTCCATGAAAAGTTGCAGAAAATTGATTCAATTTTTGTTTTTTCTTAGACTTGTTTCAAATCCTAATTAAATTTTAATACTGAAATATTTAAAAACTATTATCTATAGTACCACTAGAAATGGGAAACTCCATTGAAATTGGATGTAATTAATTGGCCATTAGAATTTTTTTAGGCAATGAAGGCAAGGAAGGAGATGAAGGAGGTAAGGGTGGTTGAACCTTGATGGGTCCTTGACTTACATAAGCATGTTAGTTTACCTGTTTCTCAACAAGTGTTCTCCTTCAATGCAACATATCCAGTGGACCCTGTTTGTCTCAATTCTTGTGCAGTAGTATATGCTATGGATGGTTGACGTGCATTGATTAGGAACACTAGAGGAGTAGGAAAATTATGTTGTAGGCATGTTGTGGTTGGTGTATACATGCATGCGTGCATCCATCAAGTCACAATCTTCCAATTGAAAAATCTATTGAAAACCTTTTTTGATACTCAACCTTAGGCCAAATAGAATATGTCCATCAACATACAATCAATCTTTAAACCATTTATTTTCCAAGTGGTTTATTCATTTTTGTGCATGTCACCATTGAAAAATTCAATGGTGACATTTAATTCAGTGCATGCCACCATTGCAAAAATTAACAGTGATGCTTAATTTTGTGATCATCCCTATTGAAAAATTCATTGGTGACATTTAATAGTGTGCATGTCACCATTGCATAAATCAACAATGATGTTTAAATTTGTGATCGTCACCAATAATGAAACTTCACTGACTATCCTTAGAGGCTTGTAATAATTTTTTTTTTTAAATTGAATAGAAATGGTGAGGGTCCTTTATTGCGCATCACCAATGAGGTTATAATAACGGTCATTAGAGATAGGTCACTATTGATTTTTGGCATTGGTAATGATCATTGACCATCACTAATAATTATTATTGGTAATGGTCCTAGCGTGTCTCCATATCTCCTTTACTTTTGGTTATGCTACCTTTGGTGATAGAGGCCCTTTTGACTGTCTCCAATGAGGTTATGGTGATGGTCATAAAAGATATGTCACTATTTTCCTTTGGAATTAGAAATGGCCATTGGCCATCGCTAATAATGATTATGGTGGCAAGCCTAGCATGTCTCCATATCTCCTTTAATTTTGGATATGTTACCTTTGGTGACGTTCAATTTTTGGTGACAAAGGCCATTTTCACCATCGCCAATTAGGTTATGGTGACGGTCATTAAAGATATGTTACTATTATTGTTTGTCATTGGTGAGGATCATTGACCATCACTAGTAATGATTATTGGTGACAGACCTAGCGCATCTCCATATCTCCTTTACTTTTGGCTATTTTGCCTTTGGTGACGTTTAGTTTTTGGTGATGAAATTTGTTTTGACCATCACCAATGAGGTTATGGTGACATTTTCCACCCGTCACCACAAGCCTTTTTTCTTGTAGTGATAGCTAGAGCCCTCTACCCAAACCTCTTCTTCGAATTGGGAGTCATCTGCACAGAAATCTATTTTTTCTTACACTAAGATAATCTTGGAGCATAATCACTCATGTTGACTTAGATGGATTTAGAAGCAAGGAATTTGACTACCTTTCCACTAAAGTGTTGTTAGATTGTATGGCATGTTTTTCATTGTGAGTAGTGACTTTTCCTCCATTACATCTCTTGAAACATAAGTACTTTTGAAAATCCTTTGAGATCTAACATACTATGTGTTATTTTACAAAGAGTTAGATTGTTTTTACTTGAAAATTAGTACCTTCTAAAAATAAGAGCAATGTCATGATAGACTTCATTCAAACCATCCATTTTCATTCTACCCTTCTAATCATTTGCATTGTCAATTCTTTACCTATTTGATGGATATGCTTCAACAAATTCTATAATCCAAACATACTAACTAAATATCAAATGACAATCTCATGCCAAACCATAGAAGATGAATCAATATTCCATATCAAAATTATTGACTTAAATTGCACTTTTTTATATATATTTGTGTTGATGTATTTGTAACTTCGGAATGTATTCACTTGTATATCTTATATTATACCCTGATGTTCCTGTCGGGAGAATAATTTATATATTTCATTGTACCCCGGTGTTCCTATCGAGAGAATCATTTAATATAATAAGGTCATGTAAATTCATAGAGTTTAACCCTTATTTTGTTGATGGGGAGGCAAATTCCCCACAGTTGAGGGGCACTAGGATTATTAGACTCTCCTAGAGAAGTTGGCCCTGGTAAGTAATTGTCAAGTGAGAAACTAGTATAAATAGAGAGTGATCCTCTTTATTTGAAGCACACACTCACCCAGCTATAGCGCATAGGTGAGAGAAGAGGAGCTCACACAAGTGAGAGAGAGAATAGTTGTTGGAGATCATCTTTCTATCTTTGGGTTTTACTGCTGCCATTGGTGCTCATTCTATCTCTGAGGAAGTTGCGGGGTTTTTCCATTATGGTTTCTCTGAGGATAAATCTTTGTGGCTATTGTCTCTTGTGATTGATTGTTGTGCATGTTATTCTCTTAGTTTAGATCATAAGATCATATTGCTCAAATGATAAAAATCTAGCATGGTATCGGAGCTAACCTGAGAAGAAGACATTATGCAGCTGCAGAAGCTAGGGCTTCTTACTTTTTGGGTCTCTCTCCAAAATCCATCAGCAAAAGGAGGCTAGGTTTGTTAGTTTTGTACCTAGGGGAGTGTTCCCCTAAGTGACTTTAGCCTTAGTCATTTAGTGAAGGGAAATAAAGTGACCCTTGCATTAAATGACTTAAGTAGAGAATTTAATTCGACTTTAGAGAGTAAAGTCAGTTCTTGATAAATTTAAGTGGGTGAGTGGAATTAATATTTATGAGAAATAAATGTGAGCATTTAATCTCATCCACCGATCTAATCTAATCTCCACTGTTAGATTAGATGAACCCTAGGGTTCTCTCAAAAAGGCAAGGGAAGGTCATTTTCCTCAGTTTTGTAGATTGAAGTGAGAAGAGAGAGCTGAGAAGAGAAGTTTCCTTTTCTGAGATAGAAAGGAAAGATTTGCAGCACACAAATCGAGAAGAGGACAGCAGTAAAGAGGGCACAAAAATCAAGGAGAGGGCAGCAACATTTATTGTTGGTCCATACAATCAGTACGGTACAATTTTCAAAGCAGCATGCATGTTTTTTGAGGTAGATTTTTGGGGACAATTTTTGAGAAAAAAATTTGGGCACGGATTTTGAGGTCCATATAGTCAATCCATACAGTACAATACGTCCATACAGTGGCAAAAAAATCGAGGCAGAAAAATAGAGAAAGAAATTTGAGTTTGATTTTTTTTGTTTGGTGCGAAAAATGAAGCAAAAATTTTCTCTTCCAACTTGAGATAAGTTGGTCTGAAAATTTTTGAGTTTTGCTATAAATTTTCTTATAACAAAATCTCTCTCTCTGACTGGTTTTCCCCTTGTGGATTTTTCCAGGGCTATTGGCCGAAAATATTTGTGTTCTGTGTGTTGAATGGTGTGCTGATATTTATTTTCTGTCAGTGAAAAATTGTAGTTTCAGCAATGTTTTAAAGTTTGAAAATTTCATGTTTATTTCCAGCACTTTTATTTACTGAGAATGTCATAAACAAAGTTAAATTTTAATTGAAACCGGTGGATGAAAACTAGTGAAAAATCTACATGGTATCAGAGCTGAGTTGGGAAGAAAACTAAATTTTAGCAGTGAAACAGTCATTTCCAGATTTCAGAGAAAACTTTTGTGACAGTAGTACATTTTGGTGAAACTTGTTCTTTGGGAAAAATGACTTCCATTGGGTTGAGAAGTGAAGATAGACTATATGGGGTAGGGAATTTTGTCTCATGGAAGGCCAAGATAGTTCTTTTGTTGAGAGAGAATTAGTTGTGGGATAAGGCAATTAACAACACTACTGCTCACCCCATTGGCATTCCAAGTGCTACCACTGATGCAGTAGCACATGCAGCCTTTGTGAAGAAATACATTAAAGCCATGAGGATTATTTTGGATGCTATTAAAGATCATGTTATTCCTCACATTTTCGGTAAGGATCATGCACATGAGATGCGGAGTGCTTTGACCCGGTTGTTTCAGAGTACTAATGAAAATAGGAAGATGGTGCTTAGAGAGAAGTTGAAGAACATCAAGATGGTCAAAGGTGAGATGTGTATGGCTTATCTTACTAGGATCTCTCAGGTGAGAGATGAGCTTGCAACTATTGGGATGGTGATTATTGGTCCTGACTTAGTGCGAACATCTCTGAATGGGGTGACTGCACCTTGGGCTGTATTTGTTCAAGGGATGGTGGCCAGAGAGAACTTGCCATCTTGGGACAAAGTATGTGATGAATTTGTTCAAGAGGAGACTCGTAGGGGTTTCTTATAGTGTTGTGTTTTGACAAGTAGGGGAGATGAGGAGGATGTGACATTGACCACGAAGGGGAAGCAGAAGAGCAAGAAGGGTCCCAATAAGGGTGGGGCCAAGTAGCAGTAGGATGGGTAGAAGAAGGATATGAGCATTGTGCAGTGCTTTGCATGTCACAAGATGGGACAATATGCTACTGCATGTCTGAACAAGAAGAAGAAGAAGCAGTAACAGACAACCGCTTCCACTGAGATCGATGATTTTGCAGCACGATTTTAGAGTGACTTTTCACTATGGACTGGGTATATTGAGAGAGAGAGAGAGCATCCATTCTCAGCAGTGTGGATGTTGATAGTCAGAGGGATTTTTCCTGTGTGACAGACCATTCTTACAGTGCATCTACTTCTAGCACTTGGTACATAGATACAAGAGCCTCAAGTCACATGACAGGTGCTCGTGAGATGCTCTTCGAGCTTTCACAGATAGATACATATGTGGAGGTTGTGTTGGGAGATGACTTGGTAGTCAGTGTAGTTGGACGTGGGACCATTACATTTCAGAGGGAGGCTATGAGTCCCATGGTATTGCGGGATGTATTGTATGTACCTAGGTTGAAGAAGAACCTAGTGTCAGTTTCCATAATCAAGGATCAGGGTCTTGGGGTGTCTTTCATAGATGGACACATGCATATGTTTCCCAAGACTACAGGACCATTTGCTTCAGTTGCCATTGGAGCAAGATGTGGGAAACTGTATAGGATTTTGTTTCAGTAGCAACATGATTTAGCACATAGCAGCAGCAGTGAGGTGTGTGAGCTTTGGCATAGGAGGATGGCTCACTGCAATCATCCAACCTTGAGGTTGTTGAGACACATGGTTACAGGATTACTAGAGTTCAACACAGGGAAGATTGATGTGTGTAGGGGGTTTTCTTTGGGAAAGTACACCAAGAATGCTTTTCCAAGTAGTGATAGTTGGTCAGCAAGTACTCTTGACTTGATACATTCATACTTATGCAGACCTATGTTTTCTGTGTCCTTGAGAGGATACGAGTATTATGTAACATTCATTGATGACCATTCCAAGAAGACTTGGATCTACTTTCTGAAGAGAAAGAAGTCCAAGGAATTCTTGTAGAGGATCCAAGAGTTCAAAGCTCTTGTGAAGAACCAAACATGGAGGAAGATCTGAGTCTTGAGATTGGATAACGAGGGTGAGTATACCTCCAAGGAGTTTGATGGATTTTGCAGACATGAGGGGATCAGGAGATAGTTAACAGTTTCATATACTCCATAGCATAATGGAGTAGTAGAGAGGAAGAACTGGTCCATTGTTGGTGCATCCTGAGCTATGCTGCATGACCAGTCACTTCCTTTCTTTCTCTGGGTCGAGGCTTGCAGCACCGCTGTATATCTTCAAAACAGGAGTTCCCATCATGTAGTGGGGAACATGACACATGAGTAGTGTTTTTCAGGTAAGAAGCCTGAAGTTGGCCATTTTCATATATTTGGTAGTCTAACTTACTCTCATGTCCCTTCAGAGAAAAGGACAAAGTTGGAGCCCACTATAGAGAAGGGCATCTTTGTGGGCTATGATGAGACTACGAAGGCCTTCCATATTTACCTCTCCTCTCAGAGGAAAGTGGTGGTGAGAAGGGATGTGAATTTTGAGGAGGAGAGGGCCTTTAGGAAGTCGAGAGAGTCAGAGCAGGGAGAGAAATAGGTCCCTGCACCTCAGGTTATGGTATAGGTTCCATATACACAACAATCAAGATCATAGGTTTCCAGGGTTATAGGACCACAGAGTGTTGGAACGAGTTCACCAGGTTCAGTGGTTAGGACATCAAGGTCTTCGAGGACATGTGATGGGTCTACTATTACAAGTACACCTTACAGGGGATCAGGATCAAGATTATAGGGTACACCTAGTGTTGGCACACCAACTTCAGGTTCATGAGTTATTGGGTTTTCCACCTCTGGTAGTTCTTCAGATGATGACCGATCAGTGTGGGAGCAACCTCCAAGGACAAAGGCACCTAAGTGGCTTTGAGATACCTTTAAGGAAGCTCCGAAGTTTGGGACACCCATGGAGGAGGTGAGAGCCATCAAGATGCCTGGTAGATTGGGAATGTTGTTGGTGGCTAGTACGCTAGATTCTAAGCCTTATACTTTTGAGGAGGCCTCTTGGAATTTGGTATGGAGAGATTCCATAATGGATGAGTACCATTCCATCATGAAGAATGATGTATGGGAGATTCTTCCGAGACCCAAGGGGAAGTCAGTGGTGACTTCTCATTGAATTTACAAGCTAAAGTATGTGACAGATGGGGATGTGGAGAAGTACAATCTAGGTTTGTAGCGCGGGGGTTTTCACATGTTGAGGGAATTGATTATGATGAGAATTTTGCACTGGTTTCTCGGTATACTTCTATCAAGGGCTTGATATCCATTGCAGCGGAAATGGGTTGGAACATCCATGAGATGGATGTGAAGACCGCATTTCTCAATGGGATCATACAGGAGGAGATTTACTTTCAGCAACCTTAGGGCTTTGAGATACATGAGAGAGATTCTCATGTTTGCAGGTTGAAGAAGGCCCTTTATGGGCTGAAGCAAGCTCCAAGAGCTTGGTACTCCAGGATCGATTCTTACTTGCTGAGCATTGGGTTTCAGAAGAGTGAAGTAGATTTGAATCTCTACTTCATCATGGTTGGAGATGATCTGCTTGTTCTTCTGCTATATGTTGATAACTTGTTTATCACAGGGAGAGAGAGACCCATTGCAGCATGCAAGAAGGACCTTGCGGTAGAGTACGATATGACTGATATTGGGATGATGCATTATTTATTGAGATTGGATGTTTGGCAGGATCCTAGACATATTTTCCTGGGGCAGGGAAAGTATGCAGTTGATATTCTGAGGCAATTCAGGATGGAGGATTGCAGGCCTATGTCAACACCTATGATCACCAACTGGAAGAAGCTTCATGCTTATGAGGGAGAGTTGGTGGATCCTACTTTATACTGTCACCTTATCGGGTCATTGATATATCTAGTCAACACTCAGCCAGATTTGTGTTTTGCAGTGAACACTCTTAGCTAGTTCATGGTTGAACCTAGGAGTGTGCATTGGGTCGCTACAAAACATGTGTTGCGCTATCTTTTAGGGACAATGGATTTTGGTTTGGACTGTAGGAGGTTAGAGGGGATCGGATTGGTTGGTTATACAAACTCAGATTGGGCAGGCAGTGTGGCAGACCGGAAGAGCATTTCTGGATGTTGTTTCAGTTTGGGATCAACAGCATTATTGTAGTTTCGTCAGAAGCAGAAGTCCATTGCATTGAGTACTACAGAGGTTGAGTACATGGCAGCCAGTTTAGCCAACTGTGAGGCCTTGTGGCTTCACAAGTTGATGATGAATCTATTTGGCCAGGAGCTTAGGCCTATGGTGATTTACTCTGACAATTAGAGTTGCATCAAACTCTCTAACACTACTACATTTCGACCAAAAATCCGACGGCCTTCATGTCGGATTTTCGACACTTCCCTGTCGCATGTACGACACTTAGGTTTTTTTATAAGCGTCGGAAACTTGCCATCGGTTATCCGACACCTAAGTAACCGTCGGTTAAGTGACACCTAAGTAACCGTCAGTTGAATGTACATCGTCGGTTATCCGACACTTATTAAGCGACGGTGACGAAAAATTTTTAACGACATTTACACCTACAGGCGTCGCTTAACAGACGCCTCCCAGGAATATGCGTCGCTTAACCGACAGATAAAGGCGTCGCTTAAGCGACGGTAGTGTATTTTTAAAATACACAGGCGTCGCTTAACCGACACCTATAGGCGTCGGTTAAGCGATGCCTGTGTATTTTTTTTTTTTTTAAATATTGTGAAAATATTGTGAATCTCAACTTACCTGGTTTCAAGCTTACATATGGATCGATGTGGTATCTTTCACTAGTGGCACCGCTATGGAAGCATTTGAATGGTGACTACTCAATGCAACAAGGGAGGCAATGGACCCAAATCAAGCTTTGTGCAGTCATAGTCTTTCACACAGGTTATTGCAGTAAAGAAAGGAAGAGCAGAGATACAATCCCACACAAAACAGAACACAAGATACAATACATAATGCTCAATAGGGAATACTCAACTTGTTTCAACATTTTATAAGCTGCATCAGAGGGGAAAAATGAGGAATAATAAATATGCCCTGTTGCTAGAAATCTGTCAACAATTTTAACCTTCTTGACAAGCTGAAGATTGAGATAACTTTAGTCTTGTAGTGTTTATTCAAACTTGGCCATGATCCGCTTTTACTGATCAACAAGAGAGTATTGGTTAATTAAAGAAATACCGAATTACCAAATGTTCTCAACAGGTTCATAATCCTCCATTCATGATTCTAACCATTAGGAGGCTTATCCTGGCCAATAAGGACCTTTGCTTTCTTCTCATTCACCATCCCCCCAACAACTTCTACGAATGTGTCCAAGCAAAGCATAGTGCCCACCATAGATTGCTGAGTCAATTCAGGGATTAAAGCCTGGTCAATTCTTGGACAAAGCCATAGCTAATTTGTAAAAGAAAATGAGGAGCATGATTGGATGCCATTCTCCCAGCAAATCCCTTTCAACACCTATAGGGACAAGCTTGATAATCCTTTTGCATTGATCAACTCCTTAATACCACAACTTCTAATATCTTCCCAACACATTTTCGAATATGTAGGGCCAACCACATGCCACATTTGCTTGTAGAACTCCACCGAGTTCTGCAAGGATCTGGACATTTCTCGTTCTTGAGCTATTTTGTAGATGTCTCAATTTTATCCAATTCTGGTCCCCTATGAAGACAACCTTTTGAGGAATTTGTTTAAAAAGCTTCATAGAAGTGTTCCGCAGAAGATCAAAACCTGCTGAAATGAAGATCCTTTGGAAACGTTCTTGAAAAACTTGTTGCATTTGTAGTTCATCTTCTGTAAGGCAACCATTAGGTTTCCAAAGAGTGAGAATTCTCTTTGACTTATGTTTGTGTTTCAGGTGCTAGAAATAGAATTTAGACTATGCATCCCCCATCAATGATCCATTGCATAGGCCCCATAACCCTGGCCCCTCTTGTCTTAGTAGTTATCAAATAATTGGAGCTGCAATTTTATCTCATTAACTACTTGTTGATTCAACTCATTAAAAGGGTCCACTTTCATCCTTTGTTGGTATACTTACCTTCAAGTACTTAGCTTTAGGCTTCCATGGATCTAGCAATCATCCTCTCCCACTGTCTTTGAAACTTGCAGAAGAGAGACATTGAACTTGAAGGGAGATTTAGCCTCATATTGGCAGTCAATATCAATGAACGTACAAGTGGAGTTAGGGAAATGATTTGAGACAAGCCTAGTCAAATTCACATGAATATGGCACTCACTAGTGGAGGACAACATGGCAGCATGCAAATTTGCAAAAAACTTGTCATCCCATGGCTTACAGCTTGTCTATTTGACCAGGTGTACTACCCTGGTTGTGCATAGTTTTTTCTAACCCAACACGATGTTAGAGACACCAAGCATTTTTCGACCATTCCAAGCCTGCTTTTCAATTAATCAAAGCATTGTTTCCTGCCCACCAACATGGTACCCATCCTACTTGACCATGTTGAAGTGTCCTCAGAATGGATGTTGGTCATGATGTGCCTAACATTGTCTCCTATATCATCTCCAGATGCCTCCCTAACTTTCTTTGGGGGGTAGTGAGCGATTATCCTTATTTTTATATGTATGTTTATATTTAAAATGATCAATTCTCGGGAATTTCTTTTACTTGAGCTCTGAAGCATGTTCAAATAAAATATCTACCATGATTACAGATATTTTTGTTGGGTAACCATACAATAGATGCATTGCAATGCAAATTTTGAAATTGGCAATTGTCCCCTGTATTAGGCTATATTGTATAGAAGCTAATTTTTGTCATGGTTTTATGAATGCAGTTAAAGAGAACCGAGATCAAATTGAAGCTGTTTGGAGAGATTGAGTTTGTGTTGTTGAAGGAATGTGAACAGGATGAAAGGCAAAGGCAGAGATTAACAGCAGAACGTGTTCGTCTTATGTCAAGTCATTTTGGATCTGGTGGATCATCTACATTGGCTGCAGGACCTGTAGCAGTATTTGCAATGAATAATAGGCCTGCAATTTCATCTTTTGTTCCATCAGCTCCCCATTCTGGTTATGTCCCTTCATCTCATCCAGCTATGCCTTTCATGGCTAGACCAACTATGTTTTCATTTGGACCAAGTGGTGCAGGATCATCTATGCCCTTGTCTACAATGCAATCTTTTTCAGGTGGAGCCCCTGGCTCTGTGATGATGGGGTCCAGTGCTGCAAATTCCAATGTTGCTCACAACATGTTGAGACCTGTCACTGGAACTAACACTAGTACAAATTAAAAACAAACTGTCTGCAAACATCGTTGTATTGTAGATCCATTGTTTGAGGTGTTTGCATGTTTTTCTATAGTTTGTATTCAAGTATGCTCAAAGGGCGTTTTTACCAATTTTTGGTTCATTCTTTGTTGATCACTGATATGCATGGCCTGTGACAAGACAGTAGCTGTGATATGCAATGGAAGTTATGTTAATATTTGCATGAGCCCCTGTTTTCCCTGTTCCCCAGGTGAATGGAGATTAATCCTACAGGGCTAATGACCTTGTATTGTAATTTAGAATGTGTTGTGCTTGTGGAAGTGTGCGGCTACATGTTTGTTTCTGGTCAAATGAATCTTCTGCATTTATGTGGTTTTCCTTCAGTATTTATATTACATGTCTTACGGTTATACGATGTTCATAAAGCTTCTATAAAATTGGTACCATAAAACTACGAAAGACGATTTACACCCATCTAGGCAATCTCTCCCAAAACTTATTAACAGAATCCAATTATGGTCATCATCGAGACCTTCAAGTCTACATATGTGTTTTCAAGTATAGCCAGTTAAGCTATGAAGCGGCAAAGATAAAATGGACAATTATATGCCCAATATGCATACCT
>LPNX010812302.1:66248-136629 GCA_001517045.1 Pseudotsuga menziesii
AGCATTGAAATATATTTTTTCAAGCAATGCCAATGAGCGACTGATATCTCGTTTGGGCCAGAGCTTGATATCTCGTTTGTTGATTTCATCAAAAGGCTTTACCATGAAGGAAAGATACAGGAAGCAGCAACTATATTAAGGGAATTGGAATTAAGGAAATATACAGGAAGCAGCAGCAGCATTCTATAGAGGATGGGAGGTTTGCTTATACTGATGATGCTCTTGTTCTTGTATCTCGCATTCTTATTATAAGGACATCCACAGGGTCAAAATATCCAAGAAGTTTGTGCAAGTATTCCATCCCTATTTCATTTGGAAGTTCTTCTCATGGCTTTTCATTCTTCAAATGCATTTGAAAAAATCATGGGTATTGTCTATTCACACTGAACCATGCACAGTTGGCAATTCTAATCACAACTGTATACTCCATGTATTGTGCTAAAGTTCATGGTGGATGGCTTGGTTTAATCCTTTGCATGAACATGAGGTGCTACGAATAAAAAGTAGCTCAGATTATTATGAAACATTGGGTCTCTCTCACTATGAGAACATAGATTTTGCTGTCCTTAAACGAATGTACAAGAAAAAGGTAGTGTTCTGTCAGGCTAGTAAGTGATTACCAATTATTTTATTAACATAGAATACTATGTGTTGACTATTTCCATTGAACACTGAGGGAAATATGATCTGTTGTTTCATCCTGCAATGTTTTCTTAGCATTGAGCAATTTTTCACTCCTTTGATTAGGCGATACTAGTCCATCCTGACAAAAATATGGGCAATCTAGTCACAGAGGAATCCTTTAAGAAGCTTCAAAGTGCATACGAGGTAAAAATCTATTTCCTTGCTTGCCAAATTGTGAATGAGGAAATCCCGTTTTTTGAATTTTATTTTTGAATTAAAAGTTATATGAATTGGATACTTTCAGGTTCTATCAGATTTGACGAAGAAGAATACCTATGACATGGAATTGAAGACAGAAGAGCTTTCAAGGAGTCTTCATCAAAATTTTCAAAGTGGTGTTCAAAAGGTATTTTGTTTCAATGTTTCTTATCTTGTAATTAGATTGGCATGACATTGTAATTACAGGGGAGTTATCACAGCTGGCAAATATCATTCTAGATATACTCTCTCAGCTCCAAACATTATACAAAGACCATAAAGTTTGACAGGCTATTTTGACAGGTCATTATTTCTGCTACACTTGCGATCTGACTGTTTCTAAAGGGTGCCGTTCTATTTGTGCCAGGGTGTGCCACAGGGGTCACAGAGTTGTTTACTCTCGTTTAAGCCGTTTCTTTTGTGATTGTGGAGCAGGAGGGGTAAGAGGGACAAGCTGCCTCTGCTTGAAGCCTCAAAAATATGTTTCTTCCAGCGCTACATCATTGAGGGGGGCTAGCGGAGTTGACCCATTCTTGCCTCTCTCAGATGAGAGGGATCATCTTCAGCCATCTGACAGTGACTCTGATCTTGAGGATGAAGGAATCTTCGATTAGCCAATCTAGATATTTATCACACTCTTTGCTCTGGTTAAAAGGAAAGTTACACAGGGGGATGGATCCTTCTTGCAGCTTGTGACCTTTATTAATATTATATATATCATGAACAGGCATGAGTACAAACAAGCGAGAAGGTTTTCCAAGATATGAGTAACGAATCTTCTTTAAGATTTTTTAAAAGGTGGTCTGTAGGGTATACCCCACAGATGGTGGTGGGGAAACTGTGATGGGATACGGTAATTACTGGTGATGGGATATGGTAATTAGTGGAACCATAGCATGGTTGATTATCATGCTTCTATGGTTGGGATGTACCTAGTCTTGGAGACACATGGACAATACTTCCTATATTCCTCCACATTCTTTTCCGTGTGCTGTCCTGTATTATATTTACACCCGTCCATGTACTTATTGATAGTTTGGGGCATCCAAATGATGGGGACTCTCTAGTAGTTATAAGCATCATAGAGCATAAAAATTCCTATTACCAAAATGTGAGTTCTGCCCTCAGTTAAGAGACACGGGTTTGGACCTTTCCCCTTAACATGCCCTTAGGAATTTCTCTTCTGTGTAAGCATTATCTCAAGGAAGGAAACTGGAGAGATATAATACGTTGGGAAGTTATCTTCTGTGTAAGTATTATCTCATGGAAGGAAACTGGAGATAAAATATGAGTCTAATTGCTGTGGCACTGGAAAATGGGTTTTCTGCCTGTTATTGAAAGCTTCAGCACCCTTATGAATGGTCTTTGCAAGAAGGGCAGTTTTGAAGAGGCTAATAATATTTTTAAACTAATGCTAGAGAAAGGTTTAGTTCCTAACGTTCATATTTACAGTAAGATGATAATTTCAAACTGTGAAAGGGGATGCATAAAGGGAGATTTAAAACTGCATTATGAAATGCAAGATAAGGGGTTATTACCAGCGCTGGAAACTTATCACTCGCTTATTTATAGACTTTGCAAAGAAAGGGACACAGATGGAGCTCTAACGATTTACAATGAAATGGAGGCCAAATCTATGTTGCCAACTATATCCTGCAAGCTAGAAGTGGTTTTGTGCTTCTCAACCAATAACCTGGAGGGCTCAGTTAATTTCAGTATTGTAGAAAATCAGTAGGATTGACAAAAGGAATACATATAAAAGACAAAGGGGTTAAAGACCGGATGTGAATGTGGAACCTCAAGGCATCCCCTGGCAGTCTGGCTCGAGTGAACACAGTTGTTTGGAAGCGGCCGAAGTTATGGCTCTCTAATCACAGGTTGACAAGAAGTACAGGGCATTCATTCTGGGGTCACAGTTTAATTTCCAAGCAATGTGGCTCGCCACTACTGTCTGCGGAACTTCACAAGAGGATAGAAAGCTCTGGTCTTGGCAAAGCTATATGGTGAATTTGTTGGGTCTTCAGACAGAAGGAAAAGGTTGAAACCCTGAGGCGCATTTGCTGTGTTCTAAAGAAGAGAGCACTAGTAAAAATAATGGTCACGCCGCTGTGGTAAACTCTGTAGCAATGGCTCCAAGACAGAGAGCTCGATGTAGAAGAGGCAGAAGAGGTAGGAGAAACACCTACTCGGAGGAGTCCTTTACCAGGGACATTCCCTATCACATTCGTCTAGAAATAGAGGAAGTTGAGGGTCAGATGGTAGGGCTGGCATTGGAAGACTAGAATACTAACCAGACCATGGACCCATATTGGCTCATCAAAACCTTCAAAGTATTTTTAGATCTTTTTGGTGAAAACCCAATTTACAAACCTAATTATCTCAGTCCTTCCAGCAGGCGACGCCTGATGGCTACACATATGCCTTCAATCAATAATTAAAGAAAATTTTAACTCGGTAATATCTCTGCTTAGCTCTGTTCTTTTCGTCTATTCTAGTTTAAGGGAACAATTACAAGAACCCACAGTTTGACTCCCCCTTCTGTTATCCTTTATCTATGAAATTATCTGTACACATAGAACATGACTCCGACCTTGAAATGGCAGCGTAACAACAAATATTAATTGCGGGAGAAGAGGGTATCACATACCAGTGCTGAAAAGAAGATAAAACGGAGCTATTCGACGGCCATAGAATTGGATTGAATTCTTTGAAATTTGCCCTGCAGAAAAGAGGGCTCTGGCTCTAAAATCTTACGCATTCCACTGTCTTTGCCGCTTCGACGAGATTAAACATGGAGATATTATATGTTTTTTAAATATGGGTTTCCTCATTTAATAATTGATCAATTTATGCACCGTCACTTAAGCGACATTTGCTAGGCTAGCCGTCGCTTAAGCGACGCTTATGACCAAAATTTTAAAAATAAAATTTAACTTTCTGATTTTTGGTAGGTTTAAAAGAAAAAATCCACGCGCCGTTGGAAGTAACTGTCAGATTTTGGATCGAAATGTAGTAGTGTAAGAATCTAGTCTTTCATGACCAATCAAAGCACATAGAGATCATATATCATTTCATTGGAGACTATGTTCAAAGAGGAGTAGTCACGCTTCAGTACATTTCCACTAATGAGCAAGTAGTAGACATTCTGATAAAGTCTTTGGGGTGGGGAAAGTTTGTCTTCTTCGGGGATAAGTTGGGAGTGGTGTAGAACACCTTCCTCGGTAAGAGGGAGTGTTAGTGTTGTACCTAGGGAAGTGTTCCCCTAAGTGACTTTAGCCTTAGTCAGTTAGTGAATGGAAATAAAGTGACCCTTGCATTAAATGACTTAAGTGGAGCATTTAATTTGACTATAGAGAATAAAGTCACTTTTTGATAAATTTAAGTGGGTGAGTGAAATTAATATTTATGAGAAATAAATGTGAGCATTTAATCTCATCCACCGATCTAATCTAATCTCCACCATTATATTATATGAACCCTTGGGTTCTCTCAAAAAGGAAATGGAAGGTCATTTTCCTCACTTTTGCAGATTGAAGTGAGAAGAGAAGTTTCATTTTCTAAGATAGAAAGGAAAATTTTGCAGCATGCAAATCGAGGAGAGGACTGCAGAAAAGAGGGCACGAAAATCGAGCAGAGGACAGTAGCATTTATTGCTGGCCCATACAGTCCATACGGTACAATTTTCGAAGCAGCAGGCATGTTTTCGGTGTTGGAATATTTTAAACCCACTCATAACTTAGGATAAAATAATTAATCATTATTTGATTAATTATTCACCCACTAGCTTAATTAGTTGGCATCCAATTGCACCTTAAAGCTAATACATGCCATCTATATCCTAGGAATGAATTATTTCTAATTATGGGTTGATCTTGACCACCTTTTACCATCCAGAATTAGTATACAACACTTTACATCAGATTCTACTTTATTCTATTTTTTCCGCTTTTCTGTGGATAAGGTAAAGCTAGTCAAACTAGGAAACTGGGTGCTTTTGTTGCCAACCCATCCTTCATGACTTTTCCTCCATTTTCTAGGATTATATTTTTTTTTCCATCTCCTTGACAAATCACTCATTCTTTTTCCAATTCTTGAGGTCCTTGATATATTTGGGAAGTGCTTCAGCCACCTATGGGGGTTTGCTATATTTTGGTAAGTCAGCCTTTTTGAGCTTTATGAGTTGTCTCCATACAACTCGATTTTCCTATGAGGTATGTACTATTTATGTACACTATTATTCATAATTATTCAATAGAAGGATACACACCAATATTCATCTCTTCATTCATGTGATTCAGTCTCTTTTTTTCTCTCTATTTTTCATATGTATGCTTGTGAGAATTCTTAGTATAAAGATCTATTTCCTGTGCTTCTTCTTAGCATAATTTCTCATAGCATTGATCTATTATTTCTACATGGTATCAGAGCAGCAAGGTTGATCAAGTTCTACAGAGTTGAGGAGCGCATCCAGTCTCCTATCCCTCTCTGAAGAAGAGCTTGTATAGCTTACAAGATTTTCTCCTAGTTTGTTTTATAGGTTGCAGGGAGTTTCTTCTTGAGCACATCAATTCAGCAATATGGATTCTCCTTCATCAATAATTATTAATCCCTTCAACTACCACGAATGGAAAGCCAAAATCTCCATTCTATTGCGCAGTAGAGGATTATACAGAGTTACTCTAGCTTTGGAGAATGAGCCCAATGTTGTAATTGAGAAAGCTAAGTGGAACAATAGGTTGGAAGAAGCCTATGGATTGATTTTCCTCTCCATTTATCCTGATCTACTCTTTCATCTATATGGTTTGACCACTCCAAATCAAGTATGGACTCAATTGGAGTCTCTCTTAGGAGTTCTAGATGAACTAAGAGCGCATCAATTGGAGATTGAGTTATTCTCACTAATTCCAAGCTATTTCGAATCTCTTGAATGTTTCTTCACCAAGTTCAAGTCACTTGTTCTAATGCTCAAGAAATGTGGGATTGAGAAAGCAGATGATCAATTAATCCTTTCCATTCTTTCAAAATTGGGTCCTGATTACTTAGTTTTTGTGTCTACTTTTCATGCTACTAGGCTTGTTGTTCATAAGTGGAAAATGCCTTCTATAAATTCTTTTCTTGATTCACTAACAAAGGAGCAAGATAAATTGATCCATATGGGTCTCCTTAAGTCTTCAAAGGGAAAGGATCATGCTCTCTTGGTTCAACAAAGCAAGAATCACAAATCAAAAGAGAAGCAAATTGTGAAGAAGCAAAAGTCAGAAATTGAAGATGAAGATTCATATGAAGATTTAATGAAGAAAGTTAAGAAGAAATGGTCAAAGTTTTTGGTTGAGTAAAACTCCAGGAAATTCGAACCCTAGTTTGACCTTGGGCCTGAAAAAACCTGAAATACTAAAACTATTATTTTTGGTAAATTCGCTATATCTCGAGATTGAAGAAGGATCAGGAGCCAAACTTTTCATAGGAAGAAGATAAAATACTGATGTACCCTATGTAAAAAATTTAGCCTCATATTTAGTATATTCTGGGAGATATGATTCCTCCAAATTAGGGTTCCAGCCTCTTCCACGATTCATCCCTAAACAGGACACATAGGGAAAATTGCTATATCTTGGGATAAGAAGGTCCAAATGAAATTTTGAAAGATGTTCTAGATAGGGCACAAACTTTACTTTCTGTGGTAAATTTTTTAGATCCCAAAGGTGAAATAGTGACATGTGTCACTCTATACAAGTTTGCTATGCTGAATAGTCCTGAATTAAGTCACTGCAGGAAAACTATCATAAGTTGAAATTGGTGAAACCAATTCTGATAAACCCTTTGGTTTTGTAAATATGATAGACGAGTCTACCTCAGTACTAATTTTTAGACACGGAGGAGTTGTACTTTTAGATATATTGCAAAAACAATATTAGGCATTGTTGCAGAAGAAATTGGAAAACTAGAGCTTCCTGTTCTGGGAGCTTCCCTCCACTATTTTTAGAAAAGGAGTACATTGGGAAGCTTTCCTTGAAGAGGCCCATCCTTCTATCCAATCATATCTAAAATATTCCAAGTTTTGAAAATTAGGGTTTCTCTAACAAACTCTAGATCAGCCAACTCCAGAACCAGGACAAACACCTCAAATCGATAAGATCTAAATATTTTGTATTTCCATTTGAGGTTCTTAGTTAAAATGTCTCATCACACCAAGCTTGATGAAAAACTTGAATGAGATGTAAACTTCTGAGCATGCAAGTATAGGATCTCATCAGTTCTTGAAGAAAATGAATTGGACACCTACATAAGTGGAGAGGTTCCAGTTCCAAAGGGAGATGAGGCTAAAACCTTACACAGGAAGAACTTGGTCATGGCCAAGAGGATCACCTTATACTACAAGTGTCTTCCCTAAATACACCTAAAGATATGTTTGATTCCTTGACCAAGCTATTTTGAAGGGAAGAATATAAATTGAAAGAAGTATAGGAACTCTGTGATTCTTGAAGAAATTGACTTGGATTAGTATTTCAGTAAGAAAGGTCTAGGAGCCAGAGGGAGATGAGGCCAAGGCTAGAGACAAGACAATCATTGCAGATTCTATTAAAGATAATCTTATCCCTCATGTGTCATCCTTGAAGACACCAAAAGGAAGTGTTCGATGCTATGATGAAGCAAACGAAGAAGAATAATATATGGTTATAACCACCTTGAATGGCCTCCCAGGATCATGGGATTTATTCATTAGAGGAATTTGTGAAGGAAGTGATTACCTTCAGCATAATTTGGTAAGAGCACACAAGAAGAAGTTGGATTCATAATAAGAGAAGAGAAAATGGGAGCAACTGAAGATCAAGCTCTCACCATCCAAAGAAGATCCCTCAAGTGATGAGGAATACAAATGACTCAACTCTTGAAGAACCTCTTATTCATCTTAGAATTTGGATAAGAAATGATGTTGTTATGAATGAAGAAGATGATAAAGTTGAAGGCTCAAGAAGGAATCAACCCATGAAATGAATAAAGATAAGTATTCAATTGTCTTTTCATGATATTATTTTTTTATGCATTTGTTTATATTTGGTTGATGTGTTATGCATGATAGAATGTTTGCATTAATGACAATATACTACTAATATACATGTCATGGGTAAGTAGCCCATGGTTCTATACAAATATCCATTTCCACTTATCTATAATGAAACCTCTTTGCTGACATATTGGATTAGTGCACAATCTCAATGATGTCATGGTAGAGATGGAAGGCATCTAGAAAGTTTCCGTGAGATATGGATGAATGTTGTATTAGCTAAAATAGTTGCATGATTATATCTTTATGCATAAGAATTTCCCATTATGAATATGCCTTATGAAATGTTTCTAACCATAAAACTAATCCATTTGACTTGTAGGAAAGATTGCATACAATCGCCTACAAGAAAAGAAGGATGAGACTTGTTCCGAAGAACAAGTGATGACAGTTCGAGAAATAATATGACGATACTTTCAAAGAAAGAAAGAGGAATCAGACACAATGCAGTTATGTGACACTGTTGAGCGACATCATTGATGCAGAACCTTCCAGCTATGAATAAGTATCCAAGAAGAAAGGGAATGATAGTACCAGTTCAAGAAGAATGATGTCTAGGATGCGGTATCGAGACCTGAAGGAAAGTCCGTAGTGTCTTCCATATGGATCTACAAGATCTAACATGCAGTAGATGGTAACATCATGGGATACAAGGCAGGATTCATAGCACAAGGAAGCCATAGACTACAAAGAGACATTTGCATCCACTGGGAGTTAAGACACATGATAGGCAGACTCATGTGTGCAAATTAAAGAAGGCCTTATACGAGCTCAGAAGGAACCCATTGGATAACACATACATGAGGAGCTTGAAGATCACCTAGATTGATGTGTTGGAATATATTAAACCCACTCACAACTTAGGATAAAATAATTAATCATTATTTGATTAATTATTCACCCACTAGCTTAATTAGTTGGCATCCACTTGCACCTTAAAGTCAATACATGCCATCTATATCCTAGGAATGATTTATTTCCAATTCTGGGTTGATCTTGACCACCTTTTGACCATCCAGAATTAGTATATAGGAATTTACAACAGATTCTGCTTTTTTCTGCTTTTTCTGCTTTTCCTGCTTTTCTATGGATAAGATAAAAGCTAGTCAACTAGGAAACTGGGAGCTTTTGTTTCCAACCCATCCTCCATTATTTTTTCTCCATTTTCTAGGATTAGCATGTTATTTCCATATCTTTGACAACTCACTCATGCTTTTTCCAACTCGTGAGGTCCTTGATAGATTTAGTAAGTGCTTTATCCACCTATGGGGGTTTGCTATATTTTGGTAAGTCATCCTTTTTGAGCTTTATGAGTTGTTTCCATACAATTCAAATTTCCTATGAGGGATGTACTATTTATGTACACTATTATTCATAATTATTCAATGGAAGGATAAACACCAATATTCATCTCTTCATTCATGTGATTCAGTCTCTTTTCTTCTCTCTATTTTTCCTGTGTATGCTTTGTGAGAATTCTTAGTAGCAAGATCTATTTCCTGTGCTTCTTCTTAGCATCATTGCACATAGAATTGATATTTTATTTCTACATGGTATCAGAGCTACAAGGTTGATAAATTTCTACAGAGTTGAGAAGCACTTCCAGTCTCCTATCCCTCTCTGAAGAAGAGCTTGTCTAGCTTACAAGATTTTCTCCTAGTTTGTTTTGTAGGTTGCAGAGAATATCTACTAGAGCATATCAACAAATTCAATATGGATTCAAAATTTCCTCTACTATATCCTTTCAACTATGCTGATTGGAAGCCAAAGATGAGGGCATACTTGAAGAGGCAATGTCTCTTTGATGTCTCCATTGGTGCATTGAGTGAACCTGAGTCTTATGAAGAGAAGATTGATTGGCTAAATAATTGCGATAGAGCTTATGGAATTATGTGTTTGGGAATGTCTCCAAATATATATCATCTCATAGATTCTGCTGAATTTCCATTTGAGCTTTGGAAAATTTTGGACAAAGCTTTTGGTTTGCAGGAAATTGAAAATGAAGCATGGAGAGAACCTAGCATCTCCTCTTGTTCTCTTTCTCAAGATTTCTTGGCCTCTACATTCTCTGATGAAGTTGATCGTGATGAAGAATTTTCTCATACAGTTCATGTTGCTGCTGCCCTCTTTCATTCTAATGCTTCCTCCTTCAATGAAGAAGCAAATATTGAAGAGCCATCTTTTTATGTGTCTCTTGAAGGTGAATTTTCTTCTTGTGATACTATTGATGAAAAAGAAGTAACATATGGAGCTGCTGCTAATATTTATTATGATCCTATAACCCATTCATTGTTCTATAAATCTCCTATCTTATATTCTGAGATCTATGTGCCAGATTCTTCACACCTTGTGCATACCTCTCTCATTGATGGTGCGCAACCCAGTGACTTCCAGGATGTTTGCTTAGCCACATCAAGCCTTATTTGTGTCATACCACTTACCTTACTTGATCTCATGTGCTTCAGCATATCCTCCTTTGTTCTTGTCATCAATACTCAGAGCCTTCTTGAAGATTGTGAACATCTCATTCTTTCCTCCTTTCATACAGAGGATTCATTACCAGTGTATTCCCATGAGTCTATTGATATGCTTATATGTGATCCTTTGGATTCTGATTTAGAATAATATTTGAAGTTTGATACACATATAATACCACCATCCATACCATCTACCATACCTATAAATAATCCAAAGACTATACAAATCCCAAGCTCACTAGTTGATTCCTCATTGGTCTCGTATGCAGTGATATTTATCTTACCTGGTTTGAAGTCTTTCCTAACTTTCAGTGGCTGGTTATCCATGTCCTTAGTCATATATGGACTGATATTAAACATTTTTGGATATATTCTAAATACTTATGATTCAGATCTTATGCCCATCCATCATTCATATTTTTACACCTATCAGTTTTCCCCAGTTGCTCATAATATTCCTAGTATAGCCCTATATCCTCATGGAGCCATTGAAGCCTTTGTCCTTGCTGTTCAATATGATAATATTTCTGATATATCAGAGTTTTATCAGCTTCATATCAGATCTATATAGGTGCTACATCATATTGGAATATTGACATGTGATTCACATCACAATTTTGCAGCTATTCAGGGAATTGGGTGTGAAATAAATTGCCTTATTATTTGTACTCTTTGGAAAGGAGTATGCATAGATCTCTTTTCCATTTCAGATTATGTTTGTAGATCAGAGTTTGACAGCAGAAACAAGAATTCAGATAATGCTCCTACTTCATCAGTTGATGAGATACAAGGAGTCTCTCCTCTTCCTTCTTGCAAGTTCTACACTCCATCGCATGATCATGGAGTTCATGATTTCTTCAGCAAGTCCTTCATCCAGAAGCAGTTCAGTCAGCTCATTAAAGTGAAGATGAAGATATGTTGAAGAGATATTTCAAATTTTGTGCCTTGTCCTATCTTGAGGGAGGATTTTCCCCATGTGGTTTTGCCTCTTTCCTCACTTTTCTGGACATAATAATTGTTAAAGGGTGACCATAGCCTTGTTGCTGGGCCCTATATGCATCCATATGCATCCATATTTTTTTGTCATACCATCATAAATTCAGACTTATAGGGGGGTGTTGGAATATATTAAACCCACTCACAACTTAGGATAAAATAATTAATCATTATTTGATTAATTATTCACCCACTAGCTTAATTAGTTGGCATCCACTTGCACCTTAAAGTCAATACATGCAATCTATATCCTAGGAATGATTTATTTCCAATCCTGGGTTGATCTTGAGCTCCTTTTGACCATCCAGAATTAGTATACAGGACTTTACAGCAGATTCTGCTTTATTCTGCTTTTTATGCTTTTCCTGCTTTTCTATGAATAAGATAAAAGCTAGTCAACTAGGAAACTGGGAGCTTTTGTTTCCAACCCATCCTCCATTATTTTTTCTCCATTTTCTAGGATTATAATGTTATTTCCATCTCTTTGATAAATCACTCATGCTTTTTCCAACTCGTGAGGTCCTTGATAAATTTATTAAGTGCTTTATCCACCTATGGGGGTTTGTTATATTTTGGTAAGTCAGCCTTTTTGAGCTTTATGAGTTGTTTCCATACAATTCAAATTTCCTATGAGGGATGTAATATTTATGTACACTATTATTCATAATTATTCAATGGAAGGACACACACCAATATTCATCTCTTCATTCATATGATTCATTCTCTTTTCTTCTCTCTATTTTTCATGTGTATGCTTTGTGAGAATTCTTAGTAGCAAGATCTATTTCCTGTGCTTCTTATTAGAATCATTGCACATAGCATTGATCTATTATTTCTACATGATGAAGATCTTAACCTTTGCTACAAGGCTAAAGATGAAATCGTATACAGGATGACAAGCTCACAGATGGGTGCGAGAAGAAATTTTGAAAAGGTTCAAGATAGAGGATCTTTGTATCCAGTGACCCTAGATGGATACATAGAATATTAGTAGTAGAGGAAGCTACTTGTCACTCCAGTATAAAATGCTTCAAGGCATAGAGTACGAAAGGAAGAGGGAGAATGATGCTCTGCTTCAGAGGGAGTAACTACAGAAGATCCTGAGGTTCGACATAGTACGATAGGATCAACAGATTATTGATGGCTATAGGATTTACTAAGAGTAAAGCAAACTCCAACCTTTGATTCAAGGTTGAAGGTGGAAGACCAGTGATGCTCCTGTTATATGTCAATGGCTTGTTCCTAACAAGAAAATAGGAACTCATTAAAGTTGCAAGAACGAGACTTGTTGCCGTGTTCGATATGAAGGACTTGGATACAATGCACTACTTTCTAGGCATGGAGGTATGGTAGAATGCAGATGGAATATCCTTGGGACAAGGGAAGTGTATATCCTGAAGAGGTTCGAGATGAATGACTGGAAGGCCATGACCACACCTATGGCATCGAACCTGAAGCTATTGAGTGTTGCTTCATCAGAGACAGTAGATGCCATGATATATCATCAGATGATTTGTTCCTTGATGTACTTGATGAATACGAGACCAGATATTTACTTTGCTATGAACACATTGAGACATGCTCACCTGGTTGCAAAGCTTGCAGTAAGGTACCTGAAGGGTACAGTTAAGTGTGGTCTCAAGAAGAATAACTTGCATGGTTATGTGGATTTGTATTGGGCAGGAAGTGCCATTGATAGTAAGAGCACTTCGGGGTGTTGCTTCAAAATGAGATCAGGTGTGATCTCTCGGTTTACCAAGAAGCAGTCCTGCATGGTGCTAAGTACAGCCGAGGAAAAATTTGTTGCCACTTGCTCGACTATTTGGGAGGTAGTTTGTTTCTTTTGAAAACTACTATTTGATTTTATTGATCTAAATTGAATTTGTGTATGATGCAGAGAGGAGCAGTGAAGCTCCAGTATGTGATCTAGACTGAGATCTCTCAAAAGAGGGAGTTCTAACATAGCCGGTGAGACAGGTTGTCTGAGCATAAAATCCTGTCGAAGCTTGTAGGTTGCTCAGACGTAAATAGACATGTAGGTTTTCCTTGAATGTAATCAGTCCCAGGGAAGCTCACAGGTTATCCTTGGATGTAATTATCCCTGATGTGATTCTATGCTAGAAATGGCCAAAGTGAAGTTTGAGTACTTCAGGAGAAGCTTGGTGTTCTCTAGATCGAGGTTCCTTCCAAGGGGAAGTGATGAGTCTGTGAGATTTTATGACATGGTGGTAGGATTGGTTCTTTCCATGGTCAGATGTAAGTCTTGTCCATTTCTGACATGGTGATAGGATTGGTTCCTCCCATGGTCAGATGTAAGTGCTTTGCCTTTCTGTAGGATTGGTTCCTCCCATGGTCAGATGTAAGTGATGTGCCTTTCTGACATGGTGGTAGGATTGGTTCCTCCCATGTTTAGATGTAATTGTTGTGCATTTCTGACATGGTGGTAGGATTGGTTCCTCCCATGGTCAGATGTAACTGTTGTGCCTCTCTGACATGGTGGCAGGATTGGTTCCTCCCATGATTAGATATAAGTGCTGAGAACTACATCCAGTTTGAAAAAGGACTAGATCTGTAGCGGAAGACATTGCAGAGGGAAAGGCCTACCTCCAGTATGAAAAAGGACTGGCTCTGTAGTGGAAGTCCTTGCAGAGGGAACGGCCTACATCCAGTATGAAAAATGACTGGCTCTGTATAACTACATCCAGTATGAAAACAAACTGGCTCTATAGTGGCCTACATCCAGCATGAAAAAGGTTTGGCTCTGTAGAAGTACATCGAGTACCAAAAAGGACTGGCTCTATAATGGCCTACATCCAACATGAAAAATTGTCAGCTCTGTAGAAGTACATCCAGTATGAAAAAGGACTGGCTCTTTAGTGGCCTACATCCAACATGAAAAAGGGATGGCTCTATAGAGGTACATCCAGCATGAAAAACGGTTGGATCTGTAGTGGCTTACATCCAATATGAAAAAGGACTGGATCTGTAGAGGTACATCCATCATGAAAAAGGGCTCTGTAGTGGCATACATCCAATATGAAAAAGGACTGGATCTATAGAGATACATCCAGCATGAAAAAGGTTTGGCTCTGTTGATGAAGACCTACATGGAGGCTAGGCCTACAACCAGCATGAAAAAGGGCAAGCTCTGTAGAACTTCCTATGACGAGTAGAATTGAGAGATAGCACCATTTGATCGAGATAGCGGAAACAATGATGATGATGATGATCAAGTTATGATCCAACGGTGATGATGATCCAGTGATGATCCATATTTGATAAATGATCCAATGACGAAGACTTGTGCTGATGAATTGTGTCAAGAGAATACCTTCCTAGTTGAGGGAGTGTTTATGTATTTATAACTTCAGAATGTATTCACTTGTATATCTTATATTGTACCCCAATGTTCCTATTGGGAGAATCATTTATATATTTCATTGTATCCCGATGTTCATATCGGGAGAATCATTTAATATAATAAATTCATGTAAATTCATAGAGGTTAACCCTCCTTTGTTGATCAGGAGACAAAGTCTCCATAGTTGAGGGGCACTAGGGTTATTAGACTCTCCTATAGAAGTCGACCCTGGTAAGTAATTGTCAAGTCGGAAACTAGTATAAATAGAGAGTGAGCCTCTCTATTTGAAACACACACTCATCTAGATATAGTGCATAGGTGAGAGAAGAGGATCTCACACAAGTGAGAGAGAGAACAATAGTTGGAGATAATCTTTCTGTCTTTGGGTTTAACTGCTGCCATTGGTGCTCATTCTATCTCTAAGGAAGTTGCGGGGTTTTTCCTTTATGGTTTCCCTGAGGATAAATCTTTGTATCTATTGTCTCTTGTGATTGATTGGTGTGCATGTTATTATCTCAGATAAGATCCTAATTTCATATTGCTTAAATGATAAAAATCTAACAATTTGTGCTAATGCTTCAACATCTTTTGCAACCCAAGCACACTAAAGAAATGTCATATGCCAATATCATGTTAAACAATTGAAGATAAAACAATATTTCATATAAATAGTATTGATGTAAAATGAACACACACACACACACACATGAGTTGCATTAATGATAACATCAAGAAGAGAACAAACAAACTTGATGTACCCAATCCATCAATTTACATGCATTAAAAGAATTCTAAAATACAAAAGTAAATGACCTCATAAATAACATTGTAATAACATTGTAATAGAACTTCAAGATTTTTAGTACAGGCCTTTCATCTCAAAGTTAGTAGTCTGTGCATAAAACCCTATGCCTTGAGATATAACTTTGAGTAAAACCACAAAATAAGCCATAATATTTTTGGTGTAGAGTAACACTTGAGAAAGTAATCTAGGTCTGCAAAACAAAAATTTGAACCAAAATGTTATAATCTATTGCAACGTCAGTAACTAGAATCATTAATCTTTGAATCCTCATCTACTAAATTTCACTACACTTTCAACTACATGGATATCTCAACCATTTCTTAAACCAAAGAACCAATAGACTTGTTATTGTAAATTTAGAACAACATTTATAAACACAGTCAATTTTTTCAATGAATTACTGTAAACTTGTTCAAAATGACATATTATGAACTACACAAATAACAAAGACTAAACATCATGTGGAATTAATTAAAAACACATCCACACAAACCAAATAGCAATCCATATACAATATACATGATATTAATATTTATATATAAATGAGAACAAAGTTAGTCCTTTTATAAGGGAAAAAATAATGCAATGTATTAAATGTGTTGTAAAAGATGTTAACAAACATAAATGGAAATAATGTAAAGGATAGATACCACGAAAAAAAATCAAAACATGTTTAACATGTTTTTAAAACTTTCCTAGTCATTGGTATTCTATGGATGTTGGATTGTATAAGCACATTAGTAGAGAATATAAGAAGTACCCACATATACATGAAACTTAAAATTTATGTATGTATTTTAACTCTAAATTAAATGTAAAAACATTTTTGTATCATGAGCATATTCCAAAAGAGATTTGGAACATAATCAAAATAACATGGATCAAAAGAAAAAAATTGCAAGAAGTATATTAACAAAAATGGTGATAATGCACAAGAAAATCAAGGATGATATGCATGGATGTTCATGGTAAATTACATGTCAAATATTATAATTTGGGGCTAGATATATATTTATCAGAGAAAATTAAAACTCCATAATTATGTTAATCAATTTATAATATATGCCTAAAAAATGACAATTTCCTCAGAGTTTAGTGATCATTTTATAGATCTCCATTTAAAGAAAATATAAGAAATGGAAATAACCTTAAATTAGTTGTCTTTAAGAAATGGAAATAAATTATTTTTATTGACCATTTAAATGGACATAATTTCCCCAATGATATTTGTCTAATACTTAAAGCATGGAAGTAAAATAGAAAAATAGCAAAAAACTTACAATGTGAAATAAAAGACAATAAAATAGAATTTTAAGAAATCGTAACAAGAAGTAGAAAATAAAATTTTTGAGTGGTCAAATGCATTATCAAACCCAATGTGAAACCTTCATCTATAACCATTCTTAAAAATTTGCCTCAATAGCCCCACCCACGTTAATATCAAATTGTATTAAATGGAATTCCTCATATAGCTCCACCTACGTTAATGCAAAAATGCATGAAATTCAAAATTGCTCTAGAAAAAATGTAAACTTTTTTAAAGAAAACAAAAAATGGGTGGGAATGCACAGAAACCTTACATAAGTATTATTCCACTTTTGTCAATATGAAAGTATTAAAATATGACACTATTAAAATCATTTAGCTACATATATAGTAAGTATTGGGGATCAGCCCATATCAAAGATTATCCTTATGGTAATAGAATAAAGACTCTATTAAATTGGATAAATAATTACAAGAGAGCACCCCAATTTATAGGATTGAGGAGGCTCAACAAACCCCCAAGAATAGTTGGGTGGTTGAGCCAACATGAGCTTACAACTCACCTAAGTTGGAAGCATTACAAAGTGCCAACACGAACACCCACCCCATAAGGAAAATGTAGGGATAAAACAAAAGAAAACAAAGATGGGTCTCGATAACAAGGTCTATTAAGCTACCCTTTAAAAAATATCATAACTCAAGAAAAGGATAAAAACTCCTTTCCAAAAGAGAAAAAAAATTCATTGCTAAAAAAGGAATTGGAGCTAAAAATGAATAAGATCTCACAATGATGTAGTGAATGGAAAGAGCAGGAGACCCATGGAAACTTAAGGCTCCAACCAAAACTCTTAAGAAGATTCAAGCCAAATAACATCAAAGAACATGGTTGATCTTAAAAAGTGGATAGGTTGTAGAGGCACAAAAATGGAAAACATTGGAAACCACCACATGAATGCTCAAAAGAAATAACAGTTGGTTAGGACCCAGAACAAGGCTTCAAACATAAGCAAATACCATCAACCATAAAACAAGTAATGAGGCCTGTGGATAGAAAAATAATCCAAATAGGAAGAATAGTCGAAACTCTAAAGAGATATAAAAAACCCCACATTTTCAATGCCATCAAAAATACATTTATAATTCAAAGTAGCAAATTTTGGACTCCTAAGGCAATGAGTATTAAATTGGATGTTCCAAACTGCTAAGGAAATGAGAGCTTAATGCACACCTTTCAAAATAAATTGATCCTCAAGAATTCCTATGAAAAAAAGTGTTAATTAGATACTCATTTACAACATAGAAAAAATCATATACTGGGTATCCCTATGGACACCAATCCATCTCATCGGAATGCATGGATAACTAGCTACTACAACCGTCGAGTCAATAAAGGAATCTGTGTTGCATACCACCCGAGGAAGTATTGCATACCACCCTCAAAAACACTGAAATGAGTGGAAAATATGATATCAATGGATATCTCAGTTGATGTCGAAAGTATGGAGTACGATCTAAAGGAGACAAAGAAGCAAAAAAATATAAGAAAGAAACACTCCAAAGTGGAAAGCTCCAAGACATTATGACACAAGGTAGTATAGGGATACAATGCATGGTTACACTCCAAACACTATTTGCAATAGTAGCACATAATCCACAACTCAAATGTGTAGAACAAGAGGTGCCATAAATATCCATCATCAACAACATTCCTCGATATGGGTTCCGAAAAACAAGGCCATTTTAGCTACACGTTTACAGAAGAGGAATCGACATTTGAACTCATAGGTAGATGTGGTGTGCAACCACTCTTTGGAAAGAAAACATAATACTCTTCATGATGACTCAAACAAAATTAGAAATTGGAGACACTAATGAAATATTATGGAAAAACATAAGTATTCCAAAAAATTATCCTACCAACAAACTCTGGAACCAATGCAAAAGGTGCAAATTCTTGACTGTGAAAAATGACAACCAAGATCCTTATGTTGAATTTTAGTCAATCTAGACTCAATTAAACAATTTGAAGAATTACTTGCAATTATTACTAAAAATATGCTAGATCTCAACAAAACAACCTGGTATAAAATGTCAGGAAATCATTCACACAATCGACACTAGATTTACACTAAAAAACCCCAATTGGGGGGAAACTAGCAACAAATTATTTTATTATAAAACTAATGGGCTCCCATCCTAGAGTAATGGACCTCTTAAGGAATATAAAAACACAACAAGATAGTATATCCTATCACTTGGAAGCTACCTTCTTTCTTTCCCCCTTTCTTTATTCCTCTCCCCTTTCCCTCACAGTTGGATGAAAGTCCTTCTCAACCCACTCAATGATATCTCACTCACTAATTTTGTGTGGCTGTTATTTCATCTCCTTTCACCTAGGCTAATGTTTATAACATTACTGCACGAAAATACCTATGTCCAATACCATGGGCCCTCTAGTTCACTTTACATAAAGCCACATACGAAAGTGCATTCACTTTAATAATTGACTTAATTAAAGTGAAATTCCCAAGTCTAATAGTTCTCCTAAATGACTCCACCATGTCAGATACATGGCCTATGTAGAAGTACTTGTTTGATGATACAAAAATAAACACCATGATCTTCACCAGCAAACCATACCCCATCTCCTCCACCAGTGAGGACTGTGACACGAATGGAAGAATGAAGAAGCCACGGGGTCTTCACTTAGTGAAACCATGCCATAGCGCGTTCATTCATGGCATATGAAACAATACCCCTATTTTAAAAAAATATTGGAAAAGACCTCTCAAAATCATTTTTTTAACCCCCTCCCAATATGCCTTCCCAATTTAAAAAAAAAACCTATTTTCACTATATATTGCATGTATCCATTGTTTCATTTACATTTTGTATACCCCTTTATACTTCTACCTAGTATATTGACATGATACCCCACATGCATTCTACAATGCACCTTTATTATTTCGATGTATGTTTTGGATGCACATTACTTCACCCACATAGATCACATTCATTTCCTAAATTAACACTAGTTTTTCATTTTTTTCCAGGCGCCTGCACAAGATCAAAGCTTAAGGAAAAAACATACAATGTGAAAAAGTTCAAATGAAAGTGCTAGCTAGGGAAAACGAGTGGATGACATTCGACAGGATTAACATTGATAGTGTTTTAACTGCACATATACAACAATTACATTTTTTTCCACGTGCCTGAAAAAGATTAGAGCTTAAGACAAAAACATACAACGTTGTGTTTAAAATTTTGTAAAATTGCATATAGAGTGCACCCCTATCATAACATTATTTAATGGTCACATACTCATCATTTCTCACATAAATACTCCAAATTTTAAAATGATTAACAGTTGACGAGGATGGACATTCAAATACCCATTGGCAACAATTAACGACTTGCTGGCATAATCTTCTAAAATTTCTTTTTTCAGAAGGTATTTCAGTAAATTCACATTCCAAATATGCTAAAACTCTTCACAAGTTCCGTTATAGTTGGGTTCTGGACCAAGACTTGGCTAACTTTGAAAGTTTGATGCCATAATGCTTTTTAGGTTACCTCGATAAACAAGATATTGTCTATTTATGACATCGATTGCTAGCCACATACAATTCCACATAAAATGTAGGTAAAGTGATATATGGCCAAATACTAAACTAGATGAGGGATTGGATGCTCAATGTAGCATCCAACCAAAAACAATATCCATGAGCTTAAAAAAACACATTTATTGTCAATTGCATCTAGCTCAAGCAGTTGTGAGAATATTATCCTCCCCACCCAAGATCAATTTCCTCAAGTGACATGTTGAGCTCTTAATGAGTATATTGTTGTATTGGCCTCGAGCCCTGAAGAATCTAGTTCACCCTTGGTACCGTCGTCCGAATGAGAAATACCTAGTGGGTTTCCCTGGGGATATGTAATGCACAGAACAAAAAACAAATTCATTTACTGTATGTCATATGGTCTCTCTATGAGGAATTTCTTACAATGGCTCTTAGGCTCTTCAGCGGTAGAAAAAGGCTTAAATTGTCTCATAGTCTACAGGGTTGTTGAGACTTGAAGAGTCAATATGCAAGATGTGTAATGAAGGCATAGAAAACTGATACCATATGGATATAATTGACAAAGTAATATCCATTTGAAAAACAATTATTTTCATTTCTATTGAGAGTCAAGGTTGTCTTAACTTAAAACAAAGAACTAGATCCTTAATAGGCTACCATGCCCTAGCTTCTAGAACTGGTAGTCTATTTTTCGTTGAATCTTGCTCCAGAATTTTCACAAGCTACAGATGAAGCTAACATGTGTATTGAAAACAAAGAAATATTTGTGGTTGTTGTTAATGTTACCTTGCAGTTATGTGAGACCACAATCACTAGTCCACAATGCACACAATTTAGGGAAACAGACTGTTGCATCATAGTATAAAGTGACCCTAAATAATACAACAAATTGTAAAATGAAATTTTATGTGATCATGCCCTTTATTGTAAAATTAACTTTTATGTGATCATGCCCTTTTGGAAACATGACCCTGGTTTACTATCTTGACCTTGGATCATTAAATCCCTCATGCATTATTTCTTCTTTAATCTTGATATAAGGAACTAAACCTTAAGTTTGGTTGGGTAATTCAAGTGGTTAAGCTTTGAGCTTCATGCAAGAGGTCTTGAGGTCTATCTTTCATACTCGTCAGCTTTGTCATATTCCTCACTCTATGTCCCTATTGGGTTAGGTACCAAAATTATCATTGGCATGTTTACAGCAGGTACTATCTGCAAAATGTGAGAAAGTGTCCAAGAAGTACCATCTGCAAAATGCGAGGAAGTACTCCAAAGTTTTCCAACAAGGTCTTCCTTGAGAAAAAGATAATCTCAACCAAAATTGACATTATCAAAATCATTACAAATTCACAAAGGAAAAATAACAAATTTCTAACTTAAACATGAAAATGAATATTTACAAACATAAAAGGAAATTTCCATTTTCACATGGATGTAAAACAAACAAATTACATGTAAAGATTTCATTAAGAAAAATATATTCTATAGAAAGGAACAAGAGCTCTATAACATGATATAAGTTAAATCAATTTTCCAATTGAGCCATGAATCACTCTCCATCAACCAAGATTCCATTCTCACTGATTTCCTCTTTTGATAGAGACAAAATTCAATCCGTCCTTCATAAAAAATCAGGTCTTTAACAAGCTTAAAACCCTTATACTTCATTTTCTCGTCAATCTTGATCATAGGAATCTAGTCAATTTATAACTTAACAATAAATAACAAAACCTATGTCCATTATTTGAGTGGTCAAATCTTAAGTTCTGCACTCTCCATTAGTTTTCTATAGAGATGGTTTTGAACACGTCCATTATTAAATAATATGGGTGTATCATATGCCAATAGTCATCCAAATGATACTGTCCAATCACAAGTATGACTGAAAAATCATCTCTATGAGTTCCTACAAGAAAGAAATGGGTAATAAATATTTTGCAAGAAATTTTCTTAGAGCTAATAATTGGTTTCCAAAAGAATCACAAATGCCAATCGATAAAATGATCCATAAAATCTTACCTCCTTCCCTGATGTGAGAGGAGGTTCCCCCCACTGTATGGATTTCTTCTCAAGTTCTTCAAAGCTGATACTATCTTCCTGTAAAAGAACATACATAAAACAGATTAAAAGTTTAATTAGGCATCATGATCCACAGTCATGAAAACTACATTCTACATGAATGATGAAAAACTCAGCTCAACAAATGACTCGGAGGGGTTGGAGAGTAAGAGCATGACTCAGACTTGCCAACAACTCACAAAATTTCATTCAAAAACTTGCTTGAGTCTTACCAAGTGAGGATATGAAAAACTTCCTGAGTTTATTCAGGAATCCAAGTTATACTTGTGACTTTTTCAGAAGTTGAGATAAATTGAATCAGCTCAGTTTTGGCACCAAGTTGGGTACAACATGCTAGTCCAAGTTTTTCTAATATGTTCTATGTATCTCATAATGATGTACACATGATTTAGAAAACACTTAAAAAGAACAACAGAAATGTGAAATGGGTTGTAGACACCTCAATTGATACTCCTAATTTTGAATCAAAGGATTCATAATGCTTTCGAACAAGCTCTGTTAATGTTCCATCCTACACAGTAAGCATAGAAATAATATAAGGGGAAAGGAAAACATTATCATGAAGATTATTATATAAGAAAAAGTAAAATCCTAAAAATACATTAGGTAAGGATATAGGTTTACCTATAGTAGTCGAGCTTCATTTCTCAGGGCCTCGTGCCAAAGTGTCCATCCATAATATATGAGCAATGAACAGATCTTCTACATCAACACTTTCCCTCTGTCTGTGTGAAAGAAATGGAAAACATACATAAGTTTGATATCACTTTGTACTACATGTAGCATATTGGACAATACAACAACATTATAAATCATCAACTACAACCCAACACACCACTCTCGACCTTTTGTATAGTCTATGAAGGGGCGTATACTAGCTTTTTCCATCTTTTTTTACTATCTTATGCAAGCACCTCTTATAGTTCATGTTTATTCTTTTTGCTCGAGCAAAAGCATGAGCAACCAGAGCATTGTTTTACTCAGTTGACCCAACTTTTGACCTTGTTAAAATAAGGAATGGGTATTTAGGTAGTGATAAGTCAAGACCATGAGCATATGACACGTCCAACTAAAGTAAAAAAAGTGTTATTGGAAGATTAACATCTAGTGGGTAGATTGAACTACCCATTACCTGTCTGGGCATCTCCACTGTTTGCATCAGTATTACCAAGCATCCCATAAATGCGTGCCATTTCCAGCTCATGATGAAAACTAAAAAATGTCATCATATATTAATTCCCAAAGATATCATCCATTTAGCTACTAGACTGTAAAAATTCAGAAATAAACATATAATTTGGTACCTAGGAGAAATCACAAGGAAATAAAACTATCAAGGGACGGATAACTGATAGACTTTAAACTGACTTTACCAGAATCCAATGACACTAGAATTAGCGGTTTGATAGAATGTTAGTGGGAAGTTTGCTTACCTGTGCCACATGGTTGCACACAATGTTCAGTTTAAAATCATTTGGATTGCAGTCCAACCATGTCAAATGGAGAAATTGATTAGCAATTTAGCAACTAAAGACAGTAAATGTTAGAACTAAAAAAAACAATTTCAAGAATCATTCCCAAACATGGTTTACAAGAGACTGCAAAAATATAGTGAAAATCATGAATCTATGAGGCAAGGAATTAGCCCAAACACAATCCCTTAATATGCAGTGTGCACATGATGTTGAAAAGCCAAAAGTCCAAAGAAATTCCACCAGAAAACATCTAAGGTCAAATTCCTTGCAGGACAAGGAATAAAAAACTAAAAGAACTATGTACATGTAACATTGTGTAGTATTAAAGTGTTTTTTTAAACAAGCATCAGCAAATTCCAACCATATCAAATGCAGTGGACTTGGAAACATGATATTACAAAATAAAATCATGGCAGTCCCTTGTAAATTACATGAATTCATTATTAAAAAAAATTTAAATGTGCAGCTGTAACCGAAGGATAATAGACACAATGTTAAGATGTTAAAAATATGCTGTAATCAGGAATGAATTACTTCAAAGTTCAAAAAATGCTATGTGCAGAGGTTGGATGAAAATTCAAAAAAATGATCTGTAGTTAGGAGGCTAGAATACTTTACACGAGTATATGCAACATTCTTACAAAATAAAAGCATTCAGGAATTGAAGAAATACACATATGCAAGTCTATATCTCTATAGGAAATCCATTGTTGTTGCAACATCCCAATTATACCTAGCAAAAAGGATAACCAAATCTTAAATTACTGTTAAACCTGTCAACTTCTAATAGTACAACAGATGGAGATCAAGACAGAAAACAATGAATTTATATAAAAACTTAAAAAAGGATTGATATTTAATGGTGTTTTGTAGGCTCTTGTGATTTGGGTTCAATTAGAAGAGTTCCTATAACCAAAACAAGAAGGCTTAGCCATGCTAAAGTGAAAATTTGGCATCCCTTCAATTAAGCTTTGAAGTCTGACATAAAGTAACATTAAAGCAAGGCACTGGGTTCCTTCACAATTTCACCCAAGCACAATTTTTCCTAATCTACTAGAACTTAGAAGTATAGTTTTAAGAAAAAATGTTACCATTGAAGCCTATACTCTTCTTCCAATTGACTGTTGCTTGTAGAAACCTAACCTGCAAATTGAAATAGAACCAATTTTAACACTTAGCATTAAAATAATAATAATAATAATAAAAGAAGTCAAAATATCAATAGAAAGGCATACAAAGTTCTGGCATACAATGTTTAAGATAATGCAAATAAAATTAAATATTAAACTGAAAAAACACAAAAGATTCAGGTGTGAAGCTGAATCAAGATGAATTTATTCAACATGGATTGAAGTTCAGAGAATTTCAAAGTTCAACCTTGAAATTTGTCGACTTTGGTGGCAGGTTAAGTCCATTTGCACTATAGTATGTACTATGAACACACCCAACCGGTTCATGGTGGAGCTGATGTCTAGGAGGTTAAAGCTATTGCCTAGGTTTTGAACTCATAACATTTACCATCAAAGCAGTTCGGACCAAAGGCTCATAAGCAATTCCACCAACAAATTTCTTTAAAATTGATTGATTGGGGGCAGGTTAAGTTGATCTACACTATAGTATGCACACACCCAGCTAGGTCATGGTGGATTTGGAAAACAAGATGTGAAAGTTCTTTCCCAAGTTTTGAACTCATCATGTTTACCATCAAAGAAAGTTTTGGTGAAGGTTCACAACCGACTCCAACAAATTACTTTAAAAATGACTCACAGGAAGTAGGTTAAGTCCACATTGTACTATGCACACACCTAGCTTGCTCATGGTGGAGTCGGTAGTTGGGAGGTTGAAGATCTTGCCCAAGTTTTGAACTTGTGACATTTACCAAAGTAGTGTGTAGCGACAGTTCGTAAACATGATAATGCATACATAATAATATTGGGTAGCACCTAGTCCCCAGGGTGTAGACTAATTGGTGATAGGGTGCATTGATTTGATGAGAATGGAAGATCCTCTAGGTTACAGGAACCTCCGCTAGAATTTGAGGTGGGAGATAAGCTTGATGTCCCAAAAGTTGATTAGAAGAAGAAAAATGATATTCAAATTGGAAAGATTCCTTTAGTACTAATCAATTCAATTAGGAAGTCAAGAATTCTGGAGGAATAGAAACAAGTGGAAACACCTAAAGTTACATTTTAGTTGAGTATTCTTCCTAAGAAGTTTTTGATGCATGTTGCACTAACATCTTCTATCATTGATATACAGGTTTCTAGTAGTGAGAAATCAGTTAAAGCACAGGTATGGTGAGATGTTATGATGGAGAAGTATGCCCACTATGGAATCAATAATTGATTCTAAGCATGCAGTTGTTGACTAAGTCTTCATTGAACAAGGGGAGTACACATTGAATATTCTGGAAAATAAAGATGAAAAAGGGAGTGCCTTGGTTTGGTGAACACCTTTCTTGCAAAGCAGTGTTGGCTTTACCTTCCTACTCCAAATGACATTCTTCTTTAGAGGCGCATGCATGCTTTAAAAATTATAGCATGCATGTGCTATCCTTAGAAGCAGGGTTATCTTTAGCTTTTCCCATATTTAGAACACGCGTTTATGATCTTTAGTTAGTTGGTGTTCTATGTCTAGATGGGGCACATGGATCAAGAAACTCCATAATTAGGTAGGGCTTTATCTCCAAGAAAGAATATGCATCTAGTCTTCTTTAGTGGGTGCTCTAATTTAGGCAACACTATCTATATAGGGAGGGCTAGGTTGGGGTTAGGTTTTCTTCTCTTAAATGAGGCACAACACTAGATGGGTTATGGGTTTCTTCTCCTAATCTAGGCACACCATTGGAGAAGATATATTTGTAAACCATATAGCCTTTCATAGTCTATAAAATAAAGGCATGGAAAGTGTGTGAGACATTCCATTTTGAGCTATTGTCTTGTAACTTCTTATCTGAGTAATAAAAATTATGTGTGATCTTGTGCTGCTATCTACCTGATGTTACAATTTCTAGAATTCTAATATTTATGCAGATTAACACATAACGATCCATTGTTGGGAGTTTTTTCCATTTAATGTATTGTTTTCACTAGTGAGTATAGTCTAGGTTTCTGAGTCTAAACAGTGCACTATTTTGAGAGGTGTTTAGTCAGTTTTAGTAAGGGTTTTTCTCACTAGGATTGTAGAGTTGTGTATCATGAATTAAATTCCAATAGAAAGTGTGCTTCCAATGCTGATCTCATGCTTCCATTTTCATCTTTGTTCCTTTGTGGCCCTAGTGGCTAAATGGCAGCAAAACGAAACCCGCAAAAGTAAAATAACTTATAACTTTAACTAGTGCACCTAGTGCTGCAACTTATAACTTTCACCAGTGCACCTAGTGCTACAACTTATAACTTTCATTAGTGCACCTAGTGCTACAACTATGGTGCAATGACTATGATTTTCACCAATGCACCTAGTGCTACAACCAGTGCTGATATTAGTCTTACATGATTATTAGATGAGGCCCTTCACTATGAGACTTTATTCTCTATCTTAGTAAGTGAAACTCAAAATAATGGAAGGTCCCAACACAGTAAAAGCCCTTATCACTGACAATGAGGTTCAGTGAATCCCATTCTAAAGGTTTAGATGTTTTACTCTAAGAAGAAAAGAAAGATCTTGAAGAAACAATGTTTTGTATAATAAAACATGCATACGTAATATACTCTAATTTGACAAACCAGTGCCTAAAAAATAAAATATTCTAGTTTAATACACTAGCACATACATGGAATGTCCTTTGTTATAGTTCACTTGGTTGAAAGTTTCTTTTTAAAATTTTGTGCTCTACTAAACCCTAAATCCTAGATCTTGAGCTACCTGTGTTCACCTCCCTCATGAAGCCTCTCCTAGACCCTGGTCCGGGTTGGTTTCTCAAGCTGAAGTAGAGGCATTTCACTTCCTTGCTGTGTCTATTCGGTTATCCCCTGCTATTGCTTCTAAACCCTCACAGTTTGTTAAGCTTGTCTTGGTGCTTCAAATATTCCATGTTTGACATCACAACAATTCCGTTGTTGATCAATTCATGAATGAAGCAGTGAATCTTGATAAGGGATCCCTTGTCAAACATGGGTGCCCTGGAAACAAAGGTGGCTTCCCTAGCTTTAGAATGGTTATCCACATGGAGGATTTATTAATTTCAATCTTACCAATCAAGGCATTAAAGGAACACATTACACTTGCTAACCATGAATCCTTTGGAGGACGAAAGGTCTCATCCTCATTAATTTAAGCGATGGAGCCATTGCACTCTCTCATCCTTTCACATTCAATCCCAAGCATTTCAATTTGATGGCTTTAGTTTGTGTTTCACTCAATGTTGGTGAGATGTTTCTAGTGCAGTTCGATTTGGACCTATAAGGCATTGGAGGTGTGGAATTCCCACTCGTCGATCATAATCTCTTAGTGAATTGTCCTTTTAAGGGTAGAACAAAAAGGCCAGTGGTTTTGACCAAACTATGTAGAGGTATGGTTTATCATTTATCTCTTGTTTGTTGAAGATTAAGCCCAGTAAAAGTTTATGTCTAGTATTTTTAAACATTTTCCTATGACCCTAGTAAATCTATCATATGATTTTAATTCTATGCAAACCCTACTGAATATTTGAAGCATTAAATGAGTTACAGAAACATATACATGTGAGAGTTTGTGTAAATGAACCAATACAACAAACACACTTCACATACATGATCCTATTTTGAACATCAAAGCATTCAATACACAGTTTATCTTTTCAGGAGGATCTCACTGCATTCAAACCTACCTTATGCTATGTGAAATCTTTCATGCTACATTTCTGATATATTTTTAGAGTGAGGTTTCATATGGAAATCTCTAATTCTTATTTGTAGAGCTTTTATCTATAGATATTTTAAAATTTATCATTAAACATATCAAATCTTTTGAATATCTAAAAATGAGCATTCAATTGTAACAAGTTATCTCATTCAGCATCCTATGTAGTCCATCCCTTGCTTATACAACACGGTCTCTATCATTTCTATCAACCAAAAAGATGAGTCCCTGAGTATTTTGGAAGTAGTTTCTCCAAAGTGGACGAATCTATTTAAAACACAGAGTAAGAGAAAGAATGCCAAAATTTGAGACATTTCATATCAAAGAAAAGAGTAAAAAGATAGGATGCAATTTTTAACTGCTGAATTGAAACAAACACACATAGTAGAATTTAAAAAACAAACACTGTAAAAAAAAGGACTTCGACAACCATGTACTAGAAAAATAAAAATGTAATTTTCAATATCTTCATGGCAGCCAAAGTGAGGTTCAAGAGAAACTTCAGCAAGCCTAATTTTAGAAACTTATAAGCTAAAAGTGGAGCACATAAAATGGCATTTTATGCACAAAACATAGAATGTTGGCCCAAACATAATTATACAGTGTCAACTATATATTTCCACCCCTGGAGATATCCTTGACTAATTTTGGTCAATCAGTTAATCTAGGGCCACAATACTTTTGATTGTAGAAGCTGTTTAATTTTGAGTATCCAAGTATGATAATTATGTGGATTTAATATATCAACAACCCTAGACTCAACCATTTTAACAAGAATTATAAAGAGAAAAATAAAATTACACTAAAAATGTGTCTTGCGATTTCCAAATAATTGATAGTGAAAAAATGCAATCCCATGCACAAAACAAGGGCATTGAAGGACAATTTATGATGAAACAACTTATCAAAAAATAATTTTAGAAATATTCTACAATTTTTTATACTCGGTTTTTTTGATATGAATGAAAATGTGCAGATCTAAAGAGAGATTATCTTGGCTGATGCGATCTAATTTAGTGCTAATCTAAGAAATCAATCCACACTATAACATGAAGCATTGATCTAGATCCATAGAGAGATGAACATAAATAAGCTACAACCTCCCCAAGAACATGCCAACACTTTAAAAACCTCATAGACAATAGAACAAAACCTATAAAACCACCATTCCACCATAAATAAAACTTGGATGATCATGTTAAAAAAAATTCAGGGTTAGCTGTGGGTTAACTATGGTTCAATAAATTTTCTACGTTGAGTTTCATTAGATTTTGAGGACTTGCAATTTTCAGTGATTTTCATAGTAACATGAATATGATTTAACTATGCCAAAATGAAGAGCTCCTATAAAATATAAGAATTTAATAGAGATCCATTGGATTCATCAGTTGAGATCTCTCAATCTCCTTTGTATCCATGGACTTTTTCTGTGGGATTTTGATTTGAATTCCTACCCCAAAAGCTTCCAAATAACATTTTAGGCACATCTATAAATTTCTCTATAACCACTGCAACCTTTTTGTAATCCAAAGCACTGTAGTGTTTCTCCTGTTCATGAAGTTCTCTCATTGGTTGCTCAATAAGAGATTAACCAACTGTCGTGTTTCTACCAACTAGTGCTTCAAACTTGTAGCACCCTAAAGTTCACTCAATCCAATGTTGTGGAATCTTTCCTTAGCAAAGGATGCTAGCACTTTTAAATCATTGTCAATACCCAATATAACATTTATATTGAATCATTTAACACCGTCCCTCATAAGTGTCACCATGATGCAGTCTGACTTGTGCTTCAGCCTTCAACAATCCATTTACTACCTTCTCTATTGCATCCAATGGTAATATTTGTTATGCTACAAAAACCATTGGATGGCAACTGATTTAGGCATTCCATTCAAATTCATATGGTAGGTTAATGGAACCAATAAATAAATGCAATAAATCATGCCTCTATAAGCCTATGAGACAATCTGGATAATGTGGTTTGGGATCTAAACAGAGGAGGAGATATTAAAAACAAAATATGGATACCAATGGAGATAGAATGCAATCTAGAAATTTCAAACTCCTATACAGAATAAGAATTGCTATGGTTTATTCCAATGACTGGAATTTTAACTTTGGGAAATATGCAAAGAAGATCATGAAAAGGTCCTAGCTTATGCTTCCCTCGTGTTTTAAGAATTTTTAAAATGGTAGAGTGATGAAACATTATGAAATATTTATATTCTCTTTGCAAAGGAAATAAGGTTTCAACATGAGAAACTACTAAGAAGGCTCATGTTGTAGCAAAGAAGAATAACTCTAGTCATTAATGAAGACATCTCAGAGAGCAGTAATAAAATAGGACCTACTACTATACATATTAGGGAGCAAGGGTAAATTAGGACCTACTCCTATACATCTATATAGGCCTTAAATCTTCTAAAGAAGTAAATTTATGGCTAGCATTTTGAATTGGTAGAGTAGCTCTACTATTGTCAGGGTTCCATAATTTTATTATAATTTTTCTTGATATATATATACTATTAGGTTTTAGTATTTATGATTGTAACCAATGCAATGTTTGCTGAATATTCTTCATAGGGGACAAGTGCAATATTGGGGATTGAAGATTAATTTTTTCACTTTAATCTGACATGAAATTATTTGTTTTATGTATTAAAATATTTAGTTATGTTAGATCGAGTCAGATTTCTTTGGATTCTATTGGCAGTGTAGATTCCCTTTAGTAGCTATCTTCAAGATATGCTAGATTTGGTAATCTTTCCACTTGCATGGAATCTATTTTTGGTTTACTAGATTGTGAAATTATTTAGCACTTCTTTGTTTGGTTGAAACATATGATTCAATTTGCATTTAGACTAGGAAGTTGTAGCCTTCTCAAAATATCAATGCATATTTATTCCATGACTATGCCTGTCAAAATTAACAGTCAAAATATCAATCCAGATTTATTCCATGACTATACAGTAGAAGCTTATTGTTTAGTATTGTAAGGTAGCATGCCTATTCACTTTAGACTCTTAAATTTTGAAAAAATATAGTTTGATGTTATCTATCCTTATCGGTGTTAAATCTTAATACCATACACTTATACAAAAGTTGAGTATCCAAAAAATTGTCCTCAATATCACAAAAAGTATCTCAGAATTCCATTCTGAAGAAGAAAAAAAAACTCTTGAAGAAACATAATGCAGGGTTATCAAATCTACCATAGATATCAGATAATCAAATAAAGATAAATATATGCACGGAAGAAGAAAATGTTCTTGAATTATTATCTACAGTAGATCATTAAAATAAAAGGACACAAATCAGAGGAAGGAAACTGTTTTTGCCACCAAAGGATGATAAATATTGATTGTGAATTGCAAAAACCTACGTTAATGATTACTACTCACATAAATATGGATCATGCAAGCTACTATGAATTGCAAAACCTATGTTAATGATTACTACTCACTTCCTTTGATGAATGTCAATGGCAGATTAAAAAAATGACACTAGAACCTGCACTGTAACAAGTGAATTAACTAGATATGGACATTCCCTTCTGCCTATGGAAATTGCCAAAGACCCTTATCCCATCAATGCAAACCTAGAAGTCATTAACATCAATAGTCCCCTTGCCCCACAATTTCATAGTCATCAACTAAATCTAGCAAAACCGCAAGCTAGTCAACTTATTCTAACAACATGTCTAGCCATTCTCTCATATGGCGATGGGGGTAAATTTCCTCTATCTCGTGTATGTTGTGATGGGGAAACAGGGTGTGTGGGATATATAATCCATCAGTCTGCCACCTAGGAATCACTAAACAACCTTAAATAAGTTATATAAAGGACTAAGCTATGTGGAATAGAGCCCCAACAAAGAAAAGAATTAAGTGGCATTTTTAATCATAGGATTAAACACGATATCCCTTACCTCCAACACTATTATGCGGTGGCTATTCATGCCCTCCTCCAATGTTCCTCCTCCAATGCTGCTATGCACCAGAGAAACTGCCCTCATCGAACACTGTAAACCCATCACAAACCCATGACCATATCCAGAAAAAGGTGGAAAAAAAATGCTATGCACCAGAGAAACCTCCCTCCTCCAACACACCTATGCACTAAAGAAACCGCACTCCTCCAACAATGTAAACCCACCAAAAACCCAAGACCAAATCTAGAAGAATGGTGGAAAAAAACACTATGCACCAGAGAAACCTCCCTCCTCCAACACTGCTATGCACCAAAGAAATTGCCCTCCTACAACACTGCTATGCACCAGAGAAACCCATGAGAAAAACCCAATGGAAAAAAACCCTATGGAGAAAAACCCAATGGAGAAGAACCCAATGGAGAAGAACCCTATGGATAAAAACCCAATGGAGAAAAACCCAATGGAGAAAAAACCTATGGAGAAAAACCCTATGGATAAAAAACCGTGGAGAAAATACCTATGCAGCATCATGCCACTATGCACTAGAGAAACCGCCCTCCAAATCCAGAAAAAATGATGGGCAAAAACCCTACGGAGAAAAAATGATGGAGAAAAACCCTATGCAGCATCACGTAGGCATATGGTAGAGGCACGGGAAAACATTTGCAATAAAATATGGCCCATAATATTGGATATTTATATTTTAATAAAAAAATCATTTTTACCCTTAATATACCACCAATATATTGGTTTATAATTTTTTCATTTTTAACCCCCTCAAATATGAACGAACATGATATCATATTGGTCCCTAGGTGACGCCCCCATGGACCACAATGATGAAGCTGCTATGAAACCTATTAAAAAAAATCAGATCTGAAGGATGAAATCTGACATATCTGACATGTCAGGTCGAAATAGAACATCCAAGACGGCACTCATGTGAGTTGGGGAAGCTCAATGGGTTCCTACTCAAATCGAGGGAAGATGGAAGGCTAGGAAAGGAAGGACACATGGCAAATATTGAGCACACACCCTAATTCCAATTGGCTTGAGTTTTTGGATGGATTGGTAACCTTAGAAGGCTAAGGATTTTTATAAATATAGGGATCAACCAAGAGAGGAGCTTTTGATCATTTGAGAAATTTGCATTTGTGAATTGAGAGAGATAGTGGATGACTAGTTTCTTGGCTTAGCCAATTTCGAGGGTGAAAGATTCCCATCCAAGTTAGTGTCTAGAGAGGCAACTCAGGTCTTTCATGGAGCTTCATTGGAGTTTTTATTTTCATTTGTAAGCTACAGGACAGCTTGTGGTTCCTTCTATTGCAGCACTTTCTCTCAACCATTTCCAGTTTTTCTTGCATATTCTTGCTCATGGAGGGATTGCGCTTTGGGTGAGCTATTGTGTTCTTTTGGAGAGATTATCATAGTAAATTTATGATTGTAATAATATTGATATTCTCTATTCTCCATATTCAGAAAGTCTCAAGTCAAAATACCAAATGGTTGAATGTAAAAGTGATTTTTAATGAGCAAACAATGACCTTTCCCCACTATATTGATGTACGCCATTGAATTCTGATGATTTAGAGATTCTCATGGTTCTGATTTTAATAAGTTTAATATTTTATTTTCTCGATTCTCAGAAAGTATCAGTTCAAAATACAAAATAGTTGTATGTAAAAGTGAATATCAAGGAGCAAACAATGACCATTTCCCCACTATATTGTTGTATGCCATGGTACTGTTACTTATTTAGAATGGGAGAATATATCTCTGATATTTTTATGATGAATGGAATATAAATTTTGAGTATTAAAAGTCTCATTTTCATCACTTAATCATTTGAATTCATCTTACTCAGTTTGATTGCTTTTGGAGAAGATTTGATGCCATTTCCCCAAGGGTCAAATTAGTGATTTGGTAGCTGTTTGGGAGAGGGTTATAACAGCCTGTATAAAATTAATAATGATGCATATGATACCTTAAAAATTTAAATTAAACATACTCTACCTATTTTCATAAATTTTAGTGTGTTGGGGATAATTTGAGAATCCATTTTCAGCATTTACCCAGGGGGGATTGGAACCCCAATTTGCTAGTAAAGACTCCTACTTTGGCCTGAATATTAAAAAAGTTTGAAGAAGTAATGGGAGGTTAATAAATAATCCCTTAAAATCATATTCAAGTATTAATATCATTCATACACCTTCTTATATGATTTTGGAGCATTTGGGCCAATTTGGATATCTACACATCAAAACTAGTCAAAGGTCGAAATAGGGGGAAAAGTGAAAAATTGGTCATTTTAATAAAATTTCGAAAAGGGACATTCCAGTGGTATCATAGCATGATATTGGAACCTGATGTGGTATTATATTTATTAGGAAAATAATTCAAGGACCACCATTAGATATTGAAACCAAAAGTTCTTTTGTTGAAGAGGGAAAAAAAAAGGTAGGAGAAGAAGGAAATTTTTTTAGGAAACTATGAATAGGGATGAAAAGGGAAATTCATATAATGTTGAGGAGCATATAAAACTCATGAAACCTCTCTTTTATTACATAACCAAGAACATGACCCAACATCTTATGAAAGGATTTTAATTGATGGCTAGACAACTTAGGGGTAAGCTGGCAGCAAGGGGTAGTAGACGTTCACATCATGGAGAAACACATAATACAATTAATTTTGAATACTTTGATGACTGGTTGAATGGATATAGGAAAAATAATGAAAATGTGAAATCATTAAGGGACAATAAAAAATCCGCAAGTTTGGATGAGCACGAAATGAGAAAAAATCATCCTACTTGTGAAAAGAGCCCAGCTACACCATTAAAGGAAGAAACATATAATCATGAAGTGGAGCATAAATTACCTAAAGGTGATTTTAGAGAAGAACATAAAGAGAAAAGTGAATACAAGAACATAGTCCTTGCTAATGGGGATTATGCAACTCAAAGAGAATCTACTAATGGATCCTTGAACTATGAAGGAGTACCTACTGATGGGTGCTCACAACTCTGTTGGTGACATAGAGATCAGATTGGAAAATGTTGCTGCAATAAAAATTTCTCATAAGCATGAAGATGAATACCTTGTGATATATAATGAAGAATCAAGACCAACTTCCCCATCACCACTTGAGCTTCATGAAGTCGGTCCAAGAAAGAAGGAAGAAGATGAGGAGGTTCATTTGCAAGAGCCTCATTTTCTTCAAGGGTCCTTAAAGATGAATGAAAAGAAAATACAAGGGGCCCTTAGAATACTCCATGACACTCAAGCATTGGGATCAAATTCTTTTTGGAAAGTTTCTTCATTGGAGAAGCCATCCTTCCTTGAAGACATCGAGAAGATTCAAAAATCAATGTGCAACATCAAAGGTAATTTCCTGTCTTTTCGTTTTGATAGAAAAAATGTCATTGAGCTTAGTGAATGGTTACATGAATCCTACTTGAATAATAATGAAGATATTCATAAGCTCAGAATTCAAAATGAGCAACTTCTTGAGAGGTTGCAAGATACTTGTCCTTCCTCCTATGTTTTAGATTTTCATATGGTAGATTGCTTGGAGGATTCTCATGACATGATGGATCATGAGAAACATGAAAAATTGCAGGTTCTTCATGTGTTTGAATATTATCTTGATGAGAGCCAATCACTTGTAGTGGTGGAAGAGGAACTTGAGTTGCCTCTAGAAAATGGTTACACACTTTTGGAAGAAGGGCATGATTCCACCAGCTTGGAACCAAACCATGAGGAAAGTTTTGCATTTTTAAGGGAGGTGCATAGTCCTACCTCTATGAATCCTTCACATGATGAAAATTTTTCACTTTGTGATCATTTGGGTGAGTTGGCTCTTTCTCCTACATCCTACACTTCCAAATTTTGCAGCATTCTTCATAATGAAGTATGAGCGAGGTTTCTTTTTATAGTGCCACATGAAGAATATGGAATCTATATCTCTCCTTCTGATGATGACATTATTAGAGAACCATCTTATTTACATTTGCAGCAGAATCCTTCATTACATTATGATTATACACATCTACATGGGTGCACCTATGATGTTCACTTGAGTCACTTGGAGACTCATGATTTTCCTTGCTCCTTGCCTAGTCTATTTGATGTTGGGGGAACTTCATCCCACACTTGGGTGAAGAAATATATGATTGAAGAACATTATTATTGGCAGAAAAATCCTCTATTATTTCATGATGATATACATACCCATGGGTGTATTGATGATACTTCTTTGATCCACTTGAAGTCTTCATGTTTTCTTTGCTCCTTATTTGGTTCAGATTTTGGTGGAGGTTCTTCATTCACTTCTTGGATGAAAGAACACATGGCTGATTATATTGATGCACATTATGTATTTTTGGAGCATAATTATGGGACATGGGATTCTCACCTATGTCATTGGAGCTTATTTGATTGGTCACTTGAATCTTGTACGCACTTGGAAAATGCTGGTCTACTTACTTGGAGGTATAAGCACTTTCATGATTTTTTGATGAGACACCTCCTTGATGTACATTTTTATTATGTTTTTATATACTTTGATGATATATCTTATGTACTCATGATTTTTGGAATAATGCATACAAGAAAATGGGATCCCGGAACTCTCTTTCCTAATGGTATGGGTTGGAGAGCACTCTTAATTTTTGAAGTGCAATACAAGCAATGAGACCCTAGGATAGTTTTTAGTCCCATTGATTTCAATTTTTTTGGGAAGCAAGCAGTATGGGAGATGGATTCCCCACTTAATAAATTTATTTTAATCAGAGTAGTGCAGCAGCAAGCATGGTGGTTCCTCTCTTTAATCTTCATGGAATCTCAAAGAATCAAAGTTTGGCACCTCAGTGGCAACTTCAAAGAATCATACAGAAAGTAGGTTCTTCAACACCCATGTTTGAAATTGCTTGAGGACAAGAAATATTGGGAAGGGATGATTTGTAATGTCCCAAATTTTGCATTGGGTCACAATGGCCTAATCACATTTGGAATATTCATGAGATCTTGTTAAATTGATGCTAAGGGTCAAATATAATTGCCAGTAAGGAAAATTACTAGTTTCCTAGGTTGGGGGTGGAAGCTTTGGGATTTGGAATAAGGGGGACAATAAATGATGTTTGAACATTAGAATGGAATAAATATTTATTAAATGAGATAAATAAATAAATACAAGGGAAAATAAAAGTGGCAACTGATCATGAAGACACATGGAGGATGTGGGACTCACACAAGCTAGATTTTCTTTGCCACATGGCACCTCTTGCAATTTCAAATCCATGGGAAGCCTAAATGTTCTTGGATGAGTTATAAGGATAATAAACTTGTACATATGCATCATAGGTCTAATTTGGAAGGAAACACAACTTACATGGGAGAGGAAGAGTCGTTTTGGAGCTAGTGAGACACTTGGACTAGATTCCCTAGCTCTATGACAACAATGATGAAGATTCTGTGACACCTATGACACAAATCAGATATGAAGGCTGACATTTGACATATCTGACATGTTAGGTCGAAATAGATCATCCAAGAGAGTGCTCATGTTATTTTGGGAAGCTCAATGGGTTCGTACTCAAATTGGGGGAAGATGGAAGGCTAGGAAAGGAAGGGCACATTGAAAATATTGAGCACACACCCTAATTCAAATTGGCTTGAGTTTTTGGATGGATTGGTAACCTTATAAGGATAAATATGTTTATAAAATACAAGGATCAAACAAGAGAGGATATTTTGATCATTTGTGAACTGAGAGAACTGGTGGATGGCTAGTTTCTTGCCTTAGCCAATTTCGAGGGTGAAAGATTCCCATCCAAGTTGGTGTTTGGAGAGGCCACTTAGGTATTTCATGGAGCTTAAATGGATTTTTTATTTTCAGGTTTAATCTATAGGGAAGCTTGTGGTTCCTTCTATTGCAACACTTTCTCTCAACCATTTCTAGTTTTTCTTGCTTATTCTTGTGAATGGAGGGATTGCACTTTGGGTGAGATATTGTGCTCTTTGGGAGATATTATAATGGTAAATTTATGATTTTAATGAGATTAATATTATATTTTTTTCATATTCATAAATTCTCAGGTCGAAATACCAAATGGTTGAATGTAAAAGTGGTTTTTAATGAGCAAACAATGACCATTTCCCCACTATATTGATGTATGCCATTGAATGCTGATGATTTTGAAATTATCATGGTACATATATGATTGTAATAATTTTAATATGATCTTTTATTCATTCTCAAAAATTATCAGGTCTAAATACCAAATGGTTGTATGTAAAAGTGAATATCAATGAGCAAACAATGACCATTTCTCCACTATATTGTTGTATGCCATGGTAATGTTGATTATTTCAAATGGGAGGATGTATATCTGATATATTTATGACGAATGGAATTTAATTTATTATTATTACAAGTCTCATGATCAGCACTTAATAATTTGAAGTAATCTTACTCAGTTTAATTGCATTTGGAGAAGATTTGATGCCATTTCCCCAAGGGTCGAATTAGTGATTTGGTAGTTGTTTGGGAGAGGGTTATAATAGTCTGTATAAAATGAATAATGATTCATATGAGACCTTAAAAATACTCTTCCTATTTTCATAAATTCGAGTGGGTTTGGGAGCATTTGAGAAGCCATTTTCAGCATTTACCTAAGAGGAATTGGAACCCCAATTTGCTAGTAAAGACTCCTACTTTGGCCAGAATATTAAACAAGTTTGTAGAAGTAATGGGAGGGTCATAAATCATCCTTGAAAATCATATTAAAGTATTAATATCATTCATACACCTTCTAAAAATATTTTGGACCATTTGGGCCAATTTGGAGATATAGACATCAAAACTAGTCAAAGGTCGAAATAGGGAAAAAAGTGAAAAATTGGTCATTTTAATAAAATTTCGAAAAATGGACATTACATTTTTTTACATGTTAACCTCAAATAAAAAAGAGGTCAATTTAAGGAGGTACACTTTTCAATTTAGGGATTGATTTACGGTTTTGATTACAACGACACAACATGTGGTTACCAAAAATTTGTAATTTTAGCCCCCTCCACCCAAAAAAGGGGTGATTTTGATATCACCACTTTTCAAAACCGAGGTAAAAATAGCTACTAAATGTGACCTCAAAAAAATGAGAACTCATGTGGATTCTCGTTCTATTGTATACAATGTTGTCTATGGGTTATGGGTTTTAAGGTTAAAGAGTTAGCATGTTAAAGGATTTGACCTTAAGGGGTAAGAGGTTAGTTGGTTAGGCTTATTGGGTTATGGGGTTAGGGATTATTTACTTGGGAATAGTGGGTAGGGATTTTAGGTTATAGTGTCTAGGAGTCAAATCTTAATGGTTTAAGGGGAAAGTATGGTTCAATGGTTTAGTAGTATCGTGTTGGGGGATGAATGAAAGACCAAAGGTTTGAAGGTTGAGGGATTAGTTTGTTATATCTTTAAATCACATGAAATTGATTATGGTGTTAATGGTAAGGTGGTTTGAAGTTAGGGTATAGTAGTGTAGACATTAGGGGGTTAGTTTTTTAAGGGTTATTATAAGTTTAAGGGGGCATGTGTTTTCAGTTAGGGGGGTCAAACTATGAATGCATCAATTAGTTAGGTGGTAGTAGGTTTATTATTGGGATCCTCCCTAAGGGTGTAATAGTGATATGGATTATATAGAAATTGAAATGAAGGAAACAATATAAATGAAAACACACACACACACACACATATTGTAGAGAAAAAAGTAGTATTGTAAAACCCAAATTCTATTTATCATGAATAACATGGAAAAAGAATGTAAACTACAAACTAATTAGAATGAGGGTAGCTTACCTATAAAGAAATGTGTGTTGGTTATGCTCATTTTGAAAAAATAAATACAAGATGTAACTTTTCTAAAGTGTGATACCCTACAATGAAAAAACCCTAAATATTAAAAAAATGATCTAAAATTTCACTGACCTTTATCCCAACCCATAGACCATGAAGATGTGGATAGTAGAGAAATTACTCTCCAAGATCAAGGGTCAAGTAACCCTATTTTCTTATGGTAATGGGAATTGTTTTTAACTATGAAATATGGAAAATATAAATTTGATATTTGACTATGGTTCATACTTCATGGAATCTAGGTATGTTCTTAACCCACTGGCACTTCCTTAGAGTTTAACTCGGAAGAGGAGATCATAATAAATTTTATAATGGGAAGGTTTTTTTATTGGGGACCAACTAGGTTTATACATAAATTAGTTTGAACCAAAAGGAAATATGTATGCCTATTACTAAATTCATGTATAGGTGGATCTAGGAAGGAGGTATTCTAGAGTTCATTCAATTAAAACTATATGGCAATATCCCCTTGCAAGAGTTATACAATGAGAAACACCAATGCAATGTTTTCCATTTGTAAGGTCATTTCACCAAAACCCATTGAAGGACCTAAGTGAAGAAACCTATCTCCTACTAGCCCATGATCCTCTCTAATTAGAAGGAGCAAAATCCAATCAAGTGTAACAAACTTAAATAATAACAACAACAATATATATATATATATCAATAAAATAAATATTAAAGATATGATGATAAAAGATTACAAAGTGAGGCACTTTGGATACCATCCATGAAAAGCTGCGTCATTTTAGAATAGTTTACTAATAACCATTTATTAATAATTAATTATTAATATCAATATATATATATATATATATATATTGATATTAATTAATAATTAATTATTAATAAATGGTTATTGGTAAACTATTCTAAAATGACGCAGCTTTTCATGGATGGTATCCAAAGTGCCTCACTTTGTAATCTTTTATCATCATATCTTTAATATTTATTTTATATTTTCAATATGGAATTATTTTCCATTGCTTTATTATTCAACTGAGTAATCATTGAGAATATCCAGATACGGATATTACATTGGTATCAAAGCCAACCCTTCCTAGGGCATCTACTGATCTCCAGCTTGTGGTCAAAATGTTCGAGGTTTCCTTGAATTTAATTTAGGTCTTTGACCTTAAAATGGCTTTTAGCCATCCATATTCAGAGTTTCTCTGGTAAAAATTAGTTTTTGACCAAAAATTGGCCTTTGTCCATTTGAATTTCATTGAAGAAGTATTAATTCCATTCCAAATATGAAGCAAGAGAGGGAAAATGATGAATACAAAAAAAATTATTAACAAAGAAATAAAAGGGAAAAAGTTAAAAAACAAAGTGAAATAGCCCATGGTTTTACTTACAATATCTAAATTATAAAAAGAGTTTTATAAAATATGCTTTGAGGACAAAGCATCATGAACCGAAAGGCTATGTAACAAACTTAAATAATAACAAACAATATGTGTGTGTGTGTGTGTGTGTGTGTGTATTAAATATCAATATTAATTATTATTATTAATATATATTGATATTAATAATTAATAATTAATAATTAATAAATGGTTATTAGTAAACTATTCTAAAATGACACATCCTTTCATGGATGGTATCCAAAGTGCCTTTACAATTAATATATATATGACACTCACTTTGTAATCTTTTATCATTATATCTTTAATATTTATTTTATATTTTCAGTATGGAATTATTTTCTGTTGGTTGATTATTCAATTGAGTAATCATTGAGAATATCTGGATACAGATATTACATCAAGCCAATAAATGGAAAGTGTGAAAAACAACAAAATAAGGAAAATACACAAATTATGATGACCCGGGTAATACTAGATAGAGAAAAAACAAAAAAAATGAATACATAATAGATATACAATCCCTTTAAAAGGATAATAATAGGGAGGAGATAAAAATAGGAAAGGATTATCCCTAAAATGGAACTGAGCCTCCTCTGGGAGAGAATCAAGAAGATAAAAAAGACCCAAATATTGTTCTAAAGCAAGAAGAAAACCTCCAATCCCCTAGTATGAATAAATCAACCGAAGAAAAACAAATTTATGGGCACTTACTTGCAAATATCCCTAAAGAAATGGATAAGGCCTCATGCTTATTTTCATCTCATCATATTGGCTAAAGTATCCCTCATAGTGTTTTGAGGTTTCTCATCCATTTCCTTGGAGAAGTTTATGAAAGACTTTGAAAGGAGGTTTTTTTCTATTTTATTTATAATGTAGGTGTATGAATGATTTAGGGAGGAGGATACAAATATTCATCCAGATCTCCACAATCTACAATGGAGGATTGGCTAATGGTAAAAGATGGTCGAGTCAAGAAAGTAGAGATTTGGGGAATGTAGAGGTACAAGTGAGTTAAAGGAAAGGTGTTACCTTCACACTTTACACTTAACAACAAAGGATATTAAGGAAGAGAAATAAATATGGCATAGGATGCAGAAAAAGTGATGTAGTGCAAGATGTGGAGTAGCTGACATGTCATGGGGATGTTGTGAAAAAGGAAAGGTACATAAGATATCATGTATAGTGAATGGGGGTATGGATTTAGTAATAGGATGCTAAATCTCCATTCTTTGAATTTTGAAAATAAAAGAAGATTGCACTTGGAAACCTTGAGAAAGCAAGGGAATACCAAGGCCCACTCTTCATTGTAAGTGTTGTAGTTAGTAGCAAATAGAATATGATGCATGGACATCCCATCAAATGATAGGGTGTGTGACATGTCAACCATAAATATGACATACTCTTCAGTCTCTTTAGAATATAGTATCTATTGCCTGGCTTTCCCATAACTACTTATTGGAGGCATTGAACATTGGGGGAGGAAAAAAAGGAAACTAAAGAACACTATTAGTGGACATTAATAAATCTCAAAGGGGTTGGTAGATTTAGGATAATATTAGGAAGGAAAATTAAAAGACCAATTTATTTTCCATTGGTTATAATAGTGCCTAATTTTGCATGGAATTGTAGATAGAGGAGAGATTGTTCTAAATCAATACCAACAACATTTATTTGTCAAAAAATATTGCTTGGATCATGTAAGGAGTTTCCTATTAGTTTTTGAGTTTTGGAAAGAAGAAAGAAGAAAAACTCCAAGCCCCTAATATGAATAAATCAACCGAAGAAAAACAAATTGCTAAGTACTTAACTTGAAAATATCCCTAAAGAAACTAATAAGGCCTCATTCTTATTTTCATCTCATCATATTAGATAAAGTATTCCTCATAGTGTTTTTGAGGTCTCTCATCCATTTCCTTGGAGAAGTTTCTGAAAGACTTTGAAATGATTTTTTTTCTCTTTTCTTTCTAATGAATATGTATGAATGAGTTAGAGAGGAGGATACAACTTTTTTCCCTACTCTCCACAATGTGTAATGGAGGATGGGATAATACTTAAAAAATGGTTGATTCAATCAAGTAGAGAATTGGGGAATGTAGAGATATGAGTGAGTTAAGGAAAGGTGTTACCTTCACACTCAATACTTCGCAACAAAGGATAAGGAAGAGAAAGCAACATGGCATAAGATGTAGAAAAATTAATGTAGTGCAAGATGTAGAGTAGCTGACATGTAATGGGGATGTTGAGAAAAAGGAAAGTGACATAAGATATCATGTAGAGTGGGGGGAGTATGGATTTAGAAATAGGATGTTAAACATTCACTCTTTGAATTTTGAAAAGCAAAGAAAATTGCACTTGAAAACCTTGAGGAAACAAGGGAATACCAAGGCCCACTTTTCGTTGCAAATGTTGTAGTTAGAATAAAATATAATATGATGCATGGACATCCCATCAAATCATAGGGTGCCACATGTCAACCATAAATATGTCCTACTCTTTAGTCTCTTTAGAATAGAGTAACTATTGGCTAAGCTTTCCCATAACTACTTCTTGGAGGCATTGAGCATTGGGAGAGGAAAAAAAAGGAAAAGGAAGAACACTATTAGTGGACATTAATACATATCAAACCGATTGGAAGATTTAGGAGACTATTAGTAAGAAAAATTAGAATATGGTTTATTTTCCATTTAGAATAACGCCTAATTTTGCACGGAATTGTAGATAGAGGAGAGATTGTGCTAAATCAATACCAACAACATTTATTTTGAAAAAAATATTGCTTGAATCATGTAAGTATTTCCTTTTTATTGTTTGATTTTTGGCCAAGATCATAACTCTATTGATCCTTTGTAATATATATTTCATGAGATTAATTAAAAGATGAACATAAGCCATTTTTATGTTGGAGTTTTCCCAAGTTGGGTTTCTTCAAGGTAAATTCTATGTGTGATATTGTAATTGAAACTCTGCTCGTTATTTTTATTTTATTGTTGTGACTCATACAACATTTATTTATTGCATAGTAAGAACACTTATAGAGATAGTATAATAAGGAAACCTATAGAATCTGTGTTGGTGAATTGTAGAAGAAATAGGTGGATCATTTATAGATCATATTGGTATTAGATTTATTATTCTAGAAGCTTGTAAGGGATACCAAAATGAATGCTAAAAAAATTGAAGAAACTATAAGAATCTAGGACAAACCATATAAGAGTATACCGCTAAGTTTCAAAAATTAGCATTAAGTCATATATTTCTCCCAATCACATTGATGTGTTCCTTAGAGATTGGTAGGAATTAGCCCGTATCCATATGTTTAATGCTTTTCAAACCCAAGTTCGTTGATGAAGCATGTTCCCAAACACAATGTATTGAAGGAAGCCAAAAAAAGGGGCAACTTAGTGGGCAATACCTCTACCCCTCATGATATAACTAGGGTTGACACCCTATACTGAGACATACCGTGGAATTATTTTTCATATATTCACACCATCAAACAACCATTTTGGGAAATTTGTGCATCAAGGATAATTTTAGGGGCGAATTTTATCCCAGTGGGCTATTTTTCGATGTTTTTCTCCCCAAAAACATTCGCCATTTTGCATTTTTTGAAGCCCTATTTCACCCAATTTTGATGGGGTAAAATTTTTCCACCCTAAAAATCGCCAAATTATTATATAAACGATATAAAATCCTTGGAAATTAAAATAATTTTTGGAAAATATCGCCAATCGTTTTATAGTTGACGTTTTAAGAATTAGTAATATTTTCCAACATTTATACACTTTTAAATAAGTATGCTTCCTTAAAATCATCCCTGTTGTGCATCCTATAAAAACTACACTTACCCAAATATCAAAGTGACATTTGAAATCATAAGAAAACATGTAATACACATTACTTTCACGATGTCTAGGACATACAATTTACCTCATCACTACAGTCATTTGGCTATACATAGCTCATCACTTTGTAGGTTGATTCAACATTAACTCATATTCATGCATATATAAACAAATTTTGTACCTCGAACTATAATATATTTATTTATACCATGCCTCGCATCTATTATATATTTACAATTTTGTTTGAGTCAGTATCCATGTACCAAGTTTCCACTTCTTACTTTTCATGTTTAAGGAACTCACATATTTATCATCATCATACCATATAACCATAAAAATAATTTCCCACGATACATAAACATGTTTCATATGTCCACATTTCAAGTGTCTATTTAGTTTGTATTGTCTAAATAGAAGGCAAGCAAAATAAACATTACTACAAGTGATAATATAGTTCTAGCTACATAATTCTAAATGTGGGGAATTATATTTTGTCTAGGGAAACCTGCATGGGTGAAAGTGTCCCAATTGTTGAGTTTCTATCCATACTCTACTACAATGCATTCAACATGTTGGAAGCCAAGAAAACCTCTCTATGTGTGTGTGGGAGCTAGATTAATATATATAAATGGAAAGACGTGAGTGATGCAAGAATGAGGGTACCTAGTAAGTAGAGGTAATTACATTTTCCAAAAATCACAAGGGAAATCATGTTTGGTTATCATCAAGTTATATCACAATTCATGCACATGTACATGATTACGCACATAAAATGATGAAAACCATTAAACACCCAAAAGAATAGTTCATCTACCTAGTTGACCATCTAACAATTATTTCATCTTTCACTCTATGGAAGTCCTAGATGGAAGAAAATCTGAATTTCAAATGGAATGACCCTTTTCCCTCCATCTTCTTTGCATCGACACTGTAATTCCTTGAACACTTTCCATTATATTACACCCATCCCTAGATTCTCTAGTCTACTACGATGAGACACTCATGGACCCCTCAATAATTTACATGATGCTGGGTGAAGTTGTTAGTTATGGAGAGATTGGCAAGTTGCATTGGGTTGCATCTTTAGTTTAAAAAAATATAAATCCTCACCATATGTTATTAGGCTATAATTCATGTTTATGTAACTTGTTGGTATTAGCATAAGAACCATGAGTTTCAACTCTAAATTTGAGCTTATTTTGATTCTTGAGTGTAGATATAGTGTTCTTTATGCACCCCTCGTTAATGAAGTTTTTTTGGATCTCATCAGTTTCATATAAGATGTATAAATTTTCAATACCTAGCCTCATAGGCGGAGACATAAATTGAGACTACAAAGTTTCCAATTGCATATATCTTTGTGAAAGAAAATGATATGTCCCTTGCTTCCACTTTAATATGTAGTACTAAATAAAGAGGCCACCGAGTAAGATATGTTTCTAAAAAAATTACAATTTCAATTGGTAAACTTTTCCTAAAACATGATAAATACTGACACATGAATCAATTCCTTTGTAAAGGAACCAAGTGACACTTTTCCTAACATTCTTTAGGTCTAATAATTAGTGGTGTATTTGTATTGTGGAAGTATTTCACACTATGTAGAGACTTCGACTCTATACAACAATTGTTTTGGAAAAAGTAACAAACATGTAAGCATAGTAGAGTTGGAATAGTAGAAAAATGTTGATGATGGTAATGTGTAGTGCAAGGCCACACAAACTGAAAGAGTTCTATGTGTGTTGAGTGCTCACAATAGAAGGAAGGTGTGCATAGATAGTAGAAGAAATAAATGTAGAGGGAGCTTGATGAAGATCTTAGTTCTACCACAAAAAATGTTGAATGTGCATTGGGGTATATCTTACGTTATTGGGAAAATAGAAATGTTTCTATAATATCTATATATTCCCTTTCTATATTCAAAGAATGCTACACATAAGCTTATCTTTTAACAAAATGAATCCCTATTGTAAAATGCACAGAATGTAAATAACTATCAAAACTTAATTTATCCAAAACATCATCATATAAAAAATTATTATAACTAAACACATTATCATTTGTGAATATCATATATTATTATCATCGCATGTTTATAACTTCTTATCTTCCAAATTTTTCTCTAAACAACATAAGCAATTAGCATCACCTCCAAGTTCATGAATGCATACCCATTCATACAATTCTCATGGATCCCCACACCTACAAAATTTTAGAAAATTCAAAATAATCATCAATTATTGCAGCCATGCATAACAACAATATTCCTTTATTTCATTCATAATATCCTTGTGTCTTTTCATGCCATGCAAGGACTAACCACTACATGGCTTATCTACCTTGTTTTCAAATGTGAGTGGTTAGCATCGTAGAATCTTTAGACCTTTCGCATGGAAACCTTTAAACCAATTTACATTACTTTAGACAATCTTTTTCAAACTATTGATATTTCTAAAAGAAAAATGCAATGTCGATATAATAATAGACCACTAGATGGACAATCTCCTTCAAAATTTAGGAAGAAAATTAAATTAATCTTAAAACTTAGAAACATGAACACAATTATTAAACTCTTCAATAATTAAATTAACTTTACATAAACTTTTAAAAATATAGATTAAGTTGCAAATATATTGTAATAATTTTCATAAAAACTACATTATACAATTTTTAAAATTAAAAAAAAAATATTAATTTCTCAGATTGAAAGACTAAAAGATGATTAATAATTATTTGATATAAAACTTTAATAAAAAGATTAATTAATACTAAGGAAAATAAATAAACTTAAAATGAGATATTGTATTAATTCCATTTATATCACATCAATAAGACAAACGAGAGCTTAGTAAAATTTTAGTCATTTTCTTTTAAGTTTAAAAAACATTTTATAGCTTAATATTTTTTGCTCAATTTACTTCTTGATATTTGAATTATTGAAAAAAACCAAAAAAAAATGTGTTAATAAGTAAAACTAATGAATAAACCACATTAATAAAATGTCGGTCTAAAAAACATAATTCCAAGTTCTATAAATTCCAATTGTGTTTCCATACAAGCTAGAAATATAACACCTGATGGTGTATATTCATTATCTCATGGAGTCATCTACCTAAACATCTACTCTAAATTGGGATTTATTCCCATAGAAATATAAACTTTCCATCATACATTACAAGAAAATGCCTACGGTGACGGTCATGTGTGTGATGGACCTTAAACGCTCGTCATCAAAGCCACTTATGGTGACGAGGTATGAAAAATACCACTATAAGTGATTTTGATGACATTTTTTGAAATCTTGTCACCAAATCCATTTTTGTGATGATCTTTCCTATCCAGACCTTAAACAGTCATCACTGAAGTTACTTTTGGTGACGATATATGAAAAATTATCGATGTAAGTGCTTTTGGTGACAGTTCTTTAAATTCTATCACCAAATACCTTTTGGTGACAATCACACCTATGATGGACCTTAAACGGTCATCACCAAAGTTACTTATGGGGACGGGCTATGAAAAAAATGTTGCCATAAGTAATTTTGGTCACAATTCTTTAAATCCCGTCACCAAATACCTTTTCATGATACCACTATGCACAGATATGAGTTCAATAGCATGTGACATTAAGCGACCAAGTTTTGTACAAGTTTTTATCATACCTTATCCTACTCTTTGTCCAGTGGGAAAATGATTGCATAGCTAGCTCCCATACCCCACCTTAGCACTACAGGGAGGGAGGGGTTGCTACTTAGCAGGCCCAAAGGATTCAAAATAAACCGCAGAGAATGTGACACATTTATTGACATTTGTTAAAATCCCATTTCCAATTATCTTTTTGGTGACACTTGTGGTGAGGGTTGTTAAGAGACCATTTGGAATTACCTTTTTGGTGATGATCCTTGAAGGGAACTCACCAATACTTAAAGGTGAAACATGTAGTCTCTACCTATAACATGGACTAATAAAAGGATGATGTTAAATATATGTCCTAATGTTTACTTTTAATATTTAGTGACTAAGTTACTTGTATTTGAACATGCAACTCAAGTTACATGTGTGAGCAAGTGAGATGTAGGTCTCGGACTCTCAAGTTGTTTGTCCAAACAATGTTGGTCTGTACTCTATTGAAGGTCCAAATACTTCCTCTACTTAAGAAGATTTTCAAGAATTTGTTTTGGTGCAACAAGGAATAAATCCTTTGAAGACTAATTATGTGAAAAAACAAATATTGGACAATGGAGATGAAATCCTACATAGATATAGTCTAAATTCTCATACCACTACTGCTGTAAACTATACCCTATATCCGGGATCTGTATCAACTATAGATAAGGATTGGAAGGAAAAAACAAATGTATTTCAAACTATATTTGTTTTATCTCTTACTCATAAGTCATTTCCCCTTGATATTATGTTAAGAACAATGTTAAAAAGAAACCAACTATCCATTTCACTCAAGCTTCAAGATCCATGGTTGTGATGAAATGTTTGTTGCAAGTTTTCAACTAAGTTTTAATTATCAGTCTTTTGGAATTAGTCACACATGCCTCTACTTAGTTCATTGGTAAAAGATAAGGCCAAATACAACCATGATTGTGGGAGTTTTTAATGCATGGAAATGTGAGTTACCACCCATCAAGTTATCTCAACCATTGGTGAATAATGGGATTTATTCCACATTGATGCACATAAGTGAGTTACTTTCAAATTGTTGTGCCTAACAATATTTCCCCTTTCCTTTTGGCTCTTTGTTGAATCAAGCCATGTAGGAAAAAATTAAGTGTAGATAGCTTTGTCCAAACTCCACTAAAGCGTTGCATATGGTATATGGTCAAGGTAACACTACTCGCAACCCAAGCCATGGTCCATGGTGAAGATCCATAGGTTTAGTCCATGACATGTGGATTTAGGGTTCTACATAGGCCATCCATGAGGCCGTAGCCCATATTTTCCCTATGACGCAAATATGGTGGCTATTTTTAGTTTTTTCACATTATGGGCACTTCTTGGTCACTAATCCATAGTTTGACACAAAAACACATGTTGTTGCGATAGAGAAAAATTGTACATGGGACCCGTGGTATTTGCAAAGTAACCCGCATCATTGCATAGGGCCTTTGTAGGTTGAAATACTAAGCCTACATGTGATATGGCCACCACATTGAGGAGGGGAACACTAGGGATGGATCTCTAGGACCATTTCATGATATAAGGATAAATCTATGACATTATGTTGGCATGGTACATGTGTAGGGCCCTACACTTCATCACTTTACCTTACAAGTGAGAGATGTTGACCCTTTCAATTTTTTTAACATTTATTAGGATGGTTCTAGTGGCATATGCCATGGCTTGTGAACTATATTTAGGGTCTAATACCATATTAGTTTTCAATGGGGTTGATGGTCCATGCATGTTAACCTAGACCACCACATAAGAACTATGTATGGAATCTCTAGCATACATGTAACAATTCCCTTTGTAGCTCATGAGTGATGTGTAAGGCCTTGAGACATCACATAATCTCTATAGAGGGAATATTCTTTCAACTACAAGTGGGATATGTTGGTATTTTGAGATTTATAACACCGATAATGGATCTCTTGGCCCACACCATGGTCTAGGGTTTAAATTTATTGCCTAAGTTCGTACCAATTTCTTGTAAGGTCATATACCATTATGATGCCCTTACCATCACATAACATACATATACATATAAAATATCTAGTCTACATGTGAAATATGGTCATTATTTTGAGAACTTGTGCATAGGGGATGGGTCTTGATGCATGACTTAAAATATAGTCAAAACTATGATCTTAGGTTGTAGCATTTGCCTCTAAATCTCATGGTCCATACGTGGGGCCCCAAATTACCACCACAAGCCCCCCATAGGGAGTATTTTGCATGTAAGTTGGATATGTTCATGGCCATTTTGATGTCTAGAATAACATGGATGGTTCTTGATACCCAAGTAAAGGTTTCATGAGCCATACTTTGTGGGGTCCTTAGCCACTATGTATTCCTTATAAATGGGAACTTTGTCATGTGAGTAGGATATGGTGTCCATTTAAAGTTTGTCACACCAAGCCAAGTTTAATGCCAAAAATGTAGGCTATAAATGGGTGCTAAGTGTGAGTATAAATCAAATGGATTTATGGAAAGATACAAATATATAATAGTGGTCAAGGGATAACCTTAGATAGAAGGCATTTCTTATCAACATATCTTTCATTTGTTAGCTAAGATGACATAGATTAGGTTGTTATTATTAACGTAAATGAGCTTGGGATATGATGTGCACTAGATGGATGCTAAGTCAATATCTTTAATAAAAATCTTAACAAGGAGATTTGAATGGAACAACTTGAAGTCTTTTAGGTGAAAGTAAAACAATTGATGTTTTAGTTGTAGATTTCCTTTCAAGCATTGAAGTAATCATGACCTAAATAATAGGACAATAAGTTTAACTGTGCAATGTCGTGACTTGGTTTTTATGATAAATAAATGTTGCACCCCACATCTACTATAAGCACAATCAATGATACAAGCATTAATATTGTTTCCATATATGTTGACTATCTATTATTAACTTGCAACGATCACATATGTAAACAAATATTTGGAATATCAATTCGAGATGAAATATATGGGTAAGCTTCATAATTCCTTTGGGATACATGTGTCTATAGATAGGTTGAGCAAGACAATTTTTATTAATCATGAGTACATCCACTATAAACAAATTTTAGATGAATCTCTATAATCTCTTATGACTACCCATGGAAAAGAGTTGTACTCTATCAAGGGAGATGGATCCTAAGTTTGAATTTGAGAATAATTAAAGGACTAGGGTTCCATATTTGAAGCTTGACATATGCCTTGATTTGTACTAGGAGTAGACATTGGGGAAAATTTAGATGAAGTAATGTAAGCTCTGATCAACTTATGAACAAAAGTTGCAAGCTATCAATGAAAATGAAGCTATGTTTGAATGTGAGAATGATCAAGATTATGAAGATTGGCATATGCCATGATTTGTACTAGGCTAGATATTTCCTATGTAGTGAAAATGGTTAGTCAATTCATGAATACTATAAGGTAAGAGGATTGGATTTCAATGAAGAGGACCATTTAAATTAATTTTCAAGGAACAAATGATGTGAGCTCTATTACGATGGCCACTATGAGGGACATGAACATGAGATACTCAACACAATGATGTTGATTAATGATGTGACGTGGATGTGACACCGATGGTAGAAGGTTAACGTTCATACATTTATTCTTAGTAGGAACTAAATATGTGTTTCAGGTCTCATTATTTTTAGTAGGTTGGTTGTTATCCTTTTTTGAATTTATGAAAGGTGAAACAATATATGGCCAAGAAAGAGGCTATGCTAGAAATGAAAAGGGTATTTGAAGTTGTATGCAATTCAATTCAAAACTAGAAATGATATGAAGGAAACCAAGAGGCAACAATGATTTTTATAATGGGAATAGGTTTCCAAAGTTTAGATATTGTATAGTGTTTTTTTGGTTTGTTTTCCTACTGTTTATGGTAGTTTTTCAACATTTAAGCTAGCATTATGTTAGGATCTTTTCACTGAGAGAATAACAAGCATAGCAATAACATAAGCACATCACAAGAGACAAGAGACACAAAGAGTTTTGATCGGGGAAACCATAAATGGAGAAAACCCCACAACTTCCTCAAAGATAGAATCACCACAAGATGTAAGACCCCAAAACAGTAAGATGCACTCCCAATAGCAGTAGTCTTCTTCTTCTGTCTAGTCCCAGTATTTCCTTCCTCACTAATGCGCCACACTTGAGAGAGTGAATGATGTGTGTGATAAATAGAGAGTCTCACTCTCTATTTTTATTCTTCCGTTCACTTGAAGTGCACTCAATCATGTTGGCCCAACTTAACAATTACTTACTTGAGCCTACACCTTAATTAGTGTATAATAACTCAAGTGCCCTAAAACTGAGGGGACTTCCACAATGACTTGACAAGACTTGTTTACATTGTTAATCCTCCCGATCGGAACATCGGGGCATGACAACATGACTCAAATACATAACAGAAACATCCTGGAATAAACATCAAGTTACAATACATAAGATACATAGAAGAATACATTTCGAAGTTACATATACATCAACACTCCCTCTTAACTAGGAAGGTATTCTTTCGACACAATTTTCAGCACTGGTCTTCTTCTCTGTATCAACTGGATCATCTCATCTTCAAGTCATCTTCATCTTCAAGTCATCTTCGTCTTCAAGTCATCTTCTTCATTGGATCTGGATCATCTCTTGATCTGGATCATCATGGAACATCATCACTGGATCTGGATCATCTCTCGATTTGGATCATCATCACTAGACTAGATCTGGATCATCACTCAATCTGGATCATCACTGCTGGATCATCATTACTGAATCTGGATCATCACTCGATCTGGATCAACACTGGTGCTATCTCATGATTCTTCTCGTCATAGGAAGTTCTACAGAGACATCCCTTTTTCATGCTGGTTGTAGGCCTACCCATCATGTAGGTCTTCGCCCAACACTTACATCTAACCTGCTCGTTAGAAAGGCATGCCCAACACTTACATCTGATCATATAAGAACCAATCCTATAATCACATCAGAAAGGCCCAGCACTCACATTCACCAGCATGATAGGACATCACATCACTAACATCTATGAAAAGGCTCAGCACTTACATCTGACCTACTCGTCAGAAAGGCACAACCATCTAGGGGAACACATCCTACCACACTGATGGAAGACTCCCATCCAGACAAGAACACATCCTATCACAGTGATGAGAGATTTCAGCACTTACATCTGACCTCCTTGTCAGAAAGGCACAACGATCCAGGGGAACACATCCTACCACACTGATGGAAGACTCCCATCCAGACAAGAACACATCCTATCACAGTGATGAGAGATTGCAGCACTTACATCTGAGCACGTGGGAACACATCCCTCAGTCGCTCCAGAAAGGCTCTGCACTTACATCCATCCAGATAGGAACACATCCTATCACAGTGATGGAAGGGCTTGCACTCACATCTGATCCTATGAGAACACATCCCAGTAGTCATATCAGAATGGCCCCCAGTCCTCGACTGAGCTGCCTGGTAACTGACCAGGTGCCTCCATTCTTCTAGAGAATGGCAGTTGCCCTTACATCCGACCTGCTTGTCGGAATGGCCAACACTCACATCTGACATGGAAGGAACTAAATCCTTTATCCATGAACAGAATGGTTCAGCCCTTACATCTGATCAAGTGGGAACACATCCCTCTATCACATCAGAATGGCTACTCAGTCCTATACTGAGTGTTCCTGGTAACTGACCAGGTGCCTCCATTCCTAGAATGGAAATTGCCCTTACATCTGTCCTACTCGAAAAAATGGCCAGCACTCATATATGACATGAAAGGGAGCAACCCTATCATCATGACAGAATGGCTCAGCCCTTACATCTGACCATGGAAGGAACCAATCCTCTCACCATGTCAGAATGGCTATGGGTCTCATCACTTTCTCTAGGAGGAAGCCTCGATCTGGAGAACACCAAGTCTCTCTCTAAAGTACTCGAACTTCAGCCTAGCCAATGGCTTCGTCAATACATCAGCTATCTATTCCTCCATCGCAACATACAGGAGCTTCACTGCTCCTCTCTGCACCATATCCCTAATATAGTGATACTTGATCTTGATATGCTTAGACTTGTCATGGAACACTAGATTCTCTGACAACTTTACGCAATTCTAGTTGTCACAATGTATACAAGTAGCATCCAATGGGAGATCAAATATATTAGACAGTAGCTTTCGCAACCGTACTGCCTCACAGCTAGCTAAACAAGCTGCAACATACTCTGCTTCAGCTGTACTCAGTGCCACACAGGATTGCTTCCTGCTAAACCAAGAGATCACACCTGATCCCATACTGAAGCAACATCTTGAAGTACTCTTCCTGTCGATGGCACTGCCTGCCCAATCTGAATCAACATAACCCTCCAGGTTAATATTCTGATTTGCATCATACTTGAGCCCATAATCAACTGTACCCTTCAGGTACCTCAAAATATGCTTTGCAGCCATCAAGTGAACACTTCTCGGATCTATCAGGTACTGGCTCAAGGTGTTCACAACAAAGCAAATATCTGGTCTCGTGTTCGTCAGGTACATCAATGACCCAATCATCTGACGATACATTGTAGCATCAACCATATTTGATGAAGCATAACTCAATAGCTTCATGTTCGATGCCATAGGTGTAGCCAAAGCCTTGCAGTCCATCATCCCAAATCTCTTTAGGATCTCTACTGTATACTTCCCTTGTCCAAGGAAGATTCCATGTGTACTCTGCCACACCTCCATACCTAGAACAATTGTGCATCGACACATAATAGGAACATCACTAGTCTTCCGTCTTCAACCTTGAAGCAAAGGTTGGAATTCGCTTTACTCTCAGTAAAGCCTAGATTCATCAGTAATATGCCCATCCTGTCGTACCATGTCGAACCTCAATATATTCTGTAGTAACTCCCTCTGAAGCGGAGCATCATACTCCCTCTGTCTTCTGTGCTCTATGCACTAAAAACATTCTGTACTAGAGCGACAAGTAGCTTCCTATGCTACTAATATTCTATGTGACCATCTAGTGTATAGACTTGCATCTTCAACCTTGTAGCAAAGGTTAAGATATTCATCAGGCTCAGCATGTATGTATTTAAACTCTTACTGGCTGCAAATGTCTCTTCGTATTCTAGGCCTTCCTTTTGTGAGAAGCCTCATGCTATGAATCTTGCTTTGTATCCCACGATGTTTCCATCTACTGCATGATGGAACTATGAAATTTTCTTCAGGTCTCGATAATACACCCTGACATCATTCTTCTTGAATTGGTCTTCCATTTCTTCTTAGTTACTTCTTCATGGCTAGAAGGTTCTGCATCAATGATGTCACTGCATTCATCATATTATTCTTTGTCTTTGAACTGTCGTCACTTGTTCTTCGGAACAAGTCTTCATTCTTCTTTGCTTGTAGGTGATTATGTATGCGATCTTTCCTACAAGTCAAATGCATTTGTATGGTTAGAACATTTCATAAGGAATATTTATACTGGCAATTTCTTATGCATAAATATATGATCATGCAACTACTTTAGCCAATACAACATTCATCCATAGCTCATTGAAACTTTCTAGATGCCTTCCATCTCTACCAGGACAACATTGAGATTGTGCACTAATCCAATATGTCAGCAAAGAGGTTTCATTCTAGATAAGTAGCAATGGAGAATTTGTATAGCACCATGAGCTACTTACCCATCACATGCATATTAGTAGTATACTGTCATTAATGCAAACATCCTATCATGCATAATACAATAACTGAATATAAACAAATGCATAACAATATCATGAAATGACAATTGAATACTTATCTTTATTTGTTTCATGAGTAGACTGCTTCTTGAGCCTTCAGCTTCATCGTCTTCTTCATTCATGATAGCATTGTTTCTTATCCAAATGATAAGGAGGATAAGAAGTTCTTGAAGAGTTGAGTTCTTCATATTCCTCATTGCTTGAGGGATCTTCTTTGGATGGCGAGATCTTGATCTTCAATTGCTCCCATCTTCTCTTCTCTTCTTATGATTCAAGCTTCTTCTTCTTCCCAAAGTTTTCTGAAAGTAATCACTTCCTTCTGGAACACATTCCTTGAATGAATGAATTCCACGATCCTAGGAGGCCATTCAAGGTGGCCATCACCACTTCTACATTCTTCACTTCTGCTTCAAGTTGTTCTTGATTTGAGAGACTCTTATGACTACATGGTCTCTGCATTCTATATCTTCACATTCTTCAACTGGTTTCTTTAGGTCATATTCTGATTTTTGTTCTTCCCTTCAAATAGCTTGAAATTCTAGAAGACCTTCAACAGCTTTGCTTGCAATAGGTAGTGCTTTGTAATGCACATGTGCAAGCCTTCTACGCCAAAGCTCATTTGGCTCTACTATTTCATGGATTAAGGCTTGTTCTGGATGGCCCTTCAATTTGTACAAGCCTCCTTCTTGTTCTCTAATCACTACCACATCATCGATAGTCTTTCCTTTTGGCCACATGATGACTTGACCATCTGTGGATGCCACCCGCATTCCTTTTGCATCCAATGCTGAAATGGACAGAAGGTTCTTCTTTAGTCTTGGAACAAACAATACTTTTTTCATTGTTAGAGACTTACTAGAGTCTAGCTTGCATGAAGATTCCCCTCTACCTTTTATTGGATATTGGTAGTCATCTCCTAGTTTCACCTTGTTAGGTGATTCGTGTTCTGACAGTCTTACAAAGGATTCCTTGAATCCCGTCATATGTTTGGAAGCCCCACTGTCTATAAGCCAATCATCAATTCCATGAGTAATGTTACCTGTGAGAGATGATATCAGAACATATTCATCCTCACTTGAAGAATCTTCACTTTTCATATCTGGATCTCTTTCTGGATGGTTCATCATCCTCTGCAGCATGAGCATGATGTCTTCTTTGGCCTTGACCAAGTTCTTCTTGTGAAAGGCTTCTAACCTCGTCTCCCTCTGAAACTGGAACCTCTATACTCATGTAGGTGTCCAATCCATTTTCTTCAGAGAGATCAAATACTTCTATGCTTGGAATTTGTCAACTTCACCAATCTTATCATCAAGCTGTTGTGATAGATCACTTTGAAATGAGAACCTCAAATGAAAATAGCAAAGGATTAGATCTTACCGATTTGAGGTGTCTGTCTTGGTTCCGGAGTTCGCTGATCTAGGGTTTGTCATAGAAACCCTAATTTTCAAAACTTGGAATATTTTAGACCTGATTGGATAAATAGATATATCTCTTCAAATGGAGCTGTCCAATATACTCCTTTTTTGAAAACAGTGGAGGGAAGCTCCCGGAACAGGAAGCCCTAATTTTCCAATTTCTTCTGCAGAAATGCCTGTTACTGTTTCTGTGATATCTATGAAATTAATGCTCCTATATGTCTGAAATTTCTCACTGAGGTAACCTCACATATCCCTGATCCAACACCATAGGTTTCATTAGAATTGGTTTCACCATTTTGGATTTATGATCCTTTTCCCAAGGTGACCTGTTACAGGACTATTCAGAATAGTGAAGTTGTATGGCATGCCACGTGTCACTGGTTCATCCTCTGAGTCTTATATTCAAACCACCAAAATTAAAAACCGTGAAATTTCTGAAACATCTTCTTAAATTCCATTTGGACCTCTGTAGCCCAAGATATTGCAATTCTCCTTAGGTGTCCTGTTTAAGGATGAATTCTGGAAGAGGCTGGAACCCTAACTTGGAGGGATCATATCTCCCAGATTATAGTGAATCTGAGGCTGATTTTTGGAACCAATGTTTATCAGAAGTTTATATTCGGCCCCTACAATTTTCAGCTTCTGGTACATCACCAAACACGGAATGTAGCGACTGTACCAAAACTTAGCAGTTTTAGTATTTAGGGTTTTTCCTAGCTCAGGGTCAAACTAGGGTTTGAATTTCCCAGAGTTTCACCCAACCAAGTTTCTTGATACAGGTCTCTAAACTTCGGTTTTGATGAGGAGAAAAATCCTATGCAGGTCTCACTCAAAAATTCCTCTTCTATAGAAAGCCCTAATTTCCGCATCGAAGACTGAAAATGCTCGGAATCAAATTTCGCTTCGACAGAAAGATGCACCCTTCAATGGAGAGTCATCCTAGCATACTTTTGCTGAAAATATATGGAGGAAGATCCAAAAACTAGGAAGACCTAGTTTTTGTAATTGCACAATGTCTTCTTCTCAGGTTAGCTCTGATACCATGTTAGTTTTTCAACATTTAAGCTAGCATTATGTTAGGATCTTTTCACTGAGAGAATAACAAGCACAGCAATAACATAAGCACATCACAAGAGACAAGAGACACAAAGAGTTTTGATCGGGGAAACCATAAATGGAGAAAACCCCACAACTTCCTCAAAGATAGAATCACCACAAGATGTAAGACCCCAAAACAGTAAGATGCACTCCCAACAGCAGTAGTCTTCTTCTTCTGTCTAGTCCCAGTATTTCCTTCCTCACTAATGCACCACACTTGAGAGAGTGAATAGAGTCTCACTCTCTATTTATATTCTTCCATTCACTTGAAGTGCACTCAATCATGTCGACCCAACTTAACAATTACTTACTCGAGCCTACACCTTAATTAGTGTATAATAACTCAAGTGCCCCGAAACTGAGGGGACTCCCACAATGACTTGACAAGACTTGTTTACATTGTTAATCCTCCCGATCGGAACATCGGGGCATGACAACATGACTCAAATACATAATAGAAACATCCTGGAATAAACATCGGGTTACAATACATAAGATACATAGAAGAATACATTCCGAAGTTACATATACATCAACAGTTTATTGAAGTTTTTTCAATGTTAACCAACAATAATTTCTTTAGTGACTTTATAGGCATATATCACATGTATTGGTTTGTATGTATTATTTCAATAACTTGGAAGAGGCTACATTTTAGACAACATAATGTTTATTTAAAACAAAAGATGAACTTAAATGTAATGCTAAAAATATTTTTGTCAATTTGTGGCAAGTTGTTGTAAGAGATATATATATAAATAATTGTCTGATCTTTGTTTTTTTATTTTTATATAATATTTATTTAATAAATGTCTTTTCATTAGGTGGAGGTTGCAAGATGTTGTCCATAGTGAAGAACATCTATTTAGTTTTTGTATATAGACCTAGACCTACAAATGCATATGGATTATTGACTTGAGATAACCATAGATCTCTGTGTAATCAAAGTAGGTTTGACCTTTCCTCCTATTACTTGAACTTAGTATGAATCCCCTATAGAGATCCATTAATAAGTGAAAGTTAAAAATTAGATATAAAGTGTTTTTTTTTTTAAAGTTTCCTTGCCTAAACCATTCCAAAGAGATATGAAAATCATTATATTATGATTTGATAACAAAAATCATTATATTAAGAAGACCTTGAACGAAAAAAATTAAGAAGATTTCAGTATGTTATAGGTTATACATATACCCTTGTTGTCTATTTTATTATTGTGATTTGCAATTTCCATTATATTTTCCCAATTTTGTTTGTTTATTTGTGGTTTATTTCTAGCTAAATTATTGTGAACTAATGTTATGGATTCTATTTTAAATGTTTTTTTTTGTAAGCTACATAGTTATATTATATTACAGAGGCAAAAAAATTACAAAAAGATAACTTGGCTACATGAGGTTGAAGGAGGTGAAACCCCCTCCAGAGCCTCTCAAAAAATACTAGCCTTCTGACCGTATTCACGATAAAGATGTCCATGACTTAGAGACTTAGTTATAGTAATCCATAATAAAAATAACTAGCTCCTATATATGAGCGAAGCCGAAGATTTTCCAAACAGAAGTAAAAACAGACAGTGTCATGAGAAGTAATATATTTATTTGCCTTGCCTAGAACTCTATTCATCTACACCTAGATTGCTTTGAACTATTGTAAGAATAATGTTCTTGTGGAAATTGAACCCAAGAGATAGAACAATTACACTCACAAAATTGCTAATCAAACATGCAAAAGTAACACCAAAAAAGACTGAAATTGGAGCATAACACTAATCTGTATTGAATAAGTGTACAATAGCCAATCTTATCAAATAATAGGCTACTGTAATATATAATTACATGAAATATTTGAATGCATAAGGATGCCATTCGAAATGGTCAAAAAGCAGGCTTATTAAATCTAGTCAAATCCCCCATAGGTGCATAAAACAGTTTCCAAATCTACCAAGATGCTCACGAATAGGCTAAGACAAGTAGGAAATCTAAAGAGGGATGGAAATAAAACTCATAAATTCTTTTATTAGGAGAAAAGGAGGGAGGATGATGTGGGAAAAAAACAATTCAACTACACCTAGTCTAGCTTTTCCTTTTGCCTTAAATCTCAATAAAATAGGCAGCTTTTCAGAAAAGAAGATATGCACTTTGGAGGATTTGGAATAAAGTAGACATGCTAAATATGGTTTCTAGGATGTTTCCCAAGCACTCCATGACTCATTTTTAGCATGTGTTGACTTCCAAGTCATGTAGAAGGCAACTAGCATAGAATGGAATCTAGGAAACTAGGTAATAAGACAAAAATAATTAAAATTAATGTCTAAGGTAGGTAACTATGGGTTGATTATTCTAACACCCCCCCTTAAGCATGAATTTATGAGTAAATATCAGAAAACTATAGGGCTAAGCAACAAGGCTTTTTCACCCTTTACATACTGCTTGTCCATACAACTAAGGAAAGAGGCAAAAACCCAGTGGGAAAATCCTCCCTTAAACATGGACAGGACAAAAAAAAAATTTGGAATCTTGTCATCAATCATGCTTCACAGCATGATCAGCAATCCCCAATAGTGATTTGAGATTGTTGAATGTCTTCTCACAAAAAAAATTGGTGAAGATGTCTGCTACTTGTTATGAAGATGCACAAAAGAGTAGATCAATGGTGCCATCATGCACAAGTTGTCTGATGTAATGCATATGGATCTTAATGTGTTTGGTTCACTGTCTTTGAACTAGATCATTGCAGATTCGAATGGTGCTCTGATTATCATAGTAGATAATGGTTGAAAACTCTGATTCAAAGCCACATTCTCCAAGTATACCCTGCAACCACAAACATTGAGTTGCTACATTTACAACTCCTCTATACTCTACTTCTGTAGATGAGAGTGCTATGGCACTCTGCTTCTTGCTTGACCAGCTGATTGGTCCTTCTGCAAGCATGAACACATATCCTGATGTAGACCTTTGATCTGTGTTGTCACCTACCCAATCACTGTCAGTAAACCCATTCAAATCAAGATCATATTTTTCTATGTAGAAGATCCCATGAGTTCTTGTTCCTTGAACAAAGTTTAGGATCCTTTTGGCTACCCTCCAGTGGATCTCATGAGGCTGATCCATGTATCTTGAAGCCACACTAACTGCATAAGATAGATCAGGTCGAGTGTGTGTAAGATAAATGCTACTGTTACTAACAGAACCAGAGCTCTGAACTTACAATACAAGATATCAATACATGCCAAACGGCTAAGCTAACCGTCTAGAATACAAAATATATCCCTTTATAGGCGACCTGAAGGTCTCACCATTACAACACTGTGGGCCTGTCCCAACAGTAATCCCGAACCCACATAAGTGACAGTCGACGTCTCTGTACGTAGCTTCTTTCCGTCACACCACGGCTCTCTGCAGTCTTCCATGCTTCCCGGCGCTGATCATGGGTACTATGCACCGATTCTCTGGTACCACAACTTCCTGCAGTCTTCCATGCTTCCCAGCGCTGACCATGGGTACCGGCGTTGCTTCATATACTTCGTATTCAATGCCTCAGCCTCATTTCTCCTTTTCCTTTATGAGGGTAGCTGAGCCCTCTTATCTTCCGCCGCTGCCTTCACTGCAGTGGGTGAGCTTTCTCGTCTCCGCCACTCAGGTACCGTCGCCTTCCTTGACTTTTCTATCTCCAAAGTCATGGTTTCCCGCTCTGCTATTTCCACCAAAACTGTCTGTCTGCCAAACTAGTAGCTTCTTCTGTAGCTGCGGGACCCTACTCCAATAATAAATCATACACCCAATCAACTTCCTATACAGTGTATTATTTATCATCAGAGAAGAACCTGCTTCTTCAAGCTTAACTCCTGAAAGGAAGGGAGTCTTGCTTGGCTTGCAATATTTCATGTTGAACTTGTTCAGAAAATCCAAATCATACTTGGACTGATGTACTTTGATTCCATGTTGGGATTGAGCAATTTCGAGACCCAAGAATTGGCTCAACAATCCCAAATCTATCATAGAAAATGCATGGTTCATTGCATCCTTCAAGGAGACAATTTCTTTCTTTGAACTTCCTGTAATCAAAAGGTCGTCCACATACAAGAAAATAATCATAAAATAACCATGAATCAGCTTCAAATAGACATTAAGATCAGACTTGTATCGAACAAAAATCAGTGATAGCAAAAAGCCATCAATATTGGCATACCAAGCCTTGGGGGCTTGCTTGAGACCATTTCTTTAACCTGCACACCAAATATGGATTAGAAACAAACCTTCAGGTTTCTGCATGTAAATATCCTCAGTGAGATCTCCATTTAAGAAATCACACTTCACATCCATGTGATGCACTTCCCACTGCTTCGAAGTTGCAATGGCTAGATCTAGCCTTGTGGAGTCCATCTTTGCCACCGATGCAAAGGTTTCATTGTAGTCAATACCATGTACTTGTGAGTAGCCCTTGGATACCAATATTGCCTTATATTTCAAAGGTGAACCATCAGCAACAAACTTAGTCTTGAAAACCCACTTACATTGAACTAGCTTCCTCCCTGGGGGAAGATCAACCAGTTCCCAAGTGTTGTTCTTCTGGAGCGAGCTGAATTCTTCTTTCATGGCTGTTTGCCATATTGGATCATGGGATGCATATTCATATGTCTGTGGATCCAATTCAACCATCATATAGCACTTCTCGGCAAATAGAGGATCTTTCACACAAAGGGCACTCTCAAATTGAGATCTAGTCCTCCTAGTGTCATTAGGATTTCCAGCTAGTTCACCAGCGGCATGAATGGTCTTTGCTGCCCATTTTGGTCTTGTAGGACTGTTAGGATCTGCAATAAAATAATCATTATCATACATATCAAAATCAACAAACTCATTAGTCTCTCCACTTACAATCAATGGATCTGGTGGTGAAGAAGACTCTCCAACTTCAACTGCTACTAAAGGCTCTTCTTTGAGCTGAACACTTCTCTCAATGAAAGATTTGTTAGTGCTCAAGTTGATCAGCTTGTACCCTTTTGAATCTTTAGAATACCCAACAAACAGGCACTCTTGGCTTTGGGGTTGCAAATCCTTCCTCTTTTTTAGTTGGAATTCTAGCCCAAGCCTTTGAGCCAAAAATCCTGAAATGGGTCACATATGGCTTGTGCCCACTCCAAGGTTTGAAAGAATTCATACCATAAATATACTTGTAAGGCACCCTATTTTAGATGTAGGATGCACAATTTATAGCCTCGACCAAAAACTTTGGTGGCAAAGTCTTAGCCATCATCATGCAAGATGCCATCTCCTTCAGTGACATGTTCTTTCTCTCATCAACACCATTTTGCTATGGTGTACATGTAAGGGATCAAATGTTGCATCTGAATACCTGCATCTTTACAATATTGAATGAACTCAGACTTGAAATACTCACCACCATTGTCAGATCTAAGGATCTTGAGTTTCCTCCTAGACTGGTTTTCAACCAAGGCTCTAAAGACTTTGAAGAGGTCAAAAAGTTCAGACTTATGCTTTAGGAAATGAACCCAACAATTCCTGGAAAAGTCATCTATGAAGGTTAGTGCATATTTGTCTTGACTCATGGACATATGAGGGAATGGACCAAAAATGTCACTGTGGATCAGCTCAAGAGGTGCAGAGGTTCTCTCATGACTGGCTTTCTCATACTTGTGCTCTGGGTGTTTTCCTAGGATACAACCTTGACAGACTCCCTTAGAAAACTTGATCTTTGGTAACCCTATGAACATATCGTTTTCACTTAAATCAGAAAGATACTTATAGTTAAGATGGCCAAATCTTTCATGCCAAAGCTTGCTTGCCTCATTAGCATGAATCAGAAGAGCATAGGGGTTTGAGTCAGGTAGAAAATGGGAAAACTTATATACCTTCAAAGTGTGATCAACAACACCTTTTGCTATGAATTTACCATTGGAAATCTCAGTGATTTCAACATCATCAGGGGGGAATATGACTTTCTCTGGAGACCCAGAATGAGTCATCTAATACACTGACAGGAGGTTGGAGGCAAGACCTAGAACATACAAAACATTATTGAAACTACAATGGTCAAGATCAATCCTACCCTTCCCCAAACTATCAATGAGAGAGTCATATCCCAAAACTATTGGTGGCCCTTTCAACATGTCAAGAGAGGAGAATGTCTCTTTTGTCAAAACCATGTGTATAGAAGCTCAAGAATCTATGATGAAGCTAGGTGAGATTGATGTGCCAGCAACCAAGGCATGTACTCTCTCTCTGTCTTATGAATTTGATCCTCCTTCCTTCTTCTTTGAGCAATCAGGAAGGGAGATGTTATTCTTCTCCAGGAGTTGGGTCAACATGTCAATTTGATTCTTCATACAAGAGCTCTGAGGATGATAGCCCTTACTGCAGTATGAACACCTCATTTCTCCTTTGTTCTTCTTCTTCTGGAAATTCTTCTTGGAACTTTGGGGCTCCTCTTGAGACTTATACTTGTATCTCTTTTGCTCAGGGTTCTTTTTAGCTTTTTTCTTGCTTTTTGAATCCACCCTTGAATCTCTAGCAACCAAATCTTGGTCTTTGGAAGGTTTGATGGTGCCCATCATCACCAACTTATCTTGCTCTTGTGTGAGAGATTCCATGAAGTCTGCAAGCTTAGGCATCTTCCAGGTTCAAGATTTCAACTTGGTAGCATGGAAGGTCGAAACAAACACTGAATAGTTAGGACCAAGCTTGGAGAGAATGGCCAAAACTAGTTGCTCTTCCTTCTTTTCGATTCCACACTATTTCAACTGCAAAACAAGGGCCTTAAACTTAGAAAAGTAGAGTTGCAATGATTCAGAGTTGTTGGGACTCAAGGAGATCATCTCATTCTCTAATTGATGTCCTCTCATCTCATATATTTTACCAAAAATATCTTCTAGCTTCTCCCATAATTCATTAGGTGATGTCAATCCATCAAGGTGGAAGAGGAGGTCTCTTGAAATGCTTAGACACAAAAGACCATAGGCCTCATCCCTCCTGTTGTGCCATTTAATTTTCTCTGCAACTGAATTGGGATTTGCCTCAGTTGCCATAGTCACCTTGTAGAGACCTTTCACTCTCAAAAGTATCTCCATCTCATCTTTCCACTTGAAGAATTTGAAAGGAGTCAAGATGATCTTCTGAGATTGATCCATAGCTCAGAAATTGTGCCCTTCAGTCAGCAGAATGTGCTCCCGGTCAAGATGTTGAACCTACAATATCAATTTGGAAGAAGAGAAATTGATATATAGAGGCCCTGATACCATGTGGAAATTGAACCCAAGAGATAGAACAATTACACTCACAAAATTGATAATCAAACATGCAAAATTAACACCAAAGGAGACTGGAATTGGAGCATAACACTAATCTATATTGAATAAGTGTACAATAGCCAACCTTATCAAATAATAGGCTTCTGTAATATACAATTACATGAGATATTTGAATGCATAAGGATTCCATTCGAAATGGTCAAAAAACAGGCTTACTAAATCTAGTCAAATCCCCCATAGGTGCATAAAGCAGTTTCCAAATCTACCAAGATGCTCATGAATTGGCTATGTCAAGTAGGAAAGCTAAAGAGGGATGGAAACATAACTCATACATGATTTTATTAGGAGAAAAGGAGGGAGGATGATGTGGGAAAAAAACAAGTCAACTACACCTAGTCTAGCTTTTCCTTTTGCCTTAAATCTCAATAAAACGGGCAGCTTTTCAGAAAAAGTAGATATGTGCTTTGGAGGATCTGTAATAAAGTAGACATGCTAAATATGGTTTCTAGGATGTTTCCCAAGCGCTCCATGACTCATTTTTAGCATGTGTTGACTTTCAAGTCATGTATAAGGCAACTAACATAGAATGGAATCTAGGAAACTAGGTAATAAGACAAAAATAATTAAAATTAATGTCTAAGGTAGGTAACTATGGGTTGATTATTATAAAAGTTCTATGTGTTATATCTTGCTCTGTCCAATTTGTCTCTCCATACTTTTCTTCACAATCTATTGAGTGACTTATAAGAGATTGCATTTCTCAAATGTATCTTGTTTTGTGGTGGCAGTCTAGTTACAAATAAGGAAGTATTATCCTTTTGCATAGGTACATAAGTAAGTTGGCTATGGTTAATTCATTAATGTGTTGGAAATATAGATATGAAAGAGGGATTATTCCTATCTTTTAGAGGTGTATAAGTAAGTTGGTTGAGAATGCTTCAATTATTTGAGTATGTTGTTTCATGTTCTACCTGTGTTTAATATCAATAGAATTCAACTTTTGAAATACTAAACTTGATTAGGTAGGATATTTGTGTTTTTCTTGAAAAATAGCCATCAAATAAATAAGTTGAATACTGTGCAATACCCATATTTTTATGGTATCACAACAATACTAGTCCATGAAAAGTTGCAAAAAAATGATGCAATTTTTTTTTCTTAGACTTGTTTCACATCCTAAATAAATTTTAATACTGAAATATTTAAATTACTACCTATAGTACCACTAGAAATGGGAAACTCCATTGAAATTGGATGTAATTAATTGGCCATTAGACTTTCTGTAGGAAATGAAGGTAGGGAAGGAAATGAAGGAGGTAAGGGTGGTTGAGCCTTGATAGGTCCTTGACATACATAAGCATTTTAGTTTACCTATTTCTCAACAAGTGTTGTCCTTCAATGCAACATAGCCAGTAGGACCCGTTTGTCTCAATTCTTGTGTAGTAGTATCTGCTATGGATGGTTGACATGCATTGATTAGGAACACTAGAGGAGTAGGAAAATTATGTTGTAGGCATGTTGTGGTTGGTGTATACATGCATGCTTGCATCCATGAAGTCACAATCTACCAATTGAAAAATCTATTGAAAACCTTTTTTGATACTCAACCTTAGGTCAAATAGAATATGTCCATCAATATACAATCAATCTTTAAACCATTTGTTTTCCAATTGCCTTATCTTTTCACTTTAGTGGTCAAGGTGCAAAATTTAGGGATAACAGTTGGTATATTCATTTTTGTGCATGTCACCATTGAAAAATTCAATGGTGACATTTAATTCAATGCATGCCACCATTGCAAAAATTAACAGTGATGCTTAATTTTGTGATCATCCCTATTGAAAAATTCAATGGTGACATTTAATTATGCACATGTCACCATTGCATAACTCAATAATGATGTTTAAATTTGTGATCGTCACCAATAATGAAACTTCACTAACTATCCTTAGAGGCTTTTAAATTTTTTTTTTTAAATTGAATAGAAATGGTGACGGTCTTTTATCGCACATCACCAATGAGGTTATAATGATTGCCATTAAAGATAGGTCACTATTGCTTTTTGGCATTGGTGACGATCATTGACCATCAATAATAATGATTATTGGTAACGGGCCTAGTGTGTCTCCATATCTCCTTTACTTTTGGTTATGCTACCTTTGGCAACGACCACTTTTGGTGACACAGGCCCTTTTGACTGTCTCCAGTGAGGTTATGGTGACGGTCATAAAAGATATGTCACTATTTCCTTTGGAATTAGAAATGGTCATTGGCCATCACTAATAATGATTATTGGTGGCAATCCTAGCATGTCTCCATATCTCATTTACCTTTGGCTATCCTACCTTTGGTGATGTTCAATTTTTGTGACAAAGTCCATTTCACCATCGCCAATGAGGTTATAGTGACGGCCATTAAATATATGTTACTATTATTCTTTGTCGTTGATGACGATCATTAACCATCACTAATAATGATTATTGGTGGCTAACCTAGTGCATCTCCATATCTCCTTTACTTTTGGCTATTTTTCCTTTGGTGATGTTTAGTTGTTGGTGACAAAATTTGTTTTGATCATCACCAACGATGTTATGGTGACGTTTTCCTCCCATCACCATAGGCCTTTTTTCTTGTAGTGATAGCTAGAGCCCTCTACCCAAACCTCTTCTTCGAATTGGGAGTCATCTGCACATAAATCTATTTTTTCTTACACTAAGATAATCTTGGAGCATAATCACTCATGTTGACTTAGATGGATTTAGAAGCAAGGAATTTGACCACCTTTCCACTAAAGTGTTTTTAGATTGCATGGCATGTTTTTCATTATGAGTAGTGACTTTTCCTCCATTGCATCTCTTGAAACATAAGTATTTTTGACAATCCTTTGATATTTAACATACTATGTGTTATTTTACAAAGAGTTAGATTGTTTTTACTTGAAAATCAGTACCTTATAAAAATAAGAGCAATGTCATGATAGACGTCATTCAAACCATCCATTTTCGTTCTACCCTTCTAATCATTTACATTGTCAATTCTTTACTTGTTTGATGAATATGCTTCAACATCTTCTATAATCCAAACATACTATGTAAATATCAAATTCCAATCTCATGCCAAACCATTGAAGACGAATCAATATTCCATATCAAAATTATTGATGTAAATTGAACTTCTCTCTCTCTCTCTAAGGAATTTGACCACCTTTCCACTAAAGTGTTTTTAGATTGCATGGCATGTTTTTCATTATGAGTAGTGACTTTTCCTCCATTGCATCTCTTGAAACATAA
>LPNX010812302.1:137093-200556 GCA_001517045.1 Pseudotsuga menziesii
AATACAAGTTCAAGACTTTTAGTACAGGTCTTTCATCTCAAAGTTAGTAGTCGATGCATAAAACCCAATTTCTTGAGATATAACTTTGAGTAAAACCATAAAATAAGCCATAATATTTTTGGTGTAGAGTACCACTTGAGAAAGTAATCTAGGTCTGCAAAACAAAAATTTGAACCAAAATGTTATAATCTATTGCAACATCAATAACTAGAATCATTAATCTTTGAATCCTCATCTACTAAATTTCACTACACTTTCAACGACATGGATATCTCAACCATTTCTTAAACCAAAAAACAATTAGACTTGTTATTGTAAATTTAGAACAACATTTATAAACACTGTCAATTTTTTCAATGATTTACTGTAAACTTGCTCAAAGTGACATATTATGAACTAGACAAATAACAAAGACTAAAAATCATGTGAAATTAATTAAAAACACAACATCCACACAAACTAAATAACAATCCATATACAATATACATGATCTTAATATTTATACATAAATGAGAACAAAGGTAGTCCTTTTATAAGGGAAAAAATAATGCAATGTGTTAAATGTGTTGTAAAAGAAGTTAACAAACATTAATGGAAATAATGTAAAGGATAGATGTCATGAAAAAAAAAAAAAACATGTTTTTAAAGCTTGCCTAGTCATTGGTATTCTATGGATGTTGGATTTGTATAAACATGTTATTATAGAATATAAGAAGTACCCTACATATACATGAAACTTAAAATTTATTAATGTATCTTAACTCTAAATTAAATGTAAAAACATTTTGTATCATGAGCACATTCCAAAAGCGATTTGGAACATAATCAAAATTACATGGTTCAAAAGAAAAAAATTACAAGAAGTATACTAACAAAAACTGTGAAACCTTCATCTATAACCATTCTTAAAAATTTCCCTCAATAGCCCCACCCACATTAATATCAAATTGTATTAAATGGAATTCCTCATATAGTTCCACCTACATTAATGCAAATTTGCATGAAATGGAAATTGCTCTAGAAAAAATGTAAACATTTTTAAGGAAAACGAAAATGGATGGGAATGCACGAAAACCTTACATAGGTATTATTGCACTTTTGTCAATATGAAAGTATTAAAATGTGGCACTACTAAAATAATTTATCTACATATATAGTAAATATTTGGGGATCAACCCAGATCAAAGATTATCCTCATGGTAATAGAATAAAGAGTCTATTAAATTGGATAAATAATTACAAGAGAGAACCCCGATTTATAGGATTGAGGAGGCTCAACAAACCCCTAAGAATATTTGGGTGGTTGAGCCAACATGAGCTTATGACTCACCTAAGTTGGCAGCATTACAAAGTGCCAACACCATCAAGACACCAACACCCATCCCATAAGGAAAATGTAGGGATAAAACAAAAGAAAACAAAGATGAGTCTCGACAGCAAGGTACCTTTTACAAAATCTCATAACTCGAGAAAAGGATAAAACCCCTTAGGATTAAACCCCTTTCCAAAAGAGATAAAAATGTCATTGCTAAAAAAGGAATTGGAGCCAAAACTGAATAAGATATCACAATGATGTAGCGAATGGCAAGAGCAGGAGACCCATGGAAACTTAAGGCTCCAACCAAAACTCTTAAGAAGATTCAAATCAAATAACCTCAAAGAAAATGGTTGATCTTAAAACGTGGATAGGTTGTAGAGGCACAAAAATAGAAAACATTGGAAACCACCACATGAATGCTCAAAAGAAATAATAGTTGGTTAGGACCCAGAACAAGGCTTCAAACATAAGCAAATACCATCAACCATAAAACAAGTAATGAGGCCTGTGGACAGAAAAAGAATCCAAATAGGAAGAATAGTCGAAACTCTAGAGAGAGATAGGAAACCCCACACTGTCAATGCCATCAAAGATACATTTAGAATTCCAAGTAGCAAATTTTGGACTCCTAAGGCAATGAGTATTAAATTGCATGTTCCAAACTGCTAAGGCAATGAGAGCTTAATGCACACCTCTCAAAATAAATTGATCCTCAAGAATTTCCAGGAACAAAAGCATTGATTAGATACTCATTTACAATATAGAAAAAATCATATACTAGGTATCCCTATGGATGCCAATCCATCTCATCGAAATGCATGGATAACTAGCTACTACAACCGTCGAGTCAATAAAGGAATCAGTGTTGTATACAACGCTCATTCTGAAGATCTCCCGAGGAAGTATTGCATACCACCCTCCAAAACACTGAAATGAGTGGAAAATATGATAGCAATGGATATCTCAGTTGATGTTGAAAGTATGAAGTACGATCTAAAGGAGACAAAGAAGCAAAAATATCTAAGAAATAAACACTCTAGAGTGGAAAGCTCCAAGAAATTATGACACAGAGCAGTATAGGGATACAATGCATGGTTACACTCCAAACACTATTTGCACTAGTAGCACAAAATCCACAACTCAAATGTGTAGAACAAGAGGTACCATAAATAGCCATCATCGACAACAATCCTTGATATGGGTTACGAAAAACAAGGCCATTTTAGCTACTCATTTACAAAAGAGGAATCGACATTTGAACTCATAGGTAGATGTGGTGTGCAACCACTCTTTGGAAAGAAAACATAATACTCTTCGTGATGACTCAAACAAAATTAGGAATTGGAGACACCAATGAAAATTATGGAAAAACATAAGTATGCCAAAAAAGTATCATACAAACAAACTCCGGAATCAATGCAAAAAGTGCAAATTCTTGACTATGAAAAATGACAACCAAGATCCTTGTGTTGAATTTTAGTCAATCTAGACCCAATTAAACAATTTGAATAATTACTTGCAATTATTACTAAAAATACGCTAGATCTCAAAAAAACAACCTGGTATACAAACTCGGGAAATTATTCACACAATCGACACTAGATTTACACTAGAAAACCCCAATTGGGGGAAAACTAGCAACAAATGATTTTATTATAAAACTCATGGGCTCCCGTACTAGAGTAATGGACCTCCTAAGGAATATAAAATCACAACAAGATAGTCTATCCTATCACCTGGAAGCTACCTTCTTTGATGCCCTTTCTTTATTCCTCTCCCCTTGCCCTCACAGTTAGATGAAAGTCCTTCTTAACCCACTCAATGAGATCTCACTCACAAATTTTGTGTGATTGTTATGTCAAGTCCTTACACCTAGGCTAATGTTTATAACATTACTGTACGAAAATACCTATATCCAATACCATGGGCCCTCTAGTTCACTTTACATAAAGTCACATACAAAAGTGCATTCACTTTAATAATTCACTTAATTAAAGTGAAATTCCTAAGTCTAGGAGTTCTCCTAGATGACTCCAGCATGCCAGATACATGGTCTATGTAGAAGTACTTGTTTGATGCTATAAAAATAAACACCCTGATCTTCAATAGCAAACCATACACCATCTCCTCCACAGGCAGGGACTTTGACACTAATGGAAGAATGAAGAAGCAAAGATGGCATTTGATGTAAATAAACAATCCATTAAAGAAGAAGCAAAACTAGACTCACATGATAAGGATAAGATATCATCCATAAACAACCAAGAATCCAAACATATTTTCATCTTCATTGGCATCTTTAACCAAACTTAAGATCTCCAATGTGCATTTGTCCCACAAATAGGCCATGGATCTAGAGGAGAGTGATCCCAAAACCAATTTTATCTAACAACTAGTCCAAAATATTATGGAGGGTGTGCACTGGAAGTGTCAAAATTGATGAGTGTTGAAGTCACATAACAATCCATAGGAATAGAGCGTGAAGGAAGAAAACTGGAAATTCCTCACTGCTACAGGAAATAAACTATGCAAAAAAATTATTGCATGCCACCATCATGATCCCTGTGAAGCTAATCCATCCTTCTATTAAATATCTCGAATTGGTGAAGAACAACCACTGTGTTATAATCAACCTGGTAATGTCCCTGCACCCACCATTCTAGATATGATTCCCATAGACCTCTAGGATATGAATGGGAATGATCATGTATGTGACTCTACATGCAACTTTCACGAACATTAAGAACACCCTGAGAAGACTAATAGAGATCCTAGAGTGAAAAATTCTCACTGATCATCAAAGGTTTTCGCCAAAAAATATAAGGGACACCTCACCACCATGATATGAACTAAGGGCCATAATCTCTCTATAAATCCATGATTTTCACTTTGGTTCACAAGCCATGCCAAGTCAACGATCCATTATTTAAATGTGAAGAGGTCGTGCTAGTTTTACGCGTTATGCCAAATCCACTATCTTCAACAATCAAAGGTTAAACAAGAAGATAAGATGTGATGTGTGTGGGAAAGAAGCCACAAGTAGTAAAAGGAAGGAGCCATTATCGAGATAAACTTGAATCACAATATACACTTAAAGAGGCCTCCTTAAGAGTTAATGAAAAACATGATCTAAACATAGAAGGTATTCCATTAACGGATTTGAATCTAGATCTTAAATGCCATTTTTTATCATGAGAAGAGTGTGATTGATCTTAAAGGGTGACATCATGTTAAGCAATGCATATTAGAGGGAGAAAGGCTAGTGATTTTTTGTCCATTCCATTCTAGTTGGAGGCCTTTAATTTCTTCCCCGAGAGATATAATTATTGCTTGCACACTTGAATTATATCCTTTTTTATTCATCGTCAACAAGAAGAAATTGTCGTTCAAGAAAAAGATATCCACAATCAACCAAACGTTTGAGATGATAATTGGTAGTAGGTATGTGTTACATAAAAGTTGTAATCGCAATATCCAGAAGCTCCACAACTGTAGCGGTTTGAACTACACCAACGTCTCCAAGTCTGCTCCCCCTACACTATAGTGGCATGATATCAATTGATTAGCATACATGATTACATATAAAGAATTTATGTTAATAGATGTGTAAACGTCCAATAGGTGTTTCTACTCAAAAAAATAGGAGAGGGGCAAAGAGCTCCATAATACACAAATCATAAACCAATCTAAAAATGGAGGAGCTTGATAAATCTGACATGATCCAAGAATTGTTAGAAAAAGGTGACCCAATTATCAAAGTATTAATGCGTTATCCCCAAAAATCACAACAGAATTTGATATGGATCTGCAATGCCAAAAGCAGCTAGCAGACCATGCCCAAAAATTGCAATCAATAGTTATGAATAGCTTAAAAAAACCGTCTTCCTCAAAAACTAGCAAGGCGAGATCACAACTCCTCTGGTGAGAGAGTTAGGGTTGTACCTACTTTGATGCCATGTAAAGATATGGGGATCAATTTGGATCAAAGATGATCCTCATAGTAATAGAATAAAAAGTCTATTAAACTGAATAAATAAACACAAGAAAGAACATCAATTTATAGGATTGAGGAGGATCAACAAACCCCAAAAAATAGTTGGGTATTTGAGATCCTATGTGAGCTTACAACTCACCTAGGTTGACAATACTAGAAAATGCCAACACCTACAGATAATGCATGGAATTATTATATGCCTCACCCTGAAATTTTTAGGAGGTATGTTAGAATATTAATTTTGCAATAATCTTATTTAATAGGGAGTTATAAAAACAATTATAAACTATGTAATCTAATGGGAACTAGTAAATGCATAAGAAGAAATCAACAAATACTGTGTAGAGAATCAAAGGAAATAAAGCAAGAGGTACTAAAAATAAAAATTAAATATTTTCTCGTTGTTATGAATTAGAGGCACACAAAACAAGCACATGCATACAAAAACAAATAAAGTTGTCCCATGAAACCAATTGGGAAAATAGCCATAATAATATCTCTATTCTTCCTAACCAATATGGTCAAGGCATGGCAAATCTGGCCATCAGCAGCTTGCTTGAAAGTTGAAACACTATATATCCAAATGCAAGAGAGCCTAAAAAAATAATTGTTCTCCATTCAAAGATAGCCTAAAATAAATATTCTAAACACTAATGTCAAAAGGTACATGAAAAAGGGCATGTTGAGAAAAATTGATGAAGACATTCCTTGACAGTTTAACAAATTGTAATTGAATGCATTATAAAAAGATACAAAGATACAAGAAAAAAATATCAAAACTAGGATCACATGAGAAGGATGAGATATCAACGACGAACAACCAAGAATCCAAACATCTTTTCATCTTCATTGACCTCTTTACCAAACCCAATATCTCTAATATGAAACCATCCCACGAATAGGTCATGAATCTAGACGAGAGTGAGCCCAAAATGAATTTTGGTTGACAAATAGTCCAAAATATGATGAAGGGTGTGATCTAGCAATGCCAAAATTGATGAGTGTTGAAATCGTACAACAATCCATAGGAATATAGTGTGAAGGAAGAAACCCAAATTTCTCACCACTATCGGAAACAAACTTTGCACAAAAAATATTGCACGCCACCATCATGTTCCCCATGAGGCTAATCCTTGCTTTTATCAAATACCTCAAATCGGTGAAGAACAATTGATGTGTTATAATCACTCTGATAATGCCTCCTACGCCTGTCATTCCATATATGGATCCCAAATACCTCTAAGATATGAAGGGGGGTTGATCCCGTATGTGGCTTCACATGCAACTTGGACAAACACCAAGAATAACTAGAGAAGAACAATAGAGAGCCTAGAGTGAAAAAAACCCATGGATCATCAAAGGATGCCACCAAAAAGATAAGGGACGCCTCACAACCATGATCTGAACTAAGGGCCATGATCTCTTTATAAATCCATGATTTGTACTATGGTTGATGATTTGTGCCAAACCAACAATCCATTATTTGAAAGTATAGAGATCGCCATAGTTGTCTACATTCTTCCCAAATCCAATATGTTCAACAACAATCAAAGGTTAAACAAGAAGACATGATTTGATGTGTGTGGGAAAGAAGCCACGAGTAGCCAAAGGAAGGGGCCACAATCTAGATAAACTTGAATAACAATATACACTTAGAGAGGACATGACAAGATTTAATAAAAAACATGATATAAACATAGGAGGTGCGCAATTAATATTAAATGCCACATTTTGATCATGAGAAGAGTGTGATTGATATTAAAGGGTTCCATCATTTTGATCAATTCCTATTATAGGGAGCAAGGCTAGTGAGTTTCAATCCATTCCATTCTAGTTGGAGGCCTTTAATTTCTTCCCTAATAAATATAATTATTTGTTGCACACTTGAATGATCTCCTTTTTATTCATTGTCAACAAGAAGAAATTGATGTTCGAACAAAAGATATCCATGACCAACCAAACGTTTTAGATGATAATTGGTAGCAAGTCTTTGTTACATAAAAGTTGTAATTGTAGTATCTAAATCCCCACAATTGTAATGGACTTGAACTACAGCGATGTCGCGAGGTTTCCTCCCCTTACAATGTCGTGGCGCACTATCAATGGATTAGCATACATGATTATAGATCTAGATTTATGTTAATAGATGTGTAAACTTTCAATAGGTGTTCTTTCTCAAAAATATAGGAGAGAGGTAGAGAGCTCCACAATACATAAATCATAAACCAATATGAAAATGGAGGAGGCACTTGATAAATCTAACACAATCCAAGAATTGCTAAAAAAAGGTGACCTAATTATCAAAATATTGATGTTATTATCCCACAAAATCACAATAGAATTCAATTTGGATTTGCAACATCAATCTAATGGAAACTAGTAAATGAATAAGAAGAAATTAACAAATACTATGTGTAGAGAATCAAAGGAAATAAAGCAAGAGACACTAAAAACTAAAATAAAATACTTTCTCATTGTTATGAATTAGCACACAAAACAAGCACATACATACAATAACAAATAAGGTTATCCCATAAACTCAATTGGCAAAAATAGCCATAATAATAGATTTATTCTTCCTAACCAATCTCGTGAGGGCATGGCGAATCTAGCCATTAGGCACTTGCTTGAAAGGCATGTTGAGAAAAATTGATGAAAATGTTCCTTGAAAGTTTAACATATTGTAATTGAATGCATTATAAAAGATACAAAAATAATGTGCAAAGATTAAGAGAGAAAAAAAATTAGAAAGCTCGAAAAAAAATAAAGTCAAAGAAATTATTAAGAAAAGACAAAAACACTTTCCAATGTGTTTGAAAAAACATGTGTGCTAATGGGCAATATATATACTCCTTATAACATTGAGTCATGTGAAAAATCATATTTCTCCAAAGGATTTAAAGAAACCATTTTTGTATTTATGATTGTAAAGAAAACATGTTTGTATTTATGATTGTAAAAAAAACATTTTTATATTTATAATTGTAAACACAATAAAATAAAATGTGACAAAACAAAAGAACCTAGAAAATGGAAAGGCTCAACAACTTCAATGATAAAATGACCAAACCTCAACTCAACTTCTTTTCTTTGACTAAAATATCTTCTTTGACTATGGTTCATGATTTGTGCCAAACCAACAATTCATTATTTGAAAGTATAGAGATCGCCCTAGTTGTCTACATTCTTCCCAAATCCACTATGTTGAACAACAATCAAAGGTTAAACAAGAAGACAGGATGTGATGTGTGTGGGAAAGAATCCACAAGTAGTCAAAGGAAGGGGCCACAGTCTAAATAAACTTGAATAACAATATACACTTAGAGAGGACTTGACAAGGGTTACTAAAAACCGTGTAAAAACCATGATATAAACATAGGAGGTGTGCAATTAGCAGATCTAAATATAGATCTTAAATGCCACATTTTGATCACGAGAAGAGTGTGATTGGTATTAAATGGTTCCATCATGTTGATCAATTCCTATTAGAGGGAGCAAGGCTAGTGAGTTTCTATCCATTCCATTCTAGTTGGATGCATTTAATTTCTTCCCCGAGAAATATAATTATTTCGTGCACACTTGAATGATATCCTTCTTTATTCATTGTCAACAAGAAGAGATTGGCGTTCGAACAAAAGATATCCATGATCAACCAAACGTTTGAGATGATAATTGGTAGCAATTCTTTGTTACATAAAAGTTGTAATCGTAGCATCTAAAGCCCCACAAGTGTAACGGTCTTGAACTACAGCGGTGTCTCAAGGTTTCCTCCCCCTACAATGCGGTGGCCCAGTATAAATGGATTAGCATACATGATTATAGATCAATATTGATGTTAATAGATGTGTGAACTTCCAATAGGTGTTATTGCTCAAAAAAATAGGTGATAGGTAGAGAGCTCCAAAATACAGAAATCATAAACCAATATGAAAATGGAGAAGGCACTTGATAAATCTAACACAATCAAGGAATTGCTAAAAAAGGTGACCTAATTATCAAAATATTGATGTTGTTATACCACAAAATCACAATAGAATTCGATCTCGATTTCCAATGTCAATCTAATGGAAACTAGTAAATGCATAAGAAGAAATCAACAAATACCATGTATAGAGAATCAAAGGAAATAAAGCAAGAGACACTAAAATATAAAATAAAATAGTTTCTCGTTGTTATGAATTGGAAGCACACAAAACAAGCACATACATACAATAACAAAGAAGGTTATCCCATAAACGCAATTGGAAAAAATAGCCATAATAATATATTTATTGTGCACGGCATGGCTAATCTAGCCACTAGCCACTTGCTTGAAAGTTGAAACACTCTATATCCAAATGCAAGTGAGCCTAAGAAAATCAACGTTCTTCATTCAAAGATAGCCTAAAATAAATCTTCTAAACAGTAATGTCAAAAGGTACATGAAAAAGGGCATGTTGAGAAAAATTGATGAAGATGTTCCTTGAAAGTTTAAAAAATTGTGATTGAATGCATTATAAAAAGATACAAAAAGAATGTGCAATTATTAAGAGAGAAAAGGAATTAGAAAGCTGAAAAAAAATTATTAAAAAAAAGACAAAAACACTTTTCAATGTGTTTGAAAAAACTTTTGTGCTAATGGGCAATATAGAAGTAAACTCCTTATAATATTGAGTCATGTGAATAAAAATGATATTTTTCCTAAATATATAAAGAAAACATTTTTGTATTTATAATTGTAAAGAAAACATTTTTGTATTTATGATTGTAAAAGAAACATTGTAATATTTTAATGGTAAAGACAATAAAATAAGATGTGACAAAACAAAAAAACCTAGAAAATGGAAAGGCTCAACAACTTCAATAATAATATGATCAAACCCCTAGTCAACTTCTTTTCTTTGACTTAAATATCCTCTCCTAAAGATATGACAAAAAAATTCAAATAGCACATAGTTCCATTACAATATACAAGTAACCTTCATACATAATCATAAAAATTATTAAAAAAAATTATTGAACTTACGATATGAAAATTAAAACATACCTCTTTAGCTACTTGCCCAGCACTGCGTCTTTTCTTCGACTGCAACCTGTTTGCATTCGTAGATATCATATCCCGTCCTTTAAAAAAAATAAAAGATAAAAGTAAAATTCAAACGAAAGTTTGGTTAATAAAATATCACATTTACTTACCTATGATCAGAGTTAGTAGGTTTGAAAGTATTTGTCTTTTCCTCGACTGCAACCTGTTTGCATTCGTAGATGTCATATCCTGTCCTAGAAAAATTAAAAGATAAAAGTAAAATTGAAGCGAAAGTTTGGTTAATAAAATATTACATTTACGTACCTATCGTCAAAGTTAATAAGGTTGAAAGTATTTTTCCAATTTGCTTTTAATGTTATCATTTTCCCACCTTATGCCTCTCCACCAGACTCTTGAACCTCTTATTGCGCATAAATTTGAAAGCTTCTCCATTCCAATGGGAAAACTTTTCAAAGAATCGCATTTATTTATGTTCACGACACGGAGGTGAGGTACTGTTTTTTCATCCCACTCTCCCTCCTCTGTCTTTGATGCTCCACCCAGACTCTCTAACTCATCTAGTCTTATGAGAACCAACTTCTGTAACCTTTGATATCCACCACGACTCCCTATCCCCAACTCTCTCAACCAATAGCAGTGTCTCACCTCGAGAAGCTTTAAATTCGGCATCCACTCCAATGGAGAGAGCTCTGTTAACTTGGAACATAGATACAATGATACCATTTCAAGATGTTCAAACTTGCAGCAATTCGGCAGACAATGATACCCTCTGTAACTGTCTAGCGTAAAACTCTGTAGCTTCTTCATGCTCTTCATGTCCTTTGGAAGATCCTCTGCTGATCGGGAGGACAACAATAAGTGCCTCATCTCCGACCAGGTTCCCATTATGCCATCTTTAACTCTCTGCTGCCGCGGGCACGTCACTACTTTCAACTCCGTCATGTTTTTGAGACCCTTCAAGCTCCACATACTTGCAGCCGCTTCCGTTTCCAAACTTAACTCTGTATTGGATAACACGAGTCTGCTCAGTGAAGTGAGTTCAGAGATCTCACGTGGAATCATCTTTAACGAGTAACATTTGTGTAAATTAAGACACTTGAGATTTTGAATCTCTCCAATCTCGGACGGCAACGATTTTAGACGCTGACAATTAGAAAGATCCAAACACTGAAGTTGAGAGAGACGGCATATCTCTTTAGGCAATTCTTCGAGGAGGGGAAGCTCTCTTAACGAGAGAAACTCAAGCATTCTTAACTTATCAATTGACGTTGGGACTGAACTTATTTCGGTGCAGCCGGACAGATTGAGAACCCTGAGAGAGGTTAGGCTCAACAGAAATTCTGACGGAAGCTCTTTCAAATTTCTATTTCCTTTTAAGATGAGAGTCACGAGCTCTGCGCATCTCAAGTCAGTGGAAAGATGTGGAATAAAATTATTGGCAACTGATATCCTCCTGCAATTGTTATTGTGAATTTCTCGGAAATTCCGAAGATTTTGGGTTGCCATGAATAAACAATTCTCCTCTTTCTGGGCTATATACATTGCCATCTCACGAATAGAATCGTGGACTCTTATGCTGGGAATAACATCATGAACGACTTCCTGTGTCCAATAGATATCCCGGAAGACATTCGTGCTCTCTCTAACAGTCTGGAAGAAGCAACGGTCTACAAGGAGTTTTAAGTACTTGCGCCCAAGGGCCATGTCCATTATATAGGTTCCCTGTTTGCTCTTCACCAGGCCTTCTCCAATCCACATTTGCACTAAATCGCGTGAATCAATTTCTTGATTTTCCATATAGAAAGCACAATATAAAAAGCAATTCTTCACGTCTGAATTAGGCAAAGCATCGTAGCTCCATCGTAATAGTCTATAGAGTTCAGCATCAAGGCGAGAATGAATGGCTGGAAACGATGGATCTACGCTTTTCATCAAAGAAAAACAAGCATCCCAGTGATGTACACTAGTTTGCCCAATCATTGCAGCGACTATGTTTATGGCTAAAGGCATACCTTTGCACTCGTCCGCAAATCTCCTGGCACGCTCTTGTATATCCATAGAAACTTGGTCATCTTTGAAAGCCACTCTGCGAAACAGCATCCAGCCCTCATCTCTGGAGAGGGGTTGTATTACAGCGGGCTCGTTTGCCTTCTCTTCAATTTGCAACGGGTTTGATGAAAGAAACTGCAGAGAAGTCACCAATATTGACAATTCGCTTTGGATGCCATGATAGATCTTATCAAAAGATGAGTTCCAACCTCTTATTTCTCTGGGGAGTCTCTTGCGAGTGCAAAGGAGACAGTCAAGACACCTTTGCCGGGGCCCCGAGCAATCGATGGACAGTAGGCGTTCTGCATCTGCAAGAGAATTTCGAAGCAATTGCAACCAAATCTTGACGATCTCTTTCTGTTGATTTTGGAAGACGGTGATAATATCGACTTGATCTCGGAAGACGGTGTCAACATCATGTAGAAGGCCCTCCATAGGCCTGAAGTCAGTTTGCAGAATCTGGCGGTTATCCTCCTTGTTAATAACATCCTTCATCAGTTCCATCACTGGGCTAATTATGGCATTCCATGATACTGATCTGGGGACATTTGCAGCCATGGCCTTCTTTCTTGCAGAAAATGGGAGAATGAGCGATGGGAGCGGAAGAGGAGCTGCGATGAGCGATGGAGGTGGATGACAAGGTAAATCGCAACTAACGAAGACGCAAAGCCACGGCGTTATGAGTGGCGAGACTATATATGCAAACTTTAGAAACTAAAGTTTATGCGATTCCGACTCTTGAAAAGAATTGTTTTCGAAGATTAAGCAGAATAAACGGAACTTCAGAAAACGGAAAAGAAGGTAGTGTGGCCAACAGTGAACGATACTATGCCTTTGCTTTTATCAGTGTGGCCATTTTCATAATAATCAAAGCAGTAAAAGAGAAAAATATTCTACCTTTTGCTTTTATTTGTCGTGGAGAAGGGCCCCACTGTGGCCATTTTGATCATATTCAGAGGAGAAAAAGAGAAAATAATCCAAACAACATCTATTCGTAAGGGAAAATAAAAAGTAAAAGTATTAGAATTAAGAAGACCACATTCTTGAACTTTGAGTCTATGTAATGATACAGGTGTCATGAAAAACAAAAATGTTAAGGGATAGATGATCGAATAAGAGTACTTCGAAAAAATAAATAAAAAATTATGTATTAAAATGATTTATTAAAAATAAATAAAAAATTATGTATTAAAAATGATTTATATAAAAATTTGAAAATGAACAATTTAAGAAAAATAATAAAAAAAAAGGAAGATTATTAAAGTTAAAAATAAGTGTATTAAAAAATTTGCATAGTTGAAAAATATAACATGTATTTATAAGAAAATGAAAATATTACAAATAGTTATAAAAATGAAAATATTATTAGTATAGATTCATCTCAAAGAAGAACTACCAAACAAAGAGAGGGAACAAATCTCTTAAAATGTAAATCTTTTTTAGAGTGAAATATGTAATTTAATGTTTATGGTTTTAATTTATCTAATTTATGTTGTTTTATATATATACAATTTTAAATAATTTAAATTTAATTTAAGTAGACATGTTATTTTTAATAATATTTTATTATTTTTTATAAAAGACACGTGTCAACTTTAGGATGATACATAGGGAGTTACACAACTCTCCCCTACTAGATTGTAGAATGTACCTCTTCCGTGCAATTAAAAATGAAATATAGTTAAGAATAACGAATCTATACTTCAAGAATTCAACTTATAAGAAAAATGAAAATATTAAATATATAAAAATTAGAATATATTTTTATAATGAAAAGAATATTAAGAATGTTGGCTATTAAATATGAATATCTTTTTTATACTTTATATTTTTTTTCTTCAATTAAAAAAGATCTTATATATATTATATATAAAAAAGTTGACCAAAAAATATTTACATATAGTCATATAGCCACCTCAGACCACCAATACAAACATCACAGCAACAGACCAAGTAAGATCTTACCACCATCCAAAACTTCACCCTATAATGCAGAAAAGAGTCCCCCCAGGTTCAACCCAAGCAAATTATGTAATTATCATTACACAATCTACCCCAGAAAAATATTAACCCCCATGAACCATAAGATATGTCAATCTTATGCATCCATGCAGAAATACCCCCGAACTAATATGTACCAAAAAGAGTATATATAGATGGATCACGTCCATCTCCGCGTGCCACCAAAAAGTGTCCAACCAGCCCCAATATAGCCAGTTTAGATAGAAGATCAGCATCAAAATTAAGCTCCCGGTAAATATGCTGGATACTGATCTCATGGAATAGATCCTTCAACTGCAATATACGTTCCATCCAAAAAGTCAAGAGAACCGCTTCCAAATGTATATTGCCTTTGAACCATTCTACGATAACCCTTGAATCACCAGCAATTTGGATGGACTCAATGCCCAATGACCACGCCAAATGTAGGAGACTCCATAAAGCCAATAATTCGGACCGTGTATTAGTACCAAAACCACAGTTCCATTTGATGTTATATCTGCCCAGATGTGGCGATATAAGAACAGCCCCTACTCCACACCGCGCACCCCCCTCCTGTGAGGCCCCATCAAAGTAGCCAATAGCCATGTCATTGATAAAAACAGGTTGTTGGATAAGTCGGGTCGGTAAATGCCTACATGTCATGGGCCACTCGATCCACAGTAACTGAATCTTGTTGACAATATGCAAGGGCGTTGTATAGCAATTCCGGAAAATATAAGAGTTTCTTGCCAGCCAGAGCAATCGACAAACATGAAAAGGAATGGTCCTCAGTCTCCAGACTCCCGATATCCAATCTCCAAAGGCCTGAGTAATGTGACTACCCTGCCAGCAAATATCAGTACCAAAAATGTAACATATATGATGCCAAACCTGAGATGTAAAAGGACAGTCAATCATCATATGCGAAATACTATCTTCCGCATTATGGCATAATGAGCAAATACCAGGGCCCTCAATGCCCTTACGCTGAAGAATATTCCACGTAAGGATGCATCCAGCCAACATTAACCAAGTAAAGAGTACCGTCTTAAGTGGGAGCCTCCAATGCCAGACCTTCTTAAACCATAGAGGAACACAATCCAGATATAGTGCAGAAACAGAAGACTCATATGCCAGCGCCGCCGTAATAATACCAGTTTTTCCATTCTTACTCCAGTAAAGTGAATCTTTACAATGTTGGAATCTGAATCCCGAGTTCTGGAGCAGGTAAGTATAGTCATTCCATTCCGAAGCCAAAGGCCCAGTAAGATGGATATCACGAGCCGCCACCCATCTCGTGTTGAAAGTATCATCAGTGTTAGAACCAGCCTGGGCCAAATAATAAATCCTATTATCAAGCAAATGTGATAGCAGAGGATCCGATAACCTGTATGAACCATTCAATCCCAAGATAGGGTCTCTCCCCACCCGAATACTCCCCCCATCACCAGGCCGCCACACCAGCCACCTTTTCATAACCGGCATCGCCTTCATAAGTGCCCTCCAAACATTTGAGATGTTCTTAAGATCATATACAGACAATCTTAACCATTCAGCAATCGGCCAACCCCGAATATACTTGGCCGATATCAAATGCTGCCACAAGCTAGGAACAAAGATACACCGCCAAAAGTTTTTAGCATTTAGCGGTCTACCAAATTCACCCAGATCCTTCAAGCCCCATCCACCCCATCCTTTGGGCTTTGTCAACAGCTCCCATCTAGCCAAAGATATAGATGGTTTATCAGAACAGCCAGACCACAAGAATCGCTTCATCCTACTCTGTATCTGCATAATTATAGCCCGTGGAATCCATATTAAGGAGAACCAATATACAGGCAAGCTATCCAGAACAGATTTGGTCAGAATGAGATGCCCACCAATTGATAAAAAGCGATGACCCCACTTACCAATACGTACCTCAATCCTCTTCAATAACCATAACCAATCCCTGATCTTATAGTCATTGGGTTTCAGAAAAAATCCCAAATATCTGAATCCCTGTTCAAGAGGAAGTATATCGAAAGAAAAAAGACGATGTATTACATCCAATGCATCAGGGGTCCAATCAGCATCATAAAATTGTGATTTCTCAGGACTAATAATCATACCCGTAGCATCACAAAATACATCAAGTGCATTCTGGATAACCTGCCATTCACGAATCGAGCCACCACCGAATAATAAGATATCGTCCACAAACAGAAGATGTGTGATATTAATATTCGATGCCACCTCAATGCCCACAATATCCCCAAGTTCAGTAAGTTCCTTTAACATCCTGCTGAAACCTTCAGCAATGAGAAGAAATAGTAATGGTGATAATGGACATCCCTGTCGCAAGCCCCTGGACGCCGAGAAAAATGATGTAGGACTACCATTGACCAGAATAGAATAGTTAGCAGAGCACACACATCCCATAATCCAGTTTGTAGTGTGTAGGGGAATACCAATCTGGAGAAGAACCAAACGCAGAAAACCCCAGTCCACCCGATCATATGCCTCGATGAGATCCAGCTTCAATACCAGTGCTTTCTTATGCTTAACCTTTATACTATGGATAGTTTCTTGTGCAATGGAAATAGCATCAGTAATCTGACGACCATCAAGGAACCCAAACTGTTCCTCAGATATGCCAATGGACAGCCCCTTCTTTATGCGGGAAGCAATAATCTTAGTTATAATTTTATATACCAAATTGCATAATGATATCGGCCGATATCCCGCAAAAGAGGAAGGCTTATCCGACTTAGGGATTAATGCCACAAAAGTAGAATTTAAAGATCCACAGACATATCCCTTAAGACGGGATTCCTCAATCAATGCAAGTAGTTCAGGGCCCATCAAATCAAAGAAATGCAGAAAAAATTCAACCGTCCATCCATCAGGTCCAGGACTCTTTGAGAGTTTAAAATCTTTCAATGTAGTATGAATCTCATGTAAGGTTATAGGACAAAAGAGCCTGTCACCCTCCCCTTCCCCAAACATCCTCGAATACTTTGAGATAAGTGCCATCTGTGCTGTAATAGACAGATTAGACTGTTTCTTATAAACAGAGTTGAAGTAGGAAAATGCCTCATGTTCGAGATCAGCCTGTTTATTAATACAAGTGCCATCCTCCCCAATAATATCCCAAATATGGTTATGTATCCTCCTGGAATTTGCAAACTGATGATATTAACGGGTGTTACAGTCACCACTCTCAATCCATTTTATACGGCTTTTCTGATGAGCCGTCTCTTCTTTCCTCTTCAAGATGGATGACCGTAATTGTGATAGGCTCATCATATGTGCAGTGGCCTCCTCATCATCAATACCCACCGGGTATTCCATATAAAGCTGAGCAATATCCGATTCGATCAAAACCAACTCCGCCAACTCCCGCTGCTTCTGTAAACGCTCCCACTTCTTCACCTCCAACTTGAGAGTTTTCAGTTTCTGAACCAATATGCCCATAGGCGTAAGATCAACCGCCACTGTCATAGAATTCCATGCCAGACGCACAAAATCATCAAACTGGTCTAATGCCAACCATGATGCATTGAATTTAAAAGGATAATGAATATGTTCACCATCCATATCCCACTGAAATACAATCGGAAAATGATCAGATATCTTGGTCTGTACCACCCACGATCGATAAGAATGAAACTGTTCCAGAAAAGCCGCCTCCACAAGAAATCGATCCAGTCGCTTACCAATGCCAGCCACTCCAGACCGACCATTCTGCCAAGTAGGCCTAATGACAGCTGGCTCCACATCAAATAGACCTTCATCTCTGATCATCCCATAAAAATAGTCAGCATCAGTATCCACACAGGAACTACCCCACATCTCATGTGCAGATAAAGTAAAATTCATATCTCCACCAATAATCAATCCGGTACGCCCCAATATGCCACCAGACCGGATATAATTCCAAAAAGGAATTCTATCATGATATGGCCCGTAACAATTAAGTATGTTTAACTCCTGATCATCATTCAGAAGACGACCCTGTAATATAATACCCGCAACAGTTTTATATACATCAAAATGAGCCTTATGGGGATTCCACGCAGACAACAATCCCCCTGATAAACCCGATGCATCCACAGCACTCATGAACCAACTCCCCATCACTTTCGAAAATACTTCAATCGCCTACTCAGCAGACACCATCGTCTCCTGGAGCAAAATAATATCCGGCCTAATATCCTCACATACTCTTCGCAGGGCAAGTAATTTGGAGGCACCCCCAACCCCCCTAATATTCATGGAGAGTATAATCATCGTTTAACCCGTGCAAGGGCCTTCTGCTCTCTAAGGGCCCGAGGAACATGTGTAATAGATGGTGACAAGGACGGTTCAATAATCCCTTTCAATTTACGTGCACTTCTGGTCTTTAAAGGCGAGAATTCAGGGTCCAATCCCCCACAAATACCACCCCTGGGATCACCTAACTTCACACCCACCTTCTCAGATATCAGTGAACCCTTTGCATCAGGTATATCAATAATGCTACGACCTCCCATGAATATGGGAATCTTAGTCTCCTGAAAAATATCACAATTGACAGGGATGACATCGGATAAGGAAGCAGACTCAATAGGTTGTGCAAAATCCCCCATGGACCCCAGAGATGATGAGAAAGTACCCTCGCCAGTCTCCCCCCTCCCCACCAAAGAGCAAGAATCATCAGTTATCACCACAGGGCACAAATCACCAGATATCATAGGAGAGGACAATCCGTCCATGGGGTGCGATGGAATAGGTTTCAGTAGATTATCCCCCGCCACCCCCACAGTGCCATTGGTAACTGGATTATTACCATCCCTAAATAAACCAGACCGTAAAATGTGCCCCTCATTAAGAACCGAAACCTTCAATGCATGAAACTCCTCCAGAGTTAAAGACGATACAAGTGAAGGTGAAATGGATTGTAACTTACCAATCAGTTTAGTGTCCTGAACAGAGAGTGTAGACAGGTCCATCACCAATGCAGCCACCGTTGATCCGTCAGTCTCTGGCATCACTTCAGTAGACGCACAATCCATTAACATACCAGGACTATCGAACTGTGTAATCGGACGACCCGAGCACTGCGCCTTAAGGTGCCCCACCTTATTGCAAGTCGAACACCTAAAAGGGAGTCCCCAATAATCCAGTTCTACAACAGAAACAGTCCCCCGCCATTCAATGCTTAATTCCGCCACCAGGCCCTGAGTGATATCAATTTCAACATAAATATTACCTATACTCCTGTCCAGTCCCCCCAATAGTGAGGACTCCATANAACAGAAACAGCCCCCCGCCATTCAATGCTTAATTCCGCCACCAGGCCCTGAGTGATATCAATTTCAACATAAATATTACCTATACTCCTGTCCAGTCCCCCCAATAGTGAGGACTCCATATGCAAAAAGCGCCCCAGATGATTGCCAATAGCCGTAAAAGCTTCCCGATTCCATAGAAAAAGTGGACAATCTAAAATATGAACCCAAAGGTGGCGGATGCTGAGTATCTCCTTTACCGGATTAAAAAGGTGGCACCACCGCTTAAGCATCAAGCTGCCCTTACCCCGAATCCATGTCCCAGATAATATAGCTTCGGAATCCTCCAGAATCTTGAACACAAAACAATACCATCCCCGCGATAATATATAAATCTCAGGCATGTAAGAAAGTGCAGGAAGCCAGTATTCCTGTACAAAAACCTCCACATCACTACGAGAACAAGACCAGTAACTAAAATTCCCCACCAAAGCAGCCAAAGACATCTTGGTCACGGCATCTAACCCAACATCATCCCCCAAAACCATCCGCGGACTTCTCTTCCTCGGTTTCTAGGGTTTCACCACATCCCGAACACCTGCAAATTCCTTCGGGTTGGATCGCTTCAGTGGGCCAGGCTGGATGCCCGCCCGAGGAATGTGTAATTCGGCAGAATGGAAATCATCAATAATGGCCAGGTGCTCACTCCGGTAAAACGGTTCCAAAGACTCAAATGACCCGGGCGGAGCAATATCACACAGATGATTACTCACAGGTTTCGACACCCCATCAACCTTTTTCGCATGAATACCAAATTTACATCGTAAATCATCGTCTGGAATAAAGAGCCCCGCTTCCTTCCACAGTAACTCATCGCCCGGGTCCAAAAGTCCTGTATATACGCCACTTGTCCCCATCAATAATGTCAAAGGTTAATCACATTAATAGTATAACCACCACGATATAGATAATTACGCCCCCCAGAAGACCCCGATAAATGCAAGTGCCACTTGTCAATAATACAGCCTCCAAAGATCGCCAATGTGGATCACAATCTCACCATCAATAGCCCCCGCATTCAATAGAAAAGACGTCAATAGAAGAAATTGGCCCCCTGCCCTAAATGCATAAGGACGCCAGATCACTGACACCCCATCCACAGTTAAGTCATCCCACCCGCCAGGATCCATACACATAAATGAAGAATTCAAATGTGAAAACCAGTTGTTTTATGAAACCACTGATCTCCACAGTGAATCAAGAAACCACCCCAACACCAGATGCTGGACCAGCACCTATAATGTGAGAACAACAGGATCCAGACCAGACAGATCAATATCAATAATGTTGACAAACAGCATGACAATATCACTACTCCAATCATCAAACGGCCATCAAATATACCACCCTCATACAACCATACGAGAGAATAACAGGCACAAACAATTGATAGAGCATGCACTAGGAAATCTCCCCTGTCGCAGCCCCAAAAGAATAACAACAATGAATAACCAAGACACGCTCCACCACAATCAGATAGCTCCCCTGGATCCAAACCATACAGATAATAACTGTGCACCATCCAACCATATGTGAAAGCTCGATATTTCCAAATGAGATCCCGCACGGTTACACAGAAATACTTCCCCCTAGCATTCCTCACAAATACATTCAAAGACCATCACCGCCACGCCAGGAAAAATATACATCCACCACCACGCCCATAAGCGCCAATCAGTAGGAGAACAGACATACAGGATCGATCGTAGTGCATCCCTAGCCTTCAATCATTACGTAACCAGGCTCCCTCTCCAGGCCTTCTTTATACTTTATATGAAGATAAGAATAACAATATTTACATTTAATGTATTAGAAAAAAATACTATAAACATAAGAATATACAAACACATCAATATATCTTAAATCAAATATATATTTATTTATTAACAAAAAAAACTAACAAAATTGTTTATTTAAAGAATGAAACAATATTTAAATTATCCTATAAAAATTTTAATTGTACTATGTTAGAGTTTAGGCTCTCAACATTTTTTTTGGATGGACACTCTATCCATTAAATATTTAAATTATTCTATAAAAATTTTAATTGCACTATATTAGAGTTTAGAGCTCTCAACTTTTTTTCGGATGAACATTCTACTCATTGCAAATTCTTTTAGTGTAAGAATTTTACACCATGACTATCCATTGTAAAAACCTCCATGCTCAAAATAAATTGTTATCCCTTATAAAGCCTATCATTCTTATATTTTTTTTTTAGTTTTTTAATCTTATAAACATAAATATTCATTGTGAAAACCGAGCCATGCTGAAAATATAAGTTATCCTTTTTGAAATGTTACAAATCCTATTATTTTTGTATTTATTTTTTGAGGTTTTATCATTTTTATTTGCATTTTGACAATTTTGCAAATTATAATGGTACAAAAGATATTTTTTATTGTGTATAGTATTTTTAAAAAGGGATGTTTGGCATTGGACAACTTTGGGTGTTGGGTCCAGGTTGTGGCCATTAATGACTTAGTTGGGTAAAAACTAGGTCAAAATGAGACACCATCTATTGTATGAATTCTATCTTGTAAAACTCCTCTCAATGATTGAGAGAGTTGCAAGTGCATTAGAAAGGTCAAGATAAGTAATTTGCCTTCCATGGATAAGGGAGGAATATGTAACCAGAGGCACATTTTGGATTGTGTTTATTTCAATTTGTTGTTATTTGATTTGTTGTAGTTTAGTAGTAGAAGCATTCTTCTAGTAGTTTTTGTAGTTTTGATAATGCAAATTAGGGTTTTGTTGATAAGTATTGGCACATGAGAAAAATTTCCAACAAATGCACCATTGAGGAAGGTGATCTGCATCAATCCCTCCACAGACAAGTGGCAATAGTGACCTAGGAATAAGATCGTTGTAAGAACCTAGATCCATTGGATTTTCTACCTTTGTTGAGCTTGAGTGCAATGCTTCAATAGATGGTTGGGTGATTTCATTGGTTCCATAATCCAAATATGGGTTCCTAGAGGCTATATTTTGCACATTTATTTTATTACCAAGCATGGTTTTAAAAGTCGTAATCGAAAAAAAACAATTGAGGGTCAACTCAGAATTGGAATCAATAATGAATCGGTCATGAATCAGTTGATTTGAATTTAATGACTTGATTTACTCAAAAAAATATAAATATTCAAAGGGAGGAAGCAATTACCAAATGGTTTCCTCCCATAAACTAAACAATTGTAAGAAAAGATCGACTCCTTATAAGCCTATCACTGCAACATCAATATGACAATAAAGATATAACAATGAATTTTTCAGAGTATCACTTTGTCGGGATCTCAACAATGAGTGAGTCCTATCTCTTGACAATCAACAATTTTGTGTTTTTCAAATTATTGAATAGGATGCTACTCAAAATATTTATGTAGAGTATTTGATATTCGAGCATTGTTGCCATTGTAAAAATACAAATAAATAAAAAAATAAAAAATCCATGCGTTGTCACTTAACCATAAGAGATGCCAAAGGGAGGGTGTATGAATGATTCTTATCCCACACGATGTGACAATGCTCAACCATAAAAGAAATTTCCCATCCAATGAAGAAATTCATCCAACCAAAGAAGAAAATGATTTATACAAGGAAGAAAATGCTCAAGTAGTGAGGAAAATGTCCTAGGTAATGAAGAGAAAACCCAAAAAATAATGAAAAATCTTGTGCAAAAGATCAGTTAATTTTTTACATAGATTGACTAATCTAGACAGTTCATTACCAAAATGGTTGGTTCGGTATCAAAATCATTCGGTTTGGTTTTGAACCAATCTACAGACCGATTCAAATCAATTTTCCATCAAATTAGTGAATCGACCGATTCCTAAACCAATTTCACCAATTTTTAAAATTATGTTATCAAGGTATGATGCTTTCTAGTGATGGTTGTAGTAGTGAAACTAGTGTGTACTACTCGTTTATGCCCAATGGTTCACCATTGGATATCAATAAAGAGTAACTTTCTATTGGTATTGTTTTTGTTTATAGGTGTGTTCGAGTATCATTCAATAACTCCTACAATATTATTGATCTCAGTAAAATTTCTATACTATCTAGATTTGGTTCTTTCATAGTTAAATCATGTGTCAATCAGCTACAACTTTGCTCGATATCTTTGGAATGATCTAGCCTTTACATTATATTTCGTAAAAGGAAAACATCTACAGACTTTCTATGTAACCGTGTTCTAGTAATCTATCATGATCCATACCGATGGAGGATGTACATAGAAGCAAAGGTTGTGTATAGATCATGATGGCGTGACTAATTCATTTTTCAATGGTTTGAAATATAGCAATAGTAAGAACAAGTGATGATTTCAAAGGCTTGGGTAGATATGTGACTACCATAAATCAAAAGACTCAACCTCTTGTTCCTCAGTGAATTTGAAAAAAGGGTTCCCATGGGCTTATGTTCAACGACATCTCTTTTACTGAGCTAATATCAATGGTATATATCCACTAGATTGGAATCTACATTTGAGTGTAATGGCATTGTGTATGCATGTGATCAATGATGTATTATGGCATCCCATGGTGATTATGGGAATGATACCCATGTAATATTGTTTCGGATATCAGTAATCATCCATGTTATAGAAGAGGAATGAGATTGAGAATTAAAATTTGGGGATCTCAAATCCCTACCCACCCACAGTGATAAAACTACAAATTGCTTTATGTCATCACAAGAACAGATCTCATGAATCACATGGATAAATATACCAGAGGTACTAGATTTTTATGGACCTATGGATAGCCCATTTTGGAATTTTGAAGAAAATTATAATTTGGGCATTTTCAAGCTTAAGTAGTCATGACTCTAGAGGGTTCCAACTTGCATCAAATGGTCCCGAATTTGAAAGGAAATGGTAATGGTGAGTCTTAAAACATCCCAAGGTGATTTATGGACACTTTGTATCTAAATTTATAACTATGTAACTTATTTTGGGTCTAATGACAAAAAGGGAAAAATTACTAGGAAATTGTGATGAAATTCCCCCTAGGGTGTAGGCCAAAAGGGCTTCCCAACTCATGTACAACCCTCCAAAATTTATAAGAATATTATGGGGACTGATATAAGAAATCAGGTACTATCATTACATATGGTTATTATCTCTTCAAACTAATTATAAAGTGAAACATTCACATGACCACTTTTAGGGAATTTGCATAACTAGCTTGATTTTGACATGTGAAAGTTAGAGGTGAAGGTTTAGATCAGAATGTGACATATAGAGACCATATACAACATAAAAATCTATTCCCCAATAGTGTCAAACACCATAGGAACCCTTTCATACAATTTCGGTATACAACTCATTCGGTATGGGAGTCAAATACATGAAAACTTAGCATGGAGTTGCAAAAGTTTGACATATGGATTTCTAGGATTTCGACCCACAAAGCATAGGGACGTGAAATTACAGAGTGACACATCATATATGGTTTCCACAACATCATAAAACTCATAGAACATCCCTCATACAAATCTGCTATAAGACTACTTCAATATTGAAGCCAAATCCATGAAAACTAGTTATTTAAGAGCATGGGAATGCAAGCCTTTCACACTGGAGTTTCTTGAATTTAGAGCTAAAGAACATATGGTCATCAAATTCAGAGTAGTAAATAATTTATGGATGTCACAACACCATAAAAATCATATATTATCCCTCATACAAATATGGTATAAAACTACTTCAGGATTGAAGCCAAAATCCATGAAAACTAGTGATATAATGGCATGAGAATGCAAGCTTTTCACACAAGAGTTTCTTGGATTTCGATCTGCATAGAATATGGTCATGAAAGTAAATATAATTACATAATATATGGCTTCCCAAACATCATAAACCTCATATAAATGTACTCATACAAATCTGATATAAATCTACTTCAATATTGAAGCCAAATCCATGAAAACTAGTTATTCAAGAGCATGGGGAATGCAAGCCTTTCATACATGTATCTCTGATATTTAAAATTACATAGAATATGGAGATTATATTACAGATCCATACATCATGTACCCAAGCTTTGGCATCAAATATCCTCAGCAAAGTGCAAGCACCACTCCAACAAGTGTGCCATCAACATGAGAGTGTGGGGGGATGGAGAAGAAGACTCATGAGAGAATAGGGATATAGATGAGAATTATATTGTATGGACCTTCAACCTGAAAATAAAACTCCTTAATTAAGCTCCAATGAATTTTCTGAATGGCCTCTCCATCAACCAACTTGAAAAGGAATCCTACTCCCTCGAAATTGGTTCACAAAGCAGGGAGTGTTGACACTCACTGTGCAATGGGCAAGAAAAAGCTCTCCAAAATTCCAAAGGCCAATTAAAAAATGATCAAAAGCAATAATCATTCTTCATGACATAATTTCATTAACTTCATTAGGCCTCCTAAGTTATAATTTCCCTCCATGAACTTCCTCCAACTCATCTTAGTGGTTTAGTAACTCTCATGACACTTGGTTTCCTCTTCATGCTCTAATTCTTTCCCCAATTCTAATGGATGCCTCTACATTAGAGGAAATTTCAACTCAAAATGGACCTTTTAACTTTAATTCAGATTCCATGTCATCATGTGTTATCCAATGAAATTGCTTTAAATTTGAAATACCGTATAGGTCTTAAACATTTTTTTTTAATATAAATTTGGGGTTAGGTATCATAAAAAAAAATACTTTTTTGTTTGTATTTTCAACATATCTCCCCGTGGTTTTACTCAAATTTCGAATGGGAGAGCTCGTCGGATGCAAAATTAAATTCCGCATCCAATGAGTACCCACTTGGCATACTTTTGATGGATAGCGCTACCCCAAAAACAAGAAATACTTGAAAAAACATGATGAGGACATCATCATCACGTTTTTTCAAGTATTTCTTATTTTTAAGGTAGCGACTTCCATCAAAAGTATGCCGAGTGGGTACTCGTTGGATGCGTAATTTAATTCTGCATCTGACGAGCTCTCCCGATCGAAATTTGAGTAAAACGACAGTGATATATGTCAAAAATACAAACAAAAAAGTAGTTTTTTTCTTTTCTTCCTTCAAAATTAATAAATATTATTTTATTATTTTAACTATTATTTTATTAATTTTTTTTAGGAGGCCCATTTTGAGTTGAAATTTCCTCTAATGACTCCCAAATTCGACCTCTTGGTGGATATTTTTAGACCTTTCATGTCATATTTTTCATATGTCAGCAATCAGGTCTGAATTTGTCATACTTGTCATAGAATCTTTCATCATTTGTTGTCATAGAGTGCATGGAATCTCCTTCCAAGTGGCACACATTGTCATATAGTCTCTTCCTATTCCATGGGAGTTACTCTCCTTTAATAATTCAAATTCCTTGGTTCATTATATAATATTTTACAACAAATCACCATCCAATAACGTTACATTACCCATGTGTTCAAATTTGGATGAAGAGCATGCCAAGTGTGTGGGGAATCTAGTCACCCAAAGGCTCCACAAGCTTCCAAGTGTCTTCGTGAACCCATGCCACATTATTTTCTTATCATTTATCATTTATGTGACCCATTTAAATGTTAATGGTAAAATAAAGTCCTTTTGGGTCCCATACTCCCTTACTACAAAATATATGTCTCCGTCTCAACCTAGGGAACTAGTAGGTTGGTGAAACATTATTTGCAAATTATTTAATTGGGGACATGACACATTTTGATAAAACCCATTGAAGGACCCAAGAGGAGAAACATATCTCCTACTATCCCACAAATGCTTCAAGTTAGAAGGAACAAATCCCATTTAAGATAATAAATGGCAATTTTGAAAACAACAAAATAAGGTAAATTAGCAAATAACGATGACCTAGTTGAGAGTGGACAGGGACAATAAAAAACACTTTGAGGCAATAGTAAATTTAAAATCCCTTTAAAAGGAAATGGAGTGGGAGGATATACCAATAGAAAAGGATTACCACTACAAAGTAACTGAGCCCTCCTTGGGAAATAATCAAGAAGATAAAAAGGGCCCAAATATTGTTCCAACACAAGAATAAAACCTCCAATCCCTTTATTCAAATGAATCAACTAATGACATAAAAATGGATAAGTGCTTAGCTCTAAAATATACCTAAAGGAAATAATAAATCCTCATGCCTATTTCTAGCCACTTTCCAGCTCATTGTATTGGCCAAAGTCTTTCTCATAGTGTTTTCTGAGGCGTTTCACCCAATGCCTTGGAGAAGTTTGTGAAAGGATTTGAAAGAAGGGGATTTACCTTTTATTTATAATGTATAGGTGTGTGTGTGTATGTGTGTTGTGTGTGTGTGTGTATGTGTGAGAGAGAGAGAGAGAGAGTATATTTTTTATTTTGGTCGATAATTTGCAATGAAGGATGTAATAATACTAAGAAAAAATGGATAATACAAGCATATATATATTTAGGGAATGTAGATGTATCACTGAGTAAAAGAAAATGTTACCTTCGCACTTAGATTTTTATAGAAAAGGATTAGGTAGGAAAAGTAGGAATGTGGCACAAGAAGCATAGCATGTTATGTAAGGAAACATGTGGAGTAGCTAACATAGAATTGGGATGCAAAGAAAAAAGAAAAGGGGAATCATATGATCACCCTCTCCACTCCACATATCATTAAAATTGTATAAAAGTATATAGTTATAACTAGGATGCTAAGTCTCCACCCTCTACATGTTAATAAGAAAGGAAGTCGCACATGAAAACCTTAAGAGAACAAGGGAATATTGAGGCCCACTCTTGGTTGTAAATAAGGTAGTAAGAATCAAACTAGAGGATTATGCTTAGGTGTCCATAAAATCATAGGGTGCCACATGTTAGATATGAAGATGCTACCCTTTGGGTGATCTATAATAGAGCAATTACCATATGATTTTTTCAATCAACACTTCTGGGAAGAAATTAATATTGTAAGAGGAATCCAAAGAGACATGGAAGAAGGCTATAACGGGACATTCACAAAAGATCAAATGGATTCATGGATTTAGGAGACTATTGGTAAGAAAATGTAGAAGAGCAAGCTATTTTTTCGTTGGTCATAACAATGACTAATTTTGCATGGAATTGTAGATAGACGAGAGCTAGTACTAAATTTATACCAACAAAATTTGTTTCGTGGAATAATATTTCTTGTATCGTGCAAGAATTTTTCTTCTTGGTGTTTGGATTTTGGCCAATATGATAGCTATGCTGATACTTTGTAAAGTGTACTTCATGAGATGAATAAAGAGTTTAACAAACACCATTTTGATCCTAGATTTTTCCCAAGTTGGGTTTATCCAGGGTAAATTATGTGTGTCATTGTGATTGAAAAATTACTCATTGTTTTCATTTTTTGTTGTGAGTCATACAACATTTCTTTACTGCATGGTAATTAAATTTTCACAAAGTATATTAAGAAAACATGTAGGATTTTTATTGGTGAATTTTGTTAAAGAAATGTAGCTTTAGAGGATATTATATTGTACCTTTTATTGTATTATTATTATTCCTCCTTTTAGATATGTTATTCCTATGTTCGGAGATGCCATTATTGTGCTTAGTCATGTAAAAATCATGAGGTAAAACCTCCATCGTAAGTAGGGTCAATAGTACCCACAGAAGTATTTTATAAATGTTATTTTTAGTCTTCCTAGGTAGGTCGGCCCTAATTAAAGGACTAGGTCAACCTAGTTAGGTAATTAGGTCACTCACTTGATGAGTATAAATAGGTGTGGTGGCTCCCTCATTTTCACACATCTCTCACACAAGTAAGTGCGCAAGAGAGAGAGTGAGGAGATTCATTGGAGAGAGGAATTTGTTGGTATTATTCTTGTGGTTATTCATTGTACTTGGTAGAATTGTATATGAGTAATTTTTGTTGGGTTTCTACCCCAAGAGGGTTTCTCAAGATAAATCTATGTGTTCTTTTGTCTTGTTGTGCTTGTCTTTCTTTCAGTGATCCTAATGATATGGTTATGATGTTATGATGCTAAATGTTTGAAGATATTGTATAACCATTAAAATATTAACATGGTATCAGATCTACCCTGGAATAATTCTTTGTGCAACTATGACACTACTACAGGTGTAGCTACTAAAGATTAGGGCTTCTTGATTGAAACCCTAGAAGGACAAATCTAGTCATTCGTAAATTTTAGCTTAACTCAAATTTGGTGAAGAATCAGGAGAGAAATGTCAGATATGTATAAGATTATATATAATTTTGTGTAATTTTAAGCCTTATATTCATTGTACTTTAGGAGATATGATCCTTCCAAAATAGGGTTCCATCCTCTTCCAAAATTCAGTTTTAAATATGTGACCTATCAGAGAAATGCCATATATCAGGATAGGAAAATCCAAATCAAATTTATCAAGATGTTCCAAAAAGGGAATATACTTTAGTTTCTTTGGTGCAAGTTTCAAAACACAAAGTTGAAACAGTAACATGTGTCAATCTATACAAGCTTGCTATATTGAACCATTCCATAAACATGTCACCTTGGGAAATTTAGCATATGTTCCACTTGGAGAATCCAATATTCCTTTAACCTATGGGGTTGGATAGAAGACATATCAAACTACCTAAGGGAAAGGTTTCATACCTTTACAATCATAAATTTAATAGATGCAAAAAAAATAAGACCAAGCAATTCAATAGAAGAAAATTGAAGAAACTAAGGCATCAAATATTTTGCAGTTCTGCCCACATATTTGGGAAAAGGAGTATATTGATCAAATCACCTTGAGAAGACACATATTTCTATCCAATCATATCAGAAAGACACCAATTTTGAAAAAATAGGGTTTCTGTATCAAACCCTAGGTCCACCAAAAGCAGTTTTCTAGAAAATATTTGGAACAAGCATCCAATTTAAGTAATTTCTTTGGAGATGAGAACTTTTGGGCATCAAAGTATAGGGTGTTTCTCATACTAGAATAGCATGACTTGGAAGACTATGTCAAAGGAGAAGTTTCAGATCCAGAGGGATATGAAGACACAAGCAAAGCACATGAAGAACTTGGTCAAACTCAAGAGGGAGTCTACCAAACAAAAAAAGATAAGTATTTAATTATCATTTCATGTATATCTAGTTGCTTAAATTATATTTTCAAACTGATTACATATTTATGTTCCTACATTTAGGAAATGTATTATGCATGTTAGAGTGTTTGCATTGATGAACAATATACTACTAATATCCATGTGATGGGTAAGTGGCCTATGGTGTTGTACAATATTACATTGCTACTTATCTAGAATGAAACCTCTTTGCTAACATATTGGGAGTAATACATGCTCTTAATAATGTTCTGGTAGAGATGGAAGGCATCTGGAAAGTTACCGTATGTATACGGGATATGGATGAATGTTGTGTTGAAGCATGGGATAAGATATTTTCATATGTCTTTATGCATAAGAATTTGTCATTTGGGAACTATTAAATGTTTCTAATCATAAATTTGAATTTGACATGCAGAAAAGATCATGTGATGAAGACTCATTGAAGAATACTTCAACCTTTGATACGAGGTTGAAGACAAGCAGTTAATTTATCCTACACCTCACATGATTGATGACCTCTATGGCAAAGGGAGCAGTATGTTCCAGAAGCTGTAGAAGGATGATGCAAACATTGCCATGATGAATTTTTTAGATTGTCAGATGGACTTGACATCAAGATGACCTATGTGATGGATGAACAATATGTGCCATGATGACTTGGATAGGGGTGAGTGTCCCATAATCATGCAAACTTGGTTCCCAAAAAAATTCCATGTTAACTTAGCTAGAGGTGAGTGTCCCATAAACATAATCATGTTGACTTGTTTCCCAGAGAATGCCATGCTAACGAGGGTGAGTGGCCCATAACCATGTTGACTTAGTTTCCAAAGAATTCCATGTTGACTTGGCTAGGGGTGAGTGGCCCATAGACATTACCATGCTAAATTGGTTCTTGTCTAATGATCTTAGATGAGACATCCTACAACATGATGGTAAGAATCTCCATGACATCCTGCGATAGGATAGAGAGAGCTCCCAAGATGGTAAGATCCTCTCATCCTATGATGAGATGATGATCTTATATGGAACACCCTACAACGAGGTGGGATGATGAATTTACATGGGACATCCTATGATAGGATGGTAAAAATCTCTATGACATCCTGTGATAGGATAGAGAGAGCTCCTAAAATGATTTTGATGTTGATGATTTTGATAATGATGATGTTCAAGATATTGCTTCTTATGATGATGATGATGTCCCAATAGTCACATGTCGATGGTGATGCTCCATGTTGATGATGATGATGATGATGATGTTGGTGATGATGTTACAGATGCATGATGTTGTTGTTCGAAAACTTCCTATGATATATAGATTCACCAATCAGTAGTATAGTTGTTGTAATTGATGTTGTAGAATACCTTCCTTGTTAGGAGGGAGTATTGAAGAAATGTACCTCAGAAGATATTATATTTTACCTTTTATTTTATTATTAGTATTCCTCCTTCCATAGATGTTATTCCTCTACTCGAAGATGTCATTGATGTACTTCATCATGTAAAATTCATGAGTAAAATATTTGTTGCAAGTCGGGTAAATAGTACCCACAAAAGTATTTTATAATGTTATTTTGAATCTTCCTAGGTATGTTGGCCCTAATTAAAGGACTAGACTGACCTAGTTAGGTAATTAGGTCACTCACTTTATGAGTATAAATAGGTGAGGATCCTCCCTCATTTACACATCTCTCACACAAGTAAGTGTGCAAGAGAGAGAGAGAGAGGAGATTCATTGGAGAGAGGAAGTTGTTGGTCTTATTCTTGGGGTTGTTCACTATACTTGATCGATTTCTATATTGGGAAAGTTTTGTTGGATTTTCTCCCCTAAGAGGGTTTCCCAGGATAAATCTATTTGCTTTTTTGTCTTATTGATCTTATATTTCTTTCAGTGATCCTAATGATATGGTTATGATGTTATGATGCTAAATGTTTGAAGATATTGTATAACCATTAAAATATTAACAAATTTTAGTAGCCATAAGTGTCTCATTTACATATCAATTGGTATTATAGTGGTTATTATAGAAGTTCGTAAGGGATACTACAATGGATGCTTACAAGACTTACGAAACTTAAAGAAGTTTGATAACTTGTTCTAGAGGACCCTATCATTGGTACAAAAAGAAGACAAAGATATCAAGAATTAGAAATGGAAGATAACCAATAAGGGAATGGTGCAACTGTTAGAATTTCAAATATGGAATTCTAAATAATTTAAGTGCCTCCTAGTTTTTCGTAGACGACAATCAATGTGATAGAGATGAACTAGAGTGTCATTGACTTACCCACTTACATTGGTGAATAATAAATGAAATCTAACTCATAGTTCATATTTGATTAATGGAGAAAAGATGAATGAGAGGAAAAGAGAAAAAAAGGATAAGGGAGGCACCATCCAAGTGAAGTAACCCTTTATAACTAAAAAAAATATTGACATCAAGCCATATGCAAGTGAGATTGATAGGCTTGTGTTTAGTCAATGGTTATAACAACACGTTGAAGTTAATTTCAATGTGCAAGAAGTTGGTGAAGAGAAAGGGTGTCTATTTTTCTTGGTTGAAGTTGGAAGGCCATGCTTTAACACGGTGGGAAATCTATGTCACTTCTCAAAAAATCTAGTGGAAAGAACTAGTGAAATGATGGGAATCCTTAAAGAATATGATCCATCAATCCCAAAAGATCAAAAGTATTGACAATTTAGACTTGAAGAAATGTTATGTTCACGTGAGGTCCAACCAATACCATTTCATTAAGAATGGAAAATCATTTTCCATAAATGCACATAAAGGAAAATATAAATTCCCATTGGCAAGTGCTCACCAAGATAGGAGGATTATATGTGCAAACAAGAAGTTTGTATTTTTATTTTTAAAGAGAAGAGAAACAATAGGGAGAATCGAAGTTGGATATTCGAGTATCCCTAAAAGGATATGATATTAACTAGAAGTAGTATCTAGAACAATTGATTAATTCATATAAAGAAGTTTTTCAAGAAAACAAAGGGGTGCCAACTAATAAGGAATTCAAGCACAAGATTCAATCATTTCCAAAATATTGATTTCCGAAAATTGGATTGCATAGATAACATTTATTGCAATTTGATGAAGTAAAAAAGTAATTGCAACAACTCTTGGAGCCATGGTACTTGGAGAATGTGCATAGTTCCCAAAAGGATGGAAGTTTGAGAATGTGCATTGATTGTCAAGCTTTTAAAAAATAACCATCAATAATTTTTATCTACTACAAAGGATTGATGACTAGTTGCATCAATTGCAACAATAAAATATTTCACAAAGATCACTACTAAAATACAAGTATCTACTAGTGTATCATGTTTTTGTCACAAATGCAATGTCAATGCTTAATGAGGACACTTGGATGAAATAAGATCTACAAATTACACCCTTATCAAGTCAATGGCATAAAATTTTATGAAAAATGATTAGGAAACTTGCATGAAATTTAATGAGGAAACAAATATATCCTTTGCATCCATGTCATGAAGAGGAAACTTGTATGAAATTATATCTAATCTATTTACTTAAAGGAAACTAGGTCTACTGATACTTGAAGATAAATTTAGGAAAACAAGATGAGAAAAAGAACTATAGGTGGAAATAACCTTAAATAGGTTATCATAATATCCCTTATATGGGGAAAGTTGTCAATGGTTACAAATTGGGTTGATAAATTAATTAAGTTGAACCAAAAGGAAACATGTTTACCTATTTACCTTTGCCTAAATTTGTGTAGATGTGGATTTAGGAATGGTATTATACATTTGATTCAAATAAACCTAATCCATATGGATATCAGTGGCCACCCACCTATTCCACTAGATCAAAATATTTTTCCAATTTGGCATTTTTTACGGTTTTTTGGGTCCAAAACTTTTGGGGTGTTTTTAAGTCCCTAAACGATGTTTTTTGGAGATGCCACGATCCATACAATCCCAAAGGTAGTTTGGATGGTGAAATGTGTACTTATTGGTTCTACCTTTCCAATGGTACACAAAGTTCCCTAAATGGATATCCTATACAAATGTTATGCCCCCAAAAAGTCAACATATAAACTAATCACCTAGGGGCCCACAAACCTTTTTATGGTGTGTTTATGGTTCATTTCCTAGGGTTAGTTTTTTGGATGTTTAGGGTGTTTTATTAATTCTTATGATAAAACATCCCTTCATCCTCCTTCTGTAATCATATTTCTGCAAATGAGTGCAGTCGTCACATCTCTTCTCAGAGATCAAGCTACTACCATTCTAGCTGCTTTTATTTTACTATATATTCTCTTTCATTATTTTAATGAATTTGAGTTTACACTATCACTATGTTCCTTGAAATATATATGTGTATGTGATTCTATACATGTTCTTTCATTTTGTTCTCACATAAACCCTTATCAAAATCTCTATGGATAGATCCCCTTGCAAGAGTTAGAACATAAGCAACAACATTTCAAATGCAATGGTTTCCATGAGTATGGGCATTTCACTAAAACCTATTGAAGGAACGAATAGAAGTAGCATCTCCTCTACTATCCAATGAACCTCACAAATTACAAAGAATGATACCCATTCAATCTAGCAAATAACACATGTGGAAAACAAAAAAAACGAGGAAAATCAACGAATAATGGCAACCAATTCTAGATTGGCTAGAGCAAACAAAAAATACTTTGAGGCCATAGGAAATCTAGAATCCATTGAAAAAGAAAAGGAGAGGAGGAGATACCAATAGAAAAGGAATATTTTCAAAAAGGAATTGATCCTCCTTTAGGAGACAATCAAAATGATAAATAGGGCCTAAATATTGATCCAAAATAAGAAGAAAAACTACAATACCCTGAACCAAATGATTCATTCAATCGAAGAAATCAAAAGGGATAAGTACTTAGCTCAGAAATATCCTTAAAGGAACTAATAAGGCCACCTGCCTATTTTTTAGGTCATCATATTAGATGAATTCTTTCTCAGATCCTTTCTTGAGGCCTCTGATCCAATTCCTTGGGGAAGTTTGTGAAAGACTTTAAAATGAAGGGGTTTTTCTTTTATTTATAATGCAAATGTATGAACAAGTAGGAGAGGACAATATAAATTTGCACTCTACACTTTGTAATATATAATGAACTCTGGGATATGACTAAGAAATATATATATATATATCAAGCATGTCCATGGGGTGTAGCTCGGGTGGTTGGGAGATTTGGTTGTTGCACTCCCCACCCAAGTTCGAATCACGTCGGGGAGATTTTCTCCTTGGGAGCCCTTGTATGTAATGAAATATTAGGCTGTAGAAATGTTTATCTTGATTTTCCCTCTCGAGGGTTGTTTTTTCTCATTCATGTATACTTTCCAAGCGAGTATAAGAGATATTTTCCCGGGTGGACGTAGCCATGGTTTAAATTGGGCTTCCATGGTGAATCATCGTTAATATATATATATATATATATATCAAGCATGTAAAGCTTTGGGGAATGTAAAGGTGTGAGTGAGTTAGAGAAAAGGCGTCACATTCACACTTTACACTTCACAACAAAGACTAAGGTAGGAATAACAGACAACATGGTATAGGATGGAAAGCAAGATATTTAGTGAAATGTGTGGAGTAGCTGGCATGGCATGGAGATGTAGAGAAAAGTAAAAAAGGCATAATAGGATCACCCTTTTCCCTCCACATATCATGAAAAGTGAAGGAATGTATAGCTTTAGAAATAGGATGCTAATCTCCACCCTTCGCATTTTGATAAGCAAGGAATCTTGCACATGAAAACTTTAAGAGAACAAGGGAAGACTAGAATCCACTCCTAATTGAAAATATGGTATTAGGATAAAACTAGAATGATGCCTGGGAATCCCATAAAATCAAATGGTGCCACATGTCAGTCGCAAATATTTCCTATTATTTGGCCACTTTGGAATAGAGTAGTTATAGCTTGATTTTTCTAGTAACTATTTATTGGAGGGATTGTGTTGGGATTTGCGCCCAGTGCTCCCCATGAGTTTCGCAACATGGTTCAACCCCCTCTTATGGATATTAACATTAGATATTGTAACATAGATTAACACCTGCAGGTTTTGGTCTAACAAGAATCATGCCCTAACAAATGATATAAAGCAACAAGTCTCAAGTTCGAAACTCACCTAGGTAACCCTCCGGGGGGGGAGATGTTGAATTTGCATCCAATGCTCCGTATCAGTTTCAAGACATGGGTTAACCCGCTCTCATGGATATTAAATTTAGAAATTGTAGCAGGAATTAACGCCTGCAGGTATGCGTCTAATGGCAATTGTGCTCCGACATTGAGAATTGAGAAAGGAAGATGAAGAGACTTAGAAGAAGGCTGTAATAGGAAATTAAAAAATATATCAAAGGGGTTGGCATATTTGGGAGGCTATTGAAAAGGATACTTACAAGAGTGATTTATTTTCCATCAGTGAAAATAACACGTAATTTTTCATTGAATTGTAATATTGTACTAAATTGATGAAAGGAGATTTATTACATCATGCAATGAGTTTTCTTGTTGTATTTTTTGTTCAAGATCATAGTTTTTCTATCCTTTTTAATCTATATTTCCTAAGATTAATAAAGAGTTCTCAGTTGAGTAGAAGTCATTTTGATTTTGGATTTTTCCCCATGTTGAATTTCTCTAGGATAAGTTATGTGTATGTGTTGAGGCCTGGAAATTCGCAGGCGGCAACAGTAAAGGATTCTCCCCAATCAGCGTTCCCAACTAGCCCGCTGACTGTTTGGTATAGGGAATCCGTAATGAGTAACACTAGGGAAATAGGGTTTCAAAGATAGAGCCGAAACTTCAAACTTTGAGCTAGGTTGAAAATTTCAAAACATCTGCTGGTAGGATAGTCTCAGGAAATCAAAATCCATGGCCAGCCTTTTACTGGCGGCCCTCCTTCTAGCGCCAGAACTGTTGAGGCCTAGAAATTCACAGGCGGCAACAGTAAAGGATTCTCCCCAATCAGCATTCCAAACTAGCCCGCTGACTGTTTGGTATAGGGAATCCGTCCGGTTTGCGGTCCGGCTACCGTAGGTCAAAGTAACAAAAAGGGTTTACCGGTTGCGGCCCGGTCCACCGGAATTTGTATTTTTTTACTTAAAATATGTAATGCACATGCCTATCTTAACATGCAGGATGATAAAGATGCAAGGAACTACACAATGTGCTACGCAGGTTCTTACCTCTCGTCTTATGTTCATCACATCTAAACCACATACACAATCCAGAAATACAACAACTAACTATCTAAACACCTAACTATCTATCACCGGGGAGCCAGAAAATGATTATTTATGAGTAATGCACTATCTCTATGTATAATAAACAAATTACAGGTAGCTGATATTATGTCTACAACACATGAATAAGCAAATATTCAAACAATTAGATAGCTAACTGTTATATGAAACACCAGCATTACTCTGAGTGAAATTTCCACAAAATAAATCAGAAATCATTCAACAAGACACAGGTCACAGAGTTAGAACGATCTCACGATTCATGGACATAAGCTAAAAAATAAAGTAGTTCATCTTCCTGCCATCCATTGCATAACATTTGGAAAAATTCGCAGCTCTCTCTCCAACAGGCAAACTAAAAGCTTTATTGCAAAATGAAATAGTTCTTCTTACAATACGTTCTCCAGTATTACTGGGGAGAAAAGCCCCTTCCTCGTCTCTCTTTCCTAGTTTTATACAAAAAACAAGATGGTTGGGCTGCCCAAAGTGACCTTTGAGCTTCCCACCGTTTCCTTTTCCCAAACCTCTACAAATTATTTAATTTACATAAAAGTTGACTGGTCCCCTCCTGAAGAGGGTCCCACTTGGTTTTCCAAAAACTTTTTCCATGCTGCTGCTTCAGCAGCAAGACTTTCAAACGAGTGGGGTTCTAAGAACTGTATGTTCAGCTCGAACTTGTCAGCTTGGTTGCGAATGGCCTCGACCCTGGCCGTGTTCAGATGCACCTGTTCCTCCAAGAGTTGTACACTAATGGCTGTGTGGCCGATTTCATCCCTGAGGATTTGTTCATCGATAGCTCTTATGCATTGAACTTTAGCTTCTTCCTCTTGTTGCCTTTTCTGTAATATCTCTGCAAATGCATCATGATCTGGGAATTCGTATAGTCTCTGATCAGCTTCTGCCTGACAACGGTTGTATGTGACCAGGGCTCTCCTGAAGAATTCCACACATGCTCCCTTTGTTTTCTTAACGGTATTCTGGAAGTCTTCTGCAGTGTTGACAGCGAATTCTATCAGGTCATGGTCCCGTTTCAAAGCTTGTTTATCCTTAACTGGTAGCTCAGCTGGGACTTCCTTATCATCTTCCACCCTGGTTATCCTCGAAGTCAGTACCTCAAGGATGTCTTGCGACCTGTCCACAAAATAAGAAGCGGTATCTAATATTTCATCCAGCCTGCCATCAATCTGCAGGACTTGACACCTTTCTTCCTCTAGAGCAGTTTGCAGTTGCAGCATCCTAGCTTTCTAAGCCAAGATGTGTTCTTTAACTGGCTGCAGATCGACCTGCTGTGCTTTTGCTGCTTCCAGCTGCTTTTCCAGTTCCTTAACGCACGAGGTATTGGATTCATATATGACATTTTGCTGCTCTATCAGGTCTTCGATCTTTGCCCTCATCTGCTCTTTTTCATTTTTTAAGCCTTGAATTTCCTGCAATGCCCTTTCCAGGGCTTCTTGTGTTGTTTCATGTGCATGCGCTTCTGTCTGGATGGCATAGATTTCACTTTTTGTAGCCTCCATTTCCCTGAGCACATGCTCATATTTTCTTTTCAGTTTATTGCCCTCTTCTCTTTCCTTTCTCAGGGTGGCTTTCAGTTGAGAAGAGGTTTTCTTGTTTGATTCTACTTTGTTCATCAATCGATCTATGTTGTCTTCAGAAGCATGTATTGCGGCCTTCCCTACGCTTATGACAAACCTTGGATCTGCATCAGTTCCTACCATCACGGCTTTATCAGAGATCATTGTACTAGCCATTCCTTCTGCCTCTACCTTCTTCTTGGTTCTCCTCATGATCCTTTTGGTAGCCCTGTCATAGTACACTGTACTGAAATCAGGGACCTCCTCCCCCTTTTTTTGTGCAAAGGGTACTAACTGAAGTGTGGGGTTTGTAGGGATGAAGGTAGTAGGCACTTGAAGGGTTTGTATCTCTGGGATTTCCTCACCCTGGCTTTGCTCTGCTTGTGATCCAGAAGCTTGCTGTTGTGCCAACTCTGTTTTCTCAGCTTCTTGTTTTCGAAGTTCTTCATCCAACTTTCTCTGAGCTTCCTCAGCTTCTTGCTTAGCAGCTTCCTCTGCCTCTCTGGTTGTTTCCTTCACTTGTTCAGCTGCTTCCTGGGCAGCTTTCCTCTTTTCTTCTTCTCCTTTCTGGAGCCACTCTGCAGCCTCTTGTTCTAGCCTCTGGGCCTCTTCTCTTATTCTTTTGGCTGCTTCTTCAGCTTTAGCCTGCTCAGCCTCTCTTTCACCCTTGGTTGAGTGCTTTGGTTTGAACCTCTTACTGAGTGCTGTCATGTTCGGGGCACTCCTGAAAACGGACTCTTCACTATTGAAATGATGAGTGTACTCATAAAACACCTTGTGTTTCCTGCAGTGCTCGGCCATTCTGCCGTGAGTGTCATTTCGCCTAAAAGTCATCTCCCCAAAATGGAACTTTCCCAGCTCCTCTATAAATTCTGGGGCTTGTTTCACGTTGGAGAAACTGCAGCTGCCTAGCTTAAATGGTAGAGGTGGATAGGCAGCCTTCTTTTTCTGGAATAAGAAATGACCAACTCCGTCAATATACACCTGTCTAACAGCCTCCTTATGGACTATATAGTCTGTTGCATATTTGGGCAACAGATAAGGTGTCTTTGACCCACCAAACATTCTAAGATACATCCCGTTCTCTGTCAAGAAATAATCACCATACTCCTCTATAACATGCATAGCCTCTTCAGACATGCAGTTGCATTCCTTTCGGAAAATAAGAGTGTGCAGAGGCATGATAAAATGTTCACAGATTTCTCGATAATAACTATGGTATTGATGAGCCCCCAGTAGTTTGTAGGCTACATATACGGGCGTTCTATCCCTATCCCAAACACATTTGAGCCCGAGGAAGGGCTGGTGGCCTAGTATGCAGTCAATCAGGATGTAACTCATGTAGAACTCAGATTTTTTCCGGGTCACCCCTCCCTGTGCCGCAGCTACACAAGAAGATAGACTGCTTGACACTAGGCTGGCCCAGTTGAAGATTGTTCCTTCCGTGGCCACATGGAACATAAGAGGTATCCACTCCAACTTGAAGAGCTTACCATTGGCTCTTCCGAAGATCCGGTTTAGCATCAAGGCTATAAACCTGTAAGGTGCTCTTAAGCTCGCTGTGTCATAGTCCTCAGTTTCCCTGTGTCTGTAAAGTTTTCCTGGTAAGAGCATTCTTTTTAAGGTTTCCACCAAATCCATACGGAGGTTATCTAACCAATCGTTCGTCATGAAGACTTGGGGTTCAGGCAGGTGGTAAGCCAAAGCCACGTATCCAGGGCTAAATGCAGCATAGCCCTGACCTTCTACATTTTCCATCAGCATTGTGTTGTGGTTTGTGTTTGGAAGAATCCACCTCATCATCTCAGGGCAGGGGAACAATTCAGGTCTGGTAGCCACCTTCATGATGGCGGATTTTTCAATGTTGGCGTAAATAGGTTCCTCCTCAAGGCCTGTGTCAGGAACTTCCCTACGGGAAATCAACCTGTATATGTCTCCCCATTTGAATTCAGGTTCAACTCCCGTGACACATTGGGTGTCCTCATAAATGTACTTAGTTTTTGTTTCTACTTCTGCTGCTGGCACCTCCTCCACTGCCGGGGCCTTCTTCTTCTGTCTCTTAGACATTGTAAATTTTTCCTGCAATGTAAAACATCATGATGCTAAGCAATTCAAATTTGTGAATATTGTGTAGCCGTTTATCCTTTTTCAGGTGTATTATAATTGTGATCAGTGCATGAAATCAAACCCTAAGTTTTTTATACTGAACAATTTACTAGCATGAAGCGCTGTGCATTGTGTTGTTATCCTGGGCATAGCATGGTAATGTTTACTGTAGCACATGCATATATAGTTTAATCTTACCAAGCCTTAAGAATGAAATATCGTATGATCTATTCCACATGCAGCAAGTTTATCAGTCATGCTAGTGTATATGACCATAATGATATTCAGACATAGGCTCTTCAAGTTGAAAGATTGAATTAGTCATGCAATGTTTTGAAATGGGCTATTATCTTATATCAATGTGTAAGTAAGAAAACAGCCTTCACATGTATGCACAACCAATATATATCCCGAATATCTGAAATTATCAGCACAAAGACTTAGACTATTATTGCAATATAATGAGCCATTAATACTAAAAAGATTTTTCAACAAACGGTCTGTCATCAAAACTACATAATTTCCCAATATGCCATTTCCTACCAATGATGATACGCAATGCAAATGCAAAATGCAAGGTGCGACTATCATTTAAACCTATACAAGTTTTTAGCCAGGATAAAAAATAAATGGCAAAGCTTCAGCTGCACGCGGTCATGGTAATTACATTGGTGCGGCCATAATCTATGGGAAACCATGACAGCACATCGCGCAGGGCACTCTCAACAGCACCACCGTTCATTCCTCTCCTCAAATCGAAAAAACTAACCGCGGCACAGTCCTAGGGTTTCAGCTAGTCGACAGCGGCGGACTACGAGGCACGGGCACAGGCTAGGGCTTCAAGAAAAAGGCAACGCGAGGGGCACCGACCAGCCGGGTATCCACCCTGAAACTCGCAGCGAAAACCCCATCGAAAACATTTAAAGGCCTCATCATAACAAAGCCGAACCAGGTGCAGGCGGCATAACGGCCGCCTGCACCGTGTCTTCCTCTACCGCTCAGGGCGAACTAAACGGAGGAGATAGATGAAACGTGGGCTTTTAAAAGGAAAGACCCCCCCTCTAGCCACACAAGCTATCGAACCCCCAGAAATAATAAAAAATAAAATGCGGGCGCAAACTACTTGGGAAAATGAAAACGACAACCCTAGCCGCGATTATAAAACTCCGTATGTGGGTGAATAGGAAATACAGGCCATAATCTTGACAATACTCCACAACAGTATAAGTCACCCAGACAAAACCTTGAAAATATGAGCAAAAGGAGGTAAAGATCCTACCTGGAAGTAATGCACAACTGAAGTGGCGACAACGATGGAGTTCCCAGTCAACAGCTGGACGAAAGTACGAGCACGAGGTTCCACCAAATTCGCGAGGTCGACAGTGCGGAAATAACACGACGGCTCAGGCGTAAAAAATAACAATAAAAACCCAAAAACACGCCCACCATATAAATAAAACCCCGCACGTGTGACGGGTCAACTCAATCGGAGCGGTCACGAAAGTTATGTCGGGCGACCGAAGCTTAGCCTTCTCCGCAGCGGCGGAGCATTCTCCATACTTCATCACCCGCAACGCCAAATAAAGGTCATGCGATCGAGGACCACAGTTGGGCGGCGGCGGATACATTGGAGTGAGATCATGCCCAAAACGAGGAAAAACAGTAGTCTACAAAGCACGGGTCGATGGAGGACGAAATCCTCGGAGTTCCCACTGATCCGCAACGGCGGCGATGGCCGTGTTCCTCCCCCTCCGATGTGGCATGAACACAACGTCCGCAACATGTAGGAGGAGTCCACCATCCACAACGGCAGAACGAAAACACCAACACCCCGCACAGTCGGCGCACGACGACAACCAGGTTCCGGAAGTCACCCGCTACGGCGGCATGAAAAAGAAAATTAGGATCCGGAAAACACCCACAACGGCGGGACAGGCAAAACAAAACAGGTTATGAGGATCATCCGCAACAGCGAAGGACTCCAAACCCACCCAAAACGGTCGGGGCAAAAATGAAAGTCCGAGACTTGAAAATGATCCGCAACGGCGGGGGGGAAGATTAACAGGCCGCCCGCAACGGCAAAAAATGGACAAAAACTGAACTCCCAATTGATCAAGGTTTTTGAAGAATTTTGCAAATTAAGGAAAGAGGGTTCAAGATGGGATTCCTTAACTCATTTAAATGAGGAGAAACCTTTTGAGTGATAACCACCAAAATTCCTGGAAGACGCTTCAAAAATCCATAGGCCAAAATCACAAGGCTGAAATCAGGCAAGAACTGACTAATTCAAAATTTAAGGAGGGTCCCAAATTTTAGAATTTTGGGAGAAGTTGCAGCTGCAACAGTATGTTATTATGATTGAAACTCTGCACATTGTTTTCATTTTCTATTATGAGTCATACAACATTTATTTATTGCATGGCAATTACATTTTCAAAGAGATAGTATAATAAGAAAACATGGATGGTCCATCATTTTGTGAATTGTAGTAGCCATAAGTGGCTTGAATATTTATCATATTGGTATTAGAGTGGTTACTTGTAACACCCCGGTTTTGACCCTATTGCATTAGATGTATATGATGTATATATTATAAATAATCATGGTGCGGAGCTAAAGGCCAAGACCCCACCATCGATTGGTAATGCTATGTTTTGGATTGAAATATTCATCGATGGTATATCGGGGCATGCGGCATACATATTAAGTTTTGTCATCATGTAAATATACATATTTGATTAAATGAACCCAACCAGCTATGCTCACTGCAACCATAATGAAAAGGGCATGATTTTCCCAAGGATAAGGGGGGTGATTGTTAAACCGTGAACCTATGGGGAAAGCCATGTGTCAGCTGTTAAGCCCTTTTGACTTGCTCACCTTCCCTTGTCTTATCCAACTACCACCATTAAAAAGTTCTGCTGTTAGTTGGGGCAGTTATGGCTGGGGAGTGGAGTGTGACAAGACTGTCAGTCCTTTCCCACACGCATACTCCACTAGAAGGTTGACCCTCACGTTAGTAAGGAAAACCACCAGTGCCATCACTCCATGCGAACTCCCCATTCTCTCCACTACATCATTCTCTCCATTGTGGGCTCATCCTCACATAGGGACAGTAGTTTTTTTCATTCTCATGCACAGGATTCTTCCTAATTTTTACTCATGCAGCAAGTTAGGAGCCATGTGCCTTCACCCATGATTTTCCCTTATGAAGAAGACATTCACTTTCTGTGTGTGGATGTTTTTCCATACGGATTTTGTGGATTGTGTGGGTGTATGCTTTCCTTACAGATTGGTATGGCAGTGTAATTTTTTCCCGTCACTTCAATGTTGAGATCAGGGCTATTGTTCTCCCCCCTGATTGGTGTTTGTTGTCGTTCTTCCCAAGATTCACGGGTTTGCTATGGTCTCCCTTATGTTTTGGTTGTTGTGGATTGTAGGAAGTTGTTTTGGCCACAATAGGGCCAAGAACGACCCAGGAATTGATTTCCCCTGTCCTAGCTGTCAATTGCTTGCTTGCTGCGTGTATGTAGTGGTTGGTCTTCAGACTGTGTTTGGAGTGGGGATGAGGGCTTGGTTTGCTTGATAAACCTGGTGTGTTTGGGAACCACACAGACAGAGCTAGAGGGCTAGTTTTCTTCTCCACAACCCCTAAATAGTACTAGAAGGGAAGTCAGGGTCTGAGGGACTGTGTAGCAGAGAAGGAGTGATTCCTTGTGCTGGGTGTGTGTGGGTGTCTTAGAAGTCAAGCTAGTTCTAGTGTAGGTGTCCCTAGCTCTGTAACAAGCTCACCAGCTTATCATTTAGCCTTTCCCAGCTCCTGGATGGCCTGATAAACCTGACCATGTTGGCTTGGCTATCTTGTTGATGACCTGATAAACCCAACTGTGTTGGCTTGGCTGTGTTTTGTGTATTCTTGGCTATGTGTAAGCCTGCATGTTCCTTATTCCTTTGGAAATCATGCCCAGCTCGGGGGTGGCAACATTGCTGAGAGATTTAGGAGCATGCTAGCCTATGGTTGGGTGGAACGTTGTAGCGACGTAACTGGTTGTGGGATGAGTTCTTTATGAGATAAGTAATCTCAACCCTTTCGTCTCTGTATTTATATTTATTGTTTAATGAATACGATGAACATGTTGAATGCTTGAATGAATGTATGTTTGCTTCCGCTGTATGATAGATAATCACGTATGCATGTTCTAGTTCAAAGCATTTTGTTTCAGCATTTTATGTACATACATGTTCATGGGGTGGTTTCCCGAATGGTTAAATGCCATGGTAGTGTCCTCTTCGGCGGTCGAAGGGTCGGGGACATTACATTACTGCTAGAAGTATATAAGGGATAACACAATGAATGCTAACAAGACTAAAGAAACTATAAGAAGTTGAAGAACTGGTCCCGAAGGATAATGAGATTGGTAGAAGAAGAAAAAAATCATTACAAGACATAGAAAATGGAGATAACCAAGAAGAGAACGAGTGAAATGCTAAAATTTTAAATTTGCAATTCTAAATGAGTAAGATGTCTCTTAGCTTGTCATATGAAAATTATCATGACATCTATATGAACTACATGATCACTTTCTTAGCCATAACAATGGTTAATAATAAATGAAAGCTACCTTACAGTTTAAGTTTGAGTTTTGGAGAAAATGTGAATGCAAGGAGAAGAAAAAGGACAAGGGAAGTGTTATCCAAGCCAAAGAATCATTTAGGGTTGAGGCAATTATTAACATCAAGACATGAAGGTGAGATTGATGCCCTTCATTTTAATCAATGGTTACAATAACTTGAAGTTTATTTCAATGTACAATAAGTTGGTCAAGTGAAAAAAAATGTTTTTCTTGGTTGAAGTTGGAAGGCCATGCTTTAACATGGTGGGAAATCTATGTCATAGGTCAAAAATCCAAGTGGGAAGCTCAAAAACTCAAGTGGGAAACCTTGAATAATCTAATGAACTTGAGTTATATCCTATTCGTTATGAGGAAGCACAAAGACTCAATGGATTTTTTTCAATAGAAACCAAGGTAGACCTTATAAGAGTATACCATTGAGTTTGGAAAATGAGTCCTTTAGTCAAGTATTTCTCCCAATTACCCTAATGTGTTACTTAATACTTGGTAGTACTTAACCTATATCTAAATATAGTTAATGTTTTTCAAACTTGATTTCATTGGTTAATCCTATGCCAAGCATAATTTATTGAGGAAATCCATAAGAAGGGGCAATTCAGTGGGTGTAAAAGAAAGAGTTGGAATAAAGTAATAATGGTGGAAAGAAGGGGAAAGAAAAAGTAAATAATATAAACATATTTTCACAAGTTTGAAAGGACTCTATTTTTTCTTTTTTAACCATGGGAACAGCAACCTCCCAAGGGTATATCCAACAGCCCGCAAGCCAGATATACCAGAAACTTGTGACTCAGCAGGGGCCGAGACGTCCCGAAGTCCAACGAAGGTAATTGCTGGATGTGAACCTCTATCCCAGGGGTCGCCTACCCTTCGAGCCTTGTCACAACGAGCCAAATAGGCATCCCTACCCCCCGCTGGTTTTGAACCTGTGACCTCCTCGGAGATAACACAAGCTCTTAACCATTGGGCCCACTCAGGTGCCTATTTGAAAGGACCCTATTTCACATTATAATAATTTTGATGTCAATGGTCACATAAAGGATAATGGTAATAAATTGCACCTCAAATTTAGTCTTATAATTGTGAGAATTGCACCTTAAATTTAATCTTAAATGGTCCAAAAAGTAGTAATGTAAGAATAAGCCTTTGCTTTCTTAGAAGTTGAATAAAGTAGTGTAAGAATAAGTCTAAGTTGAATAAAGTAGTGTAAGAATAAGTCTTTGCTTGCTTAGAAGTTGAATAAAGGTTATATAGTATTCTAACAATAAAGATAATGTGCCCTACACTCTATTAAAAGAGAAGTAGTCTAGAGTAATCTCGTCCCGTCCCAAAGGAATAAAGAGAAGTAGCCTAGAGTAATCTCATCCCAAAGGAATAAAGGGAAATCATTGAACGCTTTAATGTAACAGGACTTAACCCATGTCCAAATATAATTAATGGTTTTCAAACCTAAGTCCATTGTTGAATCATATGCCCAAGCACAATGTAGTGAGGGAAACCCATGGCCATAAGACGATAGTGTTAAAATAAAGTAAGAAAGATGGAAAGAAGGGAAAGAATATAGATATATTTTCACAAGTTATAAAGGTTGTTATTTCACATTATGAAGTTAATGGTTACCCAAAAAAGAATAATTGTTAGAAATTTCATTTTAAATGGTCCACAAAGAACACAAAGAAGTAGAATAAGAATAAGGATTTGCTTCTATTACAAACCTTAAAGATAATATGACCTACACTTCTATTCAAATTCCAAACCTTAAAGATAATGTGACTTACACTTCTATTCAAAGAAAAATAGATTTTAGTAATCTCATCCCAAGGGAAGAAAGGGAAATTATTTAACTCGTTTAACTCTTTCATGTGGATCCATTTGAAGTAAAAAAGGATATATTGATTAGTTGATATTACATTTGTTTTTGTCATATATGATTTCAACCCAATTGGTTGAAAATATTGAGTTAAAAGTGTATCATCATTTTTATACATTCCCATTAAAATGGGTGTTCAAGATATGGAATTGAGAGTCTTTAATGTAAGTCAATATTTTCCATTAATACAAATTTGGAAATAAAGTAGAATTTGATTTAATCCCAACATAATATGTATTTTGGTCAAGTTGAGAATCCTTATTTATATATAAGAGTTGCAATGATTACATAAAGTTCCACCCAATAACGTTTTGTTAAGGATGACAAATAATTTTCCATAAAAGAAAATATAAACTCATATTGATAAGTGCACACTAATATAGGAGGATGATCAATTCAACCAAGATAATTCTTTTGTTGTTATTTCTAAGAGAAGAGAAGGAGAAATGGAGATTAGAGAATCCATGGAAGGATGTGGTGGTGATTAGGATTAGTGTATAGAACAAGATAAATTCCTACAAAAATGTGTTTCAAGAATCCAAATGAATACCACCTAAGAAGGAAGTTGAGCACAAGATTTAGTTGTTTCCGAAATATCCATTTCCCAAAATTGGATTGTATAAGGAATAACAAACCAAAGTTTATTGTTGGAGACCTAAGAATGGAATAAAACTTCTTCACATTGTTCAAGATGCACATATGGTTCAACCTAAGATGATGATTTTTTTTGTGTATTCCAATAGAATATAATTCGTCGACAATATCATGTATAATATATCTCTTTATATAAAAAAGTATCAAACCACTTGGATTTTATAATCAAATGTATAAAGGACCTATAGTCCAAAACAATAATCTCCTAAATGGTGCTAACATCATCAAACTATCATGTTCTTATTTAAGTATAACTTGTACAAATTGTTTAATCAAATGAAAAAAGCTCTCCACAATCACATGTTTTTGTGACACTATCTACACTCTCCACTCTAAAGTGATGAGCATATGCCCAAATTATAATGATATGTTCATACCTTTCTGCATAAACAAATTATCATATTAAAATAAACTTGTAATACTCCATATATATGTGTAATCTTAATATATGCACTTAATTTCTTGACTCATTACATGTTGTCATTTTGCATCCAATTCCTTCTTGAATGGATCTAGTTCAATTTCTGTGTTGGTTAGACCCAATTCATAAATTTTCTCCTTCACCCATTTGTTCATGCATTTTGTGCTCCATTGATCATGTAATTATCCAAGGAGTGGAATATGAGGATTTGACCATGTAAATAGTTATATGTATTTGTGCTATTTTTTACACATCTCATCACATATTGTCACACATTTCTTATTAGCATCTATATTGAATTAAATGAATATATTCATTCTATTTCATTCATCCTCACCTGCAATATTAGTATATATATTTCAAATAATAACCATATAGAACCATATATTTCAATTAATTATATTACCCTTCATAACCCTTATTTCTCCATTTCTTTCAATTTTATCCCCTTATAATTTATGTTCATCGAAGTCATCATCCCTCATCATTGAACCATCTACATGCATTTTTTTCCAGAAATTTTGGGATAAAAATAAAAACAAATTCATTAACAATGTACCCTTTAACCATGCATCCTTTAGGATGTGTTCATTACCTTACAAACCCATTAAATATTTGCAGACGCTTCTTTAAAAATGACATCCATCCCAAATTTACCAAAATATAGACATAAGAATGCATTTAACCAAATTTACCAAAATATAGACATGAACATCCATAAAACAAGTAATATACTCTTTCTTAAAAATACAATAAATTTCTACTCTTTCATAATACCATCTCAAGATTATATATATAGTCAAAGATACTCATTACATATATCCCTTTATATGTAATCCACATAAAATCAAAATGACCCAAAATACTATTTATTAATGCCATAAAAGTCATAATTCTTAATATTTTTACACACATACTCATTTAAATAAACTATGGTTTGAATAAAAATAAAATAAACAACTTACAAATGCCAATGATGGTTTTTGGTTATTGGTCATGGAAAGCAGTTGGATATGGGTCATATTTATAATATGGTTGCTCCCAAAACAAAATGTTCAAAATTGTATAGAAAAAGTAAAAAAAAAAAAAGTTAGATGTTGTATAGAAAAAGTAAAAACAAAAAAATGTTAGATGTTGTAATATGATAATCACGTATTATATCCTGAACTAAAAGTAAAAGGAACGAGAATATATGCATGTAATAGATTTGTAAAAAAAATATTTATAATAAAGAATATATATTAAAATAATGTATTTATAAATTTAAAAGGGTTTTTGGTTAACTTTTTGAGTATAAAACAAGATTTTAAAATAAACCAAGTATTATCTTTTTTAAAGTTCTATAAACCAAAGTTGATATCACTAAATGTTAATCATCATTATTAAAAAAAATTACAATATTATAAAATTTTATAATAATATATATTTTACTGTACAATTCACAATTAAAAAAACAAAACTAAATACATATAATAGAATTGTACGCGAAAAAAGAACACAAAGAAAATATGCATTAAATTTATTCACTTGCACCATAGTAATACAACAAGAATATAGCTATATAATCAAAATGACATATAAGAACGTGGATTAATAAAAATAGTGTTAAAATGAACTTAAAACAAGTGGAATAAGCAACAAAGTTGCTTAGTACCTGCCTCCTAAGAAGAGATTGAAAATATATAGCAATAGGATAATTTTGCTATAAAAATATATGATAAAACAAATATAATTACAATTTGAAAGAAATTAAAACAAAAATGAACTAAACAATGAATCACACATAGTATAGACATTTAATAAAAGAGGAAAATATTGTAATCATAAACATGGTTTCTTTATGAATTAGAAAAATGTATGTTTTGTACAAGTAAGAGGGAGGAACAAGGATCCATAAATAGAAGAGTGAATGGTATTAGAATTAAAGTCACATAGAGTTTGCAAAGAGAGGTCATAATCTTAGCACAACCCTTTGCTAAGCTTCTGAAGTCACATAGAATTGAAGTCACAATACCTTAAAGAAGAGACAAATTAAGGGCATAAGTCTTGATAGTCTTCTATGCCATTTATGGTCCATTCATAGGGTCTTAATAGTTTATTCTACAAGTTAGGGACACAAGTTTTCATAGTTTCTTTTACAATTCATGCTGGACCATATATAGGATCCCAAAACTCCATAATTTTTTTAAATATGTAATATTCGTTTTATAATTAGGATAAGTTTATGTCTTTTAACCATTGGTAGTCTGCACTACACAGTGCACTACTGTGTCGGAGAAATTAGCAACTTGATTCTACAATGCTTCACCTCTGGGATGAGTTGTAGTGTTTGATTAATATCACCAAGTTGCTCATCTTTAACATCCTTACGACATTAAAGTGTAAGGATGGCTATGTACCCCCCATAACCTCTGAGAAAAATAGTAACTTGATAAATTGTGCCCCCCCCCACACTATACAATCCAACCTTCAGAGCTTCACAGTATGGGAAAGAGTTTCCAAACTATCCAAATGGAATTCACACAACTAAATGTTTACATATGATATGAGAAACATACGTAGAAAATTAGTCCTCTAAATATACATCTTGTTTACACCCCAAGAGATTATGAAAGAAATATATGATCAGAGAAGGTGGGCTCCTTAATCAATTAAACATGTCGACTTCTTTTACACAAAGGAAAATATGTTATGTGTTAAGACCAAGGCTCTATCAAGTCACTTCATAGCAATCCTAAAACTTATGAAAATTGTACCCAGTGAATGACAACTCAAGCGAGGACCAATTCCTTTATAGTTGTTGGAGTCATATAGGGCTATCATGGTGCTAGGCCCACTTTAGGCAATGGATTCCCTTTCAAGAATTCACCAATGAATAAATCCTTCTTAATCTTTAGTTATCTCAACCATGTCAACCATGTTGAAATCACCACATATGAGATAGTGAGATTATACAAATTATTGACCAAATAATGCCCAAAGTCTGACTAACTCCAAGATACGACCTTCCAAATTCAATGAAACATAGACCAACCTTCAGAGCAACACATGCAATAACACCACACCACTTGCTCACATGCTTGGTTTGAAAAAAAATAAAAAAAATGTTTGACCAAATAATATTATTAAAAATAATAATAAAAAAAAAGTTAACCTCGTCAAATAAAAAAACCAAATTATACATCTTACACACCTAGATTTCCAAATTCCCAACATGGATTTGTTGAACCTCTCACATTTCAAAAGACGACCTTCAAAAATCTTTGTTGGGCTCATGCCCAATAGGTTGGGTAAAAGCCCAAAGTGAGGCAAAAGCCCTAAGCCATAAGGAGACCAAAATAAGGTGACCTATGTTGTCAAGTTCAAGATCCCACCATCACAAAATGTTGTCACTTACATTTTCGAAAGGGCATGCAAATGCCACAAAAAAAAATGGTGACATGGGCCGTTTGACTAGTGCCCACTTTGGAAGAAGTGCCATTAGATTTTCCTATGATTTGTTTGTTTGGAGCATATTGCGAGATGTTTCTTAGTATGGATCCAATATTATTTAAACAAATGGGTTGTTTATAAGAAAAAGAAAAAAAATTAAAATAACTAATCTAACAAATCCACTTCCAAAATAAGAGAACTAATCTAACCAATCCACTTTTTCACATCATTTTATTTTCAAATTAAGATAACTAATCTAACAAATCCATTTCCAAAATAAGATAACTAATCTAACAAATCCACTTTTTTTTTAAAGATGTCTGACATGAATCCAAAAAAACCAAATCTAACTTGAAAACAAATAGATATCAACATTGCACTTATAAAAAAATTGATTGAAAAGGTGTTAAATACATGCCCTTATCCAAAAATAATCGATTGAAAGGGTGTTAAAAAGCCTTAAAATGCTACGAAATCTCAACCATGGAATATATTTATTCCAACAATGAAAAATTAAATTTGAAAAAACTCCAACAAAGTAAAGAATAAGAAATAAAAAATGCATTGAAAAAACCATGTTTACACATTATAGGTTTACCTCGTGCTCATGTCTGCTTTCATGTAAACATAAAATTTATGAAATGTTCATTAAAGCAATGACAATGTTGGAACATTCTTTGATGATTTAGCAGTTGGCATGGCTTTATGCAATGTATTTCCAAACGAAGTCTCTAAACAAAAAGGACACGCTTCATATACAAATCGACCAAACATTCTTAATCAAACTAAGGTTCTCTTAATGAGCCAAAACATGCCCTAACGATTCTCATGGGCCCATGATGCCTCTACTACATGGCAAAATCAAGGATATCGCACCACGTCGACGAGATTCGAAAGCTGTCAATAGTTAAACCACGTGTCTTACTAAGTAAAAAATGGGTGATTCGATGGAAGCAGCTGTGTCGACCGGGATTTGATTTAGTGATAGGGTCGGTAGAAATTTGCTACAATTAGTAGATCTTTCCTATATGAATCGCATCTTGCTTAACTAACTAAAATAAAAACGAAGACAAAATCAAAAAAATTCCCGTGTGAAGGTAAAAGATTGCGAGCTAAAGCAGAAAAAAAAGCTAAATTTGATTTAACAAGGGAATGAATTCTTCAAACACTGGTAATGATCAAATCTCACGTCTCAGCAAAACGACATAAAGCGGCTCGACGGGCTTTGTGGCTGGGCTCTCACGAATTAGATATTCGAATAATTGGGAGGAGAACGTGCAGAGCATGATTATGGGAAATAACAATGGTGTGAATCTAGCCCGGGCGTTCTAGAAATGGATTATTTAAGGCAGAGACCATTGAAAAATAGAAATTTCGTTTGAAGGAGAAGCCATGAGAGGTGCGTGTGTGTGTATTTGAAGCGAACGTTGACGCTGTTAAATATTCTTTAATTGCCATTGGGTTTTGGAGAGCACGACAGGATCGTTTTCATTTCGATAATCGTTTTTGGAAAATGGTCGGTGACCACCCATGGATTTGCAGGCCGTGTTTGAGATTAATGAAAGTTTAACGAAAGGAGCTAGATCTTTCCTGCCAAGTGCAATTATTTTGTTTATGTTCTGGGACCTGATTAGGGTTCGAGGCCATGAAGAACTCCTATGGATCGAACGACAGCGATGACAGGAAGGATGTTGGGCTGGAAACTGTCCTAGAAGTGCCTGTTCCTGAAGAACTACGCAATTCAATTTATTCCAAGGATAATTCATGGTGCCACATGAAGCAATGGATGAAATCTTAGCTGGGAAAGTCTTCCATGCCCGTCTTTGGTTGCAGAAGGACCTATGTACAGTTGATTCTCGGTGTAATTGGGGCACCCTTGGTCCCAGTTGCTCTAACACAGGAACCAGTTGTTTGCATCAAGAATAATCCTACTGTAAGTAATTGTAATTTCTTCATAGGAATATAAATCTGTGTTTTTTATATATTTATGCCTAAAATCCCTGCCCAGAGGTATTCTAGATTGTGTAAATTTATATCCTTTCATACATTTAATGCTTAAGATGAATATGCTTGTTTGTTTCCCATAATTCTGAATTGATTGTGTAAATTGCATACCCAGAATTTGTGTTTTTCATGACTAGGGCTGGGTTGTGGCCATATTGTTAACAGAAGCAATGATAAGGCCTGTTTGCCTTCTAATATAATGATTAATTGGTTGGGGTTGTGTAAACCCATGTTCAAAATCAGGTCAAAACCCAAATCAATGTGACATTTTGCATAATTATAGATTGATGGTTTTAACATATTTTTGAAATCCATCTCTGTAAAAATATTACAGAAACATTGCAATCAATGTATAACGCTAGAAGTAGGTTTACAATATAGATCGCTGGCGAAAAATATTTAAATTATTCAGATTGCTTGTGTACAGTCTTAAATAAGCATCTCTCAGTTGTGTATTCTGTATTTAATGATCTTGCATCTGTGTCTTGTGTATTCTGTATTTAATGATCTTGCATATGTGTATTGTGTTTTCTGTATTTAATGATCTTGCATCTGTATATTGTGTATTCTGTATTTAATGATGTTGCATCGATGTATTGTTTATTCTGTAGCAGGCGTTCAGGGCCGTCATGACGGAGTCGCCCCTGCCTGCTTCGTTGGCCGCCTGGGAATTTGCCCATGTCACTGATCGATTGGAAGATTGCTTGACCAGCGTTAAGGAAATCCTGAAGGGTTTTAAATATCTAATTGAGTGAAAGCCATCGGAGAGATTGAATGAGAAAATGGTGGTTTATGAAGCATTATCGGGTTCAGAAGCTTGGCCAATTTCAAAGTTGGTATTACCTGAGAAAAGCTTTGAGAAAAGCTTTGTATGTGATGTAAAATTTATAAGCTTTTATGACGCGAGTCTGGCTTTGTATATGTGATGTAATTATAAGCTATTACCATGGGAAAACCCAAACAGGTTTGGTTCTGAATGAATGGATTTCTCTGCCATTTCACAAATAAGTAGTTGTTTAATCATGCAGCGAATTTGTTTTCATTTGTAAGATTTTCATAATATCAGATTTGGAGTTTTTGTTCATTGGATTTGTAGGAAGTAGGAGGTTTGATTCATTGGACTTTGATTGATTAAAACTTATGAAGGTATTGCTTCTCTAGGCTCGAAACAAGATCATAATTGGATTTTCTATCAAATTTGTGACTTAAATCTTAAATCTTTGACAGTAGTTTGAGGTTTTACTGACAAAAAAATGATATCATAGATATAATGACATAGTTTGGATGAGTTTTATTGATAACCAAATGATATCCTAGATATGGTGGCGCGGGTTGAAAGATCAGTTAATGGCAGAGACTAATTTAGCAGATCTGGTCGTGGGTTCGAAACCGCCTATGTATATTTTTCTTCGCAGTTGCGTGCCTACCCGTTTATTCCTTATGCCCAGGTTGTTGATGGGTTTGGGGTCAATCAATTCTGATGGCCATGAGATCGATTCTCGCAAAAAGTATAACAAGAAAAATGTTACTGAAGAAACCAACCAGGGATGAAAGCCATCAAGTCCGCATAGGGCTTGAGAGAAAAGCCACGAAGTTTTAGTTTACACAGTTAACTGGATCCAAGGGTTCGAGTATCCCAGGGAACAAAATGATTAAACCGGAGACAAGAAGAAGGCGGGTAGGTGAAAAGTTACATATGATGTCATTGTTAACAGGGGTCGACCCAAATCCAATCCAGATAGCAAACTTCAAGGATGACATCATCCCTGCTTAACCAATAGCAACACAAATAAATACAATTTTAATAAATTTAAAAATTGCTATTTTTCATATTGCAAAGTTAAACTTTGGAATAGAGATTTTAATCTTTTAAATATGCACCAATATGCACCAACTAATACCCAAAGTCAATGCTACAATATACCTGCTGAGGCAGGTATAAAAATTAAAAAAAATGTATGTAGTGTATTTTAAAAATTAAAGAAATTATTGTAAATAAATAAAATATATTGAGTTTAAATATATTAATTGATTTTAAAAAATAAAAGTAAAAGGTTTATTTATTTAAATAATGAAAAAAAGAAACATGTCAAAGTTTCATTAGCTCAATTGATTTATGAGGATTTGTTTGTTAGGTTTGAAACTCCATATTAGCTAGAGAAGACATCTAAAATCTAGCTATGCTAAAGGTTGGTGTCTCAGGTCGAGGTGCCATTCATGAGTGATTTTTAAGGCTTAGCTGCCCCTAAATTGTGATTTTTTAGACCATAAGCTAGCCCCACAAGTCATAAACATTCTAGCTGTTAGGATTATAATCATCCCTTGTCCAATTTAATCAGTCACCTAGAGTCAATTTAGTCATTAATTGGGTCCACTATTACTATTGGGTCCACTTGGCCTAATGGGGCCACATGTACCAGTCACTGGAGTGTGGGGAACACTGTTAGAAGTTAACTGCCACTTACTGCATGTGCATGCATTAGTTTGGGTGCCTCTAGACCAATCCCTACATTTTAGGAGCGACTGGGAGTCTCGGCACCAACCTACTTCAGTTAGTTGGAGTTAGTACTAGTTAGTCTTAGTACTAGTTAGTTGGAGTTAGTACTACTTGCACTTGTCCTTCCACGGACAAGTGGAAGTAGGGACATGGGGATGAGACCATTGTAAGAACTTAGATCCATGGGATTTTTTGCCTTTATTGAGACGATGTGGAAAGTTTCAGTAGATGGTCAGGTGATTTCATTGGTTCCATAATCCAAATATGGGTTCCTAGAGGCTATATTTTTGCTAAATTGTTTTATCATCAAGTTATAATGCTTACTAGTGACGGTTGTAGCAATGAAACTAGTGTGTAATGTTTTATGTCCAAGAGTTCATTATTGAATATCAATAAAGAGTAAGTGCATATTTGTATTACTTTTCTTGATGGGTATGTCGGAGTATCATCCAACAACTCTTGTTGATCTCAGTAGAAGTTATATACTATCTAGATTTGGTTCCTTCAGGGTTAAATCATGTGTTGATAGGTTGCAAGTTCACTCGATATTTTTGGCATGATCTAGCCTTTGCATTGTATTTTGGTACAAGGAAAACATCAACAAACTTTCTATGTAAGTTTGTTCTAGTAATTTGTCGTGATCTATACCTATGGAATATGTACATTCTAGCAAAGGATGTGTATATATCACAATGGCATGACTAATTCAGTTTTCAATGGTTTGAAACTTAGCGGTACTAAGAATAAGCAGTGAGTTCAAAGGGTCCAAGAGTAGAGCTGCAACTACCATAAATAAATAAAAATCAACCTCACACTCCTCTATGAATTCGACAGAACAGTTCCCATCAAATTATGATCAATGATATCTCTTTTATTACGCTGGCATAAATGGTATATCTCTGTTGAATTGGCATCCAAATTTGAGTGCAATGGCATTGTCTATGCATGTGATCAATGATGTATTATGGAAGGCATCCACATTTGAGTGTAATGGTGTTCTCTATGCATGTGATCAATGATGTATTATGGAATCCCATGGTGATTAAGGGATTGATCTCCATGTAATGTTGTTCTGGATATAACTACTCACTCATGTTGTGGAAGGGGAATTAGATTGAGAAGTAAATTTTAGGGATCTCAAATCCATACCTACCCACAATGATAAAATTAAAAAATTGATTTATGTCATCACAAGAATAGATCTCATGAGTCACATTCCTCTTCATGCTCTTCATGTCCTCAGGAAGCTCCATAGAAGGTCTATTATAATTCTCCATACTCAATTTATAAATTTTGTAGAGTCGTACCTGAGTTGGGAAACCCTTTTGGCCCACACCCTAGGGGGAATTTCACCACAATTTCCTAGTATTTTATTTGTATTTTTCATCAATCCAAAATAAAGTTGTAGATGTCTAAATACAATAATAAAATTATTATAGGACCTCTTGTGAGGTATTAATACTCATCCTATCAGTCCCTACCAAATTCAAGACCATTTGGTGCCATTTGGAACCCCTAGAGTTAAGACTAGTTCATCCTGAATTTACCCAAATTGTGCCTTTGTCTAGAAATTCCAAGTTTGGTCATTACAAAATATATGTATTCATTGTTGTCCATGAATATTAAAAATTATTGACCATATTGGCATTCATTACTTATCCAATGTCATCCATTAAAGAAATGGTTTTGTTAACATCATGTGTAATATATTCATTTTCCTTGCCTAGCACTCTATTCATCTACACCTAGATTGATTTGAACTATAGTAATACTAATTTTCTTGTGGAAATTGAACCCAAGAGATAGAACAATTACACTCACAAAATTGCTAATCAAACATGCAAAATTAACACCAAAGGAGACTGAAATTGGAGCATAACACTAATCTGTATTGAATAAGTGTACAATAGCCAACCTTATCAAATAATAGGCTACTGCAATATATAATTACATGAGAGATTCAAATGCATAAGCATGCCATTTGAAATGGTCAAAATGCAGGCTTACTAAATCTACTCAAATCCCCCATAGGTGCATAAAGCAGTTTCTAAATCTACCAAGATTCTCACGAATCGGCTAAGTCAAGTAGGAAAGCTAAAAAGGGATGGAAAGACAACTCATATATGCTTTTATTAGGAGAAAAGGAGGGATGATGATGTGGGAAAAAAACAAGTCAACTACACCTAGTCTAGCTTTTCCTTTTGCCTTAAATCTCAATCAAATAAGCAGCTTTTCAGAAAAGCGGATATGCTCTTTGGAGGATTTGAAATAAACTAGACATGCTAAATATGGTTTCTAGGATGTTTCCCAAGTGCTCCATGACTTAGTTTTAGCATGTGTTGACTTCCAAGTCATGTAGAAGGCAACTAGCATAGAATGGAATCTAGGAAACTAGGTAATAAGACAAAAATAATTAAAATTAATGTCAAAGGTAGGTAACTATGGGTTGATTATTCTAACACCCCCCATTAAGCCTGAATTTATGAGTAAGTATCAGAAAACTATAGGGCCTAGCAACAAGGCTTAGTCACCCTTTACATACTGCTTGTCCATACAACCAAGGAAAGAGGCAAAAACCTAGTGGGAAAATCCTCCCTTAAACATGGACAGGACAAACAAAATTTTTGGAATCTTCTCATCAATCATGCTTCACAGCATGATTAGCAATCCCCAGCAGTGATTTGAGATTGTTGAATGTCTTCTCACAAAAAACTTTGGTGAAGATGTCTGCTACTTGTTATGAAGATGCACATAAGAGTAGATCAATGGTTCCATCATGCACAAGTTGTCTGATGTAATGCATATGGATCTCAATGTGCTTGGTTCGTTGTCTCTGAACTAGATCATTGCAGATTCGAATGGTGATCTGATTATCCCACTAGATAATGGTTGAAAACTCTGATTCGAAGCCACATTCTCCAAGCATACCCTGCAACCACAAACATTGAGTTGTTGCATTTACAACTCCTCTATACTCTACTTTTGTAGATGAGAGTGCTATGGCACTCTGCTTCTTGCTTGACCAGCTAATTGGTCCTTCTGCAAGAATGAACACATATCCTGATGTAGACCTTTGATTTGTGTTGTCACATACCCAATCATTGTCAGTAAACCCATTCAAATCAAGATCAGATTTTTCTTTGTAGAAGATCCCATGAGTCCTTGTTCCTTGAAAAAAGTTTAGGATCCTTTTGGTTTCCCTCCAATGGATCTCATGAGGCTGATCCATGTATCTTGAAGCCACACTAACTACATAAGATAGATCAAGTCAAGTGTGTGTAAGATAAATCAAACACCCAATCAACTGCCTATACAGTGTATTATTTACCATAGGAGAAGAACCTGCTTCTTCAAGCTTAAGTCGTGAAAGGAAGGGAGTCTTTCTTGGCTTGCAATCTATCATGTTGAACTTGTGTTGAGGCCTGGAAATTCACAGGCAACAACAGAAAGGGATTCTCCCCAATCAACGTTCCCAACTAGCCCGTTGACTGTTTGGTATAGGGAATCCGTCCAGTTTGCGGTCCGGCTACCGTAGGTCAAGTAACAAAATAAAGGCTTTACTGGTTGCATCCCGGTCCACCGTAATTTTGCATTTTTTACTTAAGTATGAGATACAGGTATCTAACTAACCATGCAGGGTGGTGAAGGATGTCGGGAGCATTCACAATGTGATGCGCAGGTTCTTACCTCTCATCTTTGTTGATGTATATGTAACTTCGGAATGTATTCTTCTATGTATTTTATATTATTGTAACCCGATGTTTATTCCGGGATGTTTATATTATTCATTTGAGTCATGTTGTCTTACCCCGATGTTCCGATCGGGAGGATTATTAATGTAAACAAGTCTTGTCAAGTCATTAGGTAAGTCCCCACAGTTTCGGGGCACTTGGGTTATTATACACTAATTAAGGTGTAGCCTCGAGTAAGTAATTGTAAGTTAAGCCTACATGGTTGAGTGCACTTCAAGTCAATGGAAGAATATAAATAGAGAGTGAGAGTCTCTCTATTTATCACTTGTGAAATACATCACTTGCTCTCTCAAGTGTGGCGCACCTTTGGAGAAGGAAATACTTTGGCTTGACAGAAGACAGAAGGCTGCTGTTGTGTTGGGAGGTCATCTTACTGTTTTGGGTTCACATCTTGTGGTGATACTATCTTAGAGGAAGTTGAGGGGTTTTCACCATTTATAGTTTCCCCTCCCAAAACTCTTTGTGACTCTTGTCTCATGTGATGTGCTTGTTATTCTCTCAGTAAAAAGATCCTAACATAATGCTAGCTTAAATGTTGAAAAACTAACATGGAATCAGAGCTAACCTGATAAGAAGACAATGTGTAGCTACAGGAACTAGGGCTTCCTATTTTGTGGATATTCCTCCACAGATTTTCAGCCAAAGTATGCTAAGATGACTCTCCATTGAAGGGTGCATCTTTCTGTCGATGCGGAATTCAATTTCAAGTATTTTCAGTTTCGATGTGGAAATTAGGGATTTCTACAGAAGAGGAATTTTTGAGTAAGACCAGCATAGGATTTTTCTCCTCATCAAAACCGAAGTTTAGAGACCTGGATCAAGAAATTTGGTTGGGTAAATCTCTGGGAAAGTCAAACCCTAGTTTGACCCAAACCCTAAATACTGAAACTGCTAAGTTTTGGTAGAGTCACTATATTATGAGTTTGACGAAGTCTCAGAAGCTGAAAATTGAAGGGGCCAAATATACAATCCTGATGAACACTGTGTCCAAATCTCAGCCTCAGATTCACTATATTCTAGGAGATATGATCTCTCCAAGGTAGGGTTCCAGCCTCTTCCAGAAATCATCCATAAACAGGTCACCTGGGGAGATCTGTAATATATTGGGCTATAGAGGTCCAAATGGAATTCCTGAAGATGTTATAGAAATGGGACAGACTATACTTTCTATGGTCTGAATATCAGACTCAGAAGATGAACCAGTGACACGTGGCATTCGTACAACTTCACTATTCTGAACAGTCCTGTAACAGGTCACCTTGGGAAAAGGATCATAAATCCAAAATGGTGAAACAAATTCTGATGAAACCTATGGTGTTGGATCAAGGACATGCGATATTACCTCAGTAAGAAATTTTAGACATAGAAGAGCATTAATTTCGGAGATATCACAGAAACAGTAACAGGAATTTCTGCAGAAGAAATCAGAAAATTAGGGCTTCCTGTTCCGGGAGCTTCCCTCCACTGTTTTCAGAAAAGGAGTACATTGGACAGCTCCATTTGAAGATATCTATCTGTTAATCCAATTAGATATAAAATATTCCAAGTTTTGAAAATTAGGGTTTCTGTGACAAACCCTAGATCAGCAAACTCCGGGACAAGGACGGACACCTCAAATCGGTAAGATCTAATCCTTTGCTATTTCCATTTGAGGTTCTCATTTCAAAGTGATCTATCACATCAGCTTGATTATAAGCTTGGTGAAGTTGACAAATTCCAAGCATAGAAGTATTTTATCTCTATAGATTGGACACCTACATGAGTATAGAGATTCAAGTTCCAGAGAGAGATGAGGCTAGAAGCCTTACACAAGAAGAACTTGGTCAAGGCCAAGAAGATCATGGTTGATTCAGTCATGGATCAAATTGTACTACATGTGTCTCCCTAAAGACACCAAAGATGTTTTGATTCCTTGACCAAGCTATTTGAAGGAAAGAATAGAAATCAGAACATGACCTTAAGAAACTAGTTGAAGAATGTGAAGATCCAGAATGTAGAGACCATGCAGCCATAAGAGTCTCTCAAATCAAAGAACAACTTGAAGCGGTAAAAGAAGAAGTAAAGAATACAGAAGTGGTGATGGCCACCTTGAATGGCCTCCCAGGATCGTGGAATTCATTTATTCAAGGAATGTGTTCCAGAAGGAAGTAATTACTTTCAGCAGACTTTGGGAAGAAGAAGAAGCTTGAATCATAACAAGAGAAGATAAGATGGGAGCAATTGAAGATCAAGATCTCGCCATCCAAAGAAGATCCCTCAAGCAATGAGGAATATGAAGAACTCAACTCTTGAAGAACTTCTTATCACTTGGATAAGAAATGATGCTATCATGAATGAAGAAGACGATAAAGCTGAAGGCTCAAGAAGGAGTATACCCATGAAACAAATAAAGATAAGTACTCAATTGTCATTTTACGATATTTGTTTTGTTATGCATTTGTTTATATTTAGTTATTGTATTATGCATGATAGGATGTTTGCATTAATGACAGTATACTACTAATATGC